>CM039477.1:5199560-5279272 GCA_022433065.1 Begonia loranthoides | reverse complement strand
GGGCCTGTGGGGGGGGGGGGGGGAGGTGAATTAGGTTAATCAAGTTTTTTCTTATACTTTATAAATTAATCGTTTTCTAACTCGAATATTATATTTTTTCTTTACTAAAGATGTTAGAGTTAATATGCATGCAAAAACAAATATAATAAATAACAGAGTAAGAGAGAGATGCAAATCATTTGTTAAAGCGGTTCGACCAAACTTACCTACGTCTATGCTTCAAGGCCCTTCCTTGAAAATTTTTTTCCTCGATAACATTTTCGATTATAATTGATTGATCTTTCGAGCATTAATTTTGCCTTACAATGATTATTTCGAGCATCACCCTTCTAAGTGTATCACACATTGAATATGCTAAACACACTAAACACAAATGCTTAAACTCTTACAAAATTATACTCTCAAGTTAAAAATGAGAGAGTTAGGCTAATCACTCGAAAATTGAAAAGAGATTTTAAAAATAAAATTGGGAGCACTTTTGTATGGTTTTTCTTTAGACTTTTTATAAATTTGAAAGTCTCTCTATTTATAGATTTCTTCAGAAAATTGCACCTCAGTTGACCACCCAACTATATTGATCGACCGCTTCATGACTGTTACAACTTTTCTGTGAGCATCCGGTCGACCAAGTCATCATTTTGGTCTACCACACCGATCGTCCTATTCTTGCTCTAGTTGACCGCTTCAACGCGATTGAGAAATCAATTCCTCTCTGTTATTTGGTTGGTCAACCACAACTCATCTTGGTCGACTGTGTTTTGCACTTTCGAAATAATAAAGTTTGCTAATCAAGTTTTTTCTTGTACTTTAGAAATTAATCGTTTGCTAACTCGAATATTATATTTTCTCTTTACTAAATATGTTAGAGCTAATATGAAAGCAAAAATGCAAATAATAAGTAAAGGAGTAAGAGTGAGATGCAAACAATTTGTTAATGTGGTTCGGCCAACCCTGTCTATGTTCGCGTTTTAAGGCCCTTCCTTGAAAATTTCTTTACTCAATAACCTTTTTGATTATAACCGATTGATCTTCTGGGTGTCGATTTGGCCTTACAATGACTATTATGGGGCGTCACCATTCAAGTATATCACACATTGAATATGCAGAACACACTAAACACAAATGCCTAAACTTTCACAAGAATATAATCTCAAGTTGGAAATGAGAGAGTTAGGATAATCACTTGAGAATTAAGGAGAGATTTTGAAAACAAAATTGGCAGCACTTTTGTAAGGTTTCTCTTCAAGAATTTTGTAAATTTGAAAGTCTCTCTATTTATAGATTTCTTAAAAAAAAATGCGTCTAGGTTGACTATCCAACTATATTGGTCGACCGCTTCATGACCTACGACTTTTTTGTGAGCATCTGGATGACCAAGTCATCATTCTGGTCTACCACATTGGTAGACCTATGCTTGCTCTAGTTGACCGCTTTAACACGATTAAGAAATCAATTCCTCTCTGTAATTTGGCCGATCGACTGCGTTTTGTACTTCGAAACAATGTCTGCTCTCTATAATTGTTCTGGTCAACCTTGACTCTTCCTAGTCGACTACGTTCTGCACTTCAAAAATTTCAAAGCTCTCTGGCATTTTCCCAGTCGACTGCTCTCTGCCCTGGTCAACCACTTTGTGTTCTTCAAAATTTCACACTCTTTGTAGTTGTTATGGTCGATCGCTACTTCTCCTGGTTGACTGCTTTTTATACTTTGGAAAAACTCAAGCTCTCTGTAATATTCTCGGTCAACTGCCATTCTGCCTTGGTCGATCGCCACTTTGTATTTTCCTTGAATTAAAGCCTGTGAGCCCCAAGAATTTAAACATTAACTACAAAAACTTCAACAAATATGTCAGCACACTTAAATACCTATTTTAAAGGGCATTTTCAATGAAGATCAATAATATGCTCAATCATATTTTTAATTTATAAACAACTTAGAAATAATTAAATTATATATCATTAAAATAATTAAGCTTAATTCTTATTAAGCTAACAGTTGTGTGCGACTTTACATATGATGAATTATGATCCTGTATATTGACATTTACATATATGTTAATATGATACTTGTTAATAATATCACCATTTAAATTAAATGGAGCATTTGCATTGATTCATTTATCATTGCATGGGTGTGAAAAGAAAGTCATTGTGTGATATTCATATGTGCATCATGAAAGTCCTACATGTAGAGGATGATGATAAAAACAATTTGAATTAGACATCAATTAGAAATGTCTAGATAATTTTTGTTTAAAATAGATTGTAAATGAGTAGTGAGATTTATGCTACACATATTTATGTTAGAATTTAAAATGAAGTACATAGAATATATACACATGAGATAAAGTCGAGCAGGAAGAGTAATTGACATGAGTTTAGAGTATAGTTAGATTATAATTACTTATATCATATACTTAAGCATTCATGTATATGCATTATACATTGCTTAAATAAAGAGGTGAGACACAGTGATGTGATATTAATAATAAAAATCTAAAGTATTGATTAATATATCGTTAATGAGATGTGTGATCATGAGTGTTGATAAAAGTTGAAAGTTAAAGTTCAGATTGTGAGAACTAATCATGTATGGTGTTAGTACTGTAATACCCCGATAAAATCCTCCGTTAATATAATATAAAGAATTATGTGAAATAAATATTTTATGAGGAAGCACGTCTCGTAATAACGGATCGTACCTAAATGGGATAATTAAAATGGGTTATAATTAAATTAAATAATTTAGTAAGTAAATAATTTGGTAAGTAATTCTTTTAATTAAATTGTAAAAACATAAGTGAGAAACAAGCAGTGTCCCATAATAAAAATCAATCAAAATATAGTGGGATTAGGTGACACATTGGGCGACAGGCCGGTAGCGTAAAATTATGTGGGACCGGTCGATAGTTGAAGACCAGTCGACTATAGCTATCGACCAGACTGTCGACCGGAGCCACATGATTTTGTGAGAAAACGAGTTTTACGTTACTCCGATCGACATAAACAGTCAACCAGAATTTTGACCGCTCTCGAACATTTCCCAGAAAAACCCGTTTCATTCAACGAACATTTCACAATAATTGAATGACTTTTGAGGCCATTATTGACAGGGTCTTTGTCTGCCATAATCTGCAAACATCTTGCCATTCAAGCCCTAAAACAAGGAAGGCCTTGTCTGCCAACACTCAATCCTTCTGCCTATTTATTCTTCCCCAAAGAAAACATTTCTTTACTGCCTGAAGTGAGAGAAGTGAGTGAGGGAGGGTCAATCAGAGAGAAAAAGCGAGAGAGTGAAGGTGTGTGAGTCTGTGGGAGACAGCAGCGTGTGATGAGGCAGTGAGACTCTGGTGGTGGTTCAACCGTGCAGAAATTTTCAGTGTGGTAAGAATTAAGCAAGTCGTGACCAGAGAAGGCCTACACCACAATACAGATTGCAGTGTGTATAATTTAATTGTTTTAATGCCCTACTGAATAGTCATTCCCTGACTCATTAACTCTTGGCCATGACGTGGTGATTTAATTTCCCATATTAATTACCTAATACAAATAAATTGTAATTTGTTAAACGTAATAAACATAAATTGATAATTGTAAATTGTTAATTATTAATCGTTAATTAATAATCGGTGATTCTCTACTATATGTTAATTGTTTTAGTTATTAGTTGAACTTGCCTTTGCCAATTTTAATTCCTTGTCATTTAATTATATGCATTTTAATCAGTTATTTATATTATTCAATTTTGTTAAATTCTCACCCTAATATTTGAAATACTAACCATGCTGTTAAATAAATATTCACCTGGTTATTTAATAAAATGAATGTTAAATAAATATTTACGTTGTTATAAAATGCTCACCTTGTTATTAAATAAAAGAAATGTCCAATAAATATTTACCTTGTTCTTTAATAAAAATGTTAAATAAATATTCACCATATTATTTCTTAAAATAAAGTTCACTCTGTTGCACTGGCTAAATAATTTTGTTAAATTGAGAAGGACTGTTGAACACTATTTCCTATTAGATTTCACTGTCATTTTATTGATATGCTTTGTATTATACCATTATTTCTTTGCTTAAATTTGTGTAATATTATATTGCATTGTCATGCATCATGGATAGAAACAGTTAGGATACCATATATGGATTGGTATTGCATGAGAGAGACCAGATTTAAATAAATGTAATGGAAATTGGGGGTTGGGAGGTAGTTCAGAATCTAACCAGGAGACTCGAGATTTAACCATTATCTCATCGAGCTACGAAAGCCTGTCTCTTAGGAGTTAGTTTGTGGCTAGAAACTATTCTCATTGTGGGAAATATCCCTAATGTCTCAGCTCAATGTATGAGTTTAATAAAATGATACTATGAGTAAAATACAAATTTGGTGGATTCCTTTCTGACATAATCAGACATATGCATGTATCATACTGCATCTTAATTCTTGCTAAATGTTAGACTTACAGTTTGCTTGTGGTGTATGTGATTGTCAAGATATCAGCATTATTGAAGTAGAGAGGAGGAATTGCTTGATGAGCACTTGGGTTACCCAGCTGATTTGACCTAAAGGGGTTATGGCTTGAAGAATAAAATTTATGTTTTTAAAATGGTCTGAAAAACTTTAAATATTTTGTGTGAAATTATGGACTCATATTAAATGTTTGTTAATGATTTCCGTTTTATGCACTCTGATATTTAATTTTCTCTCGTACAGTTTAATTAAATAAAGAAAAAGAAAAAAATTTTATACGAAAATTAAAAGATAAGTTTTATAATAACGCTGGGCGTTACAAGTACATGATTAGATGTAATATTTGTTTGGTTTATTTGATCTTTATATTAGGATTCTTATTGGGTTTATAAATCTCATTGCGTTATTTCTCCAATTTTTAGGAACAGGTGATAGCAGCTCGGTTTCGAAAAGATGAAGATAAATTGGATTGATGAGTTTTGCACAGCATAGGTTTAGAAGAGTATTTTGGTTTGTTTTTTTTTTCTTCTTGTTTTTAGTTTATTATGACTCATGTTTGTAAAAATAATTTTAGATAAACTCTTGTATATGATAAGACTTTTGACTCTCCTTTGAGTTGAATTTCATATTTTATGTGCCCAAATATATATAAATGTGATTAATGACTATGAGTTTTCTCTAATTATACACTGTCAAGGTGGAGAATCCTTATGACAATTAAGACTTTTGATGGGATTGAGGTTGAGGTTGTGACTGTATGTTGTACATTACCTCATACGATAAGATATAAATTTCATTTTACTCTAAAAAGTGCAATGTAGTTATAATTTTGTGCTCCAACTTTGTTTTTGTTAGATCGCAAAGCAATGTGACAAAATATAATGAAACAAAATTATTAATTTTTTAGAAGATTATAGTGATGGTGAAGAATCGGGTCGCTAAGCCTTAGACCACAAAACTTATTTTGTATTTGAATTTTGATGTAATTTCTTTAATTTACTTGTGATTTTTTTTTTTTGTAAAAGTTTTCAGTAAATCTTGGTGTTCATTTTTTTTTATAAAATATAATTTAAATCCTAACTTTTAGGTCATTTACGAATCAAACTCTAAACTATATTTTTGAACAAATTGAACCTTCTTTTTTCAGCTATAAGTAATTTATACACATTAGTGTAGAGGTGACAAACGAGCTGACCGGAACGGGTCGAGCCGAGCCGAGCTGAGCCTAAAAAAGTCTGGCTTAACGTGTAATGACCCAAATTTTCGTAATTTCTTTTAAATGCGTGAAAATTTGAAATTTCTTTCTTTTTAAAACAAAACGTATCAGAGTGCGTCTAGCCGGATCGCTACTGACTATTTCTTTAAACTCATTATGAAAACCAATTGATAAAATGTGCGGAAGGGTTATAAAATAGATCATCGTAAAACATGGCGGAAGCGTATTTAAATCGTTAAAAAGGGAATCTAAACAATGGAGTATAATACAATAATTAAATATGATTACAATCGTTTACTCATTCTTTTCCTTTGCCTGGCCAACCCCCGAGTTTCGCGCGTATAAATCTTTCATCTCTGCTTCATTAGGTGTTTATCATCTACTTATTATCTATTCGTCGTTTGTACCGACACCACAAGTAATACGTGAGCCTAATGGCTTAGTAGGGAAAATGGGTAATACAATTATGTTTATGACTCTCTTTAGTTCTTTTGGAATGAGGGCCACTCAAACCAATCATTTCATTAGCCATTTACCATTTTATTACTTTTCTTTACGTCGTTCGTTCGTTACTCGTACTTCGAGCTGGAGATTGGAGAATCTGTGGCAGTAGGGTAGATCTTTGTCGGCTTCAACCACCTAGGGTAGACAATCTCGCAGTCCCGACAAGGGTAAGATAACATTCTTTTAAATCCTGTGTACCTGGCTGATCCGTACTTACCCCACCATCCCCCAACTCCCTTATTACTTTTCTCTGTTTCTGTGCCGGACTGAGCTACCGGACAACAGAGACCTTTATTATCTTACTGTTTCACTCATTTTCATCATTTATCCTCACTCATGCATGTGTGCGTATCAGCCCGTGGCACTCCCTATTAGTTTCTATTAACATGATGCATGAACATACATTTTCACCCTAGCATGATGCGTAAGAACATAACATTCATAATAATTGAAGTGCGCATTAAAATAAGGGTAACTGTAAACAACTGGAATTGAAACTGGCGAATACAACAAATAACAGTAATTGAAAGCATACCACAAAGCATAGCAGGAAACAACATACGATATTGAATTGGAAGCGATGAGCAATAGGAGACAGTAAGTAAACATGCGTTGAATCACCCTTAACTAAACATGCTCATTCAATTAAACAAAACTAAACATGCTTAAACACTTAGGAAGATTAAATAACTGAAAACGGGGAACGTGCTCATGAATTCATAAGTCTCATTCCAACTGATTTCACATGCTTTATTTCTAATTAGTTTAACACGCTACAATTAATAGTCTAGTTTATTATCCTAATTAATTACATGCTCAAGAAATGATTATAATTATTACTCTAGATGATTTAAACATGCCTTTTGCTATGATTATTTGTCATACATCAAGAAATGATTAAGTCATTAAACATGCTTCACTAATTAATATTACCATGCTCACCTGGTTAGTTAATTAACATGTTCAAGAGTTGATTACATGCTCAAGTAGTCAATTACGTGCTCAATTCTGGTTAATTAAACGTGCTTAAGAATTTAGACATGCTAACAAATTAAACATGCTACGATTATCGACCTAGTTAATTGTACATACTCAGGTCTAGTTTGATTACTCTAGTTAGTTAATTATTCTAATTAATTTGATATGCATCAAGACTTAATCAAATTATTAAACATGCTCGACTTGTAAATCAATTGTTGCCTTACTTAGTTAATTGTGCTTAATGAAGTGATTAAAAGTTGTCAATTAGTTGAGTATGTCAATTAAACATGCTTTTGTAAATCAAATAAGCTAATTAGATAACTTAGGTGATGGACTCATTATTAAACATGCTTCAAGGACTTATTACAGGATTAACATGCTCAAATTGACAGGTTTGATTAACTAAGGAAAATCATCTAACTATCGTAGGGATATTTAAGATATTGAAATAACAAAACAATGTATATGGCACAAGCAATATATTAGCTGTAAATAAAGGAACCCTTCGGTCATTTGTCATTCATTAGCTCATTTATTGTTCGTTAGGCCTTCTTCATAACATTATCTCTATCAAGGCACCTTATCTCTATCAAAGCAATAAAGGAAACACCATAACAAAAACACAGGAAATTTTAGCAACATAGTAGCATCCAAAGAATATGTATAGGGTATAAATCACAGAGCAGTTCAATAAGGAAAATATCTATGGAATAGAACTAACAATAAAGGCAGTACTACATAACATAACAATGGAAATTTACGCATCTCACACACTCATACTTGTGGTGTAGGGCCTCAATGGCCAAAACACCCCATTTTCCTTACCTTAAGTCTTTATCGCGGTTGGCTCTTAACAGTTATCCTTCTTCTCTTTCTATACCTTCATAAATCTATAACATCACATCATTACTAATCACCAATCACTAATCACAACGTTGACATCATTAGTTCGAACCTAATCACCTAACGTTTTCCTTCGACTTATTTCCAACAGTCCCAATAGCAACTTAACCAATTCATTTATCAAATAGCATTAACCCTTAGAAATATCAGAATTAATCTCTCACAACAATAACCCAATAGAGACTAAATCCAATATTTATTCCCATTTATTTATCATTTATAACAAACCAGGAAATTCTTTATCATTTATAAACTAAGCAGTAAAACATTACTTTATCCAATATCTCAAAATCTTCCTCTAAATTAGTTACTTTACCATAAACATTTCAATTACTCTCACGGCTTGTAGTTCACACATCCAACAGAGTGTTTATCCATACTTCAGCTTATCATTGAATGACAGAAAATGTCCAGAACTAAAAATCAAACATCACAGACACACCATTACCTCTCGGCCATCAGTAGAAAACAGGGCATATTTCCATCATTAACATACAGAATCAAATTCAATAACAGGAAACATGTCCAAAACCGAAGACAATCAACCAAAGTGACAGAATCTCACCAACAACCTGAGAGAAATCTTGAGGCTAGGAGCCCTTCCCTGCTAAGTCCTTCGGCTTCCAACTCCTACTACAGCTCCTGGACTCCACCCCTCGTCTCTCTTTTCTCTCAACCAAAAGCACCAGAAAACTCTCCTCCAAACCTCCCTCTTCCTGTCTCCCCTTCTCGGCCTCCCATCTCCCTTCGCCTCTTCTCTGTATATCACCACTAGAGAGGGGACACTCTCTGCCAATACCCAGGGCAGAGAGTGACATTCTCCCAACACGCCCGACCAACCACTGCATCCAACCTGTCCATTTTCGGCTTCATCAGAATAAAACTTGGGGAGAAGTACCTGTTTGGTCCAAACCACAAGCTGGACCGTCAACCCATTCGCGAACCGAGTCCCAGCGAACCGGAGCTCAACACGAAGTTGGAGACCGCAGCTCCGTTTGCCCATCACCATCGCCGCTCATTAATCTTTGTCGTCGCCATCCAACCGTCGCCGAGCCTCCATTCCGCTTTTTGGCGCTTCGTCATTCAGACCCGCGAGCCCTAGCTGCTCGCCATTCGAAAGGACACCGCCACCTCCGCCGGAAAGAACCCGAGCCGAGCTCGAGCTCGCCGTCGCCATCGCCAACCTCACGTCCCCCTCCTGCTCGATCTCACCCTCTCAGTCGCCTCTCCCGATTTCGCAGCTCTCCCTCTGCATTCTCTCCCTCTCCTCTCGGCTTCTCCCTCTTTTCGCAAGCAGTGAATGGCCGAAAGCCATTCACTTAAAGTCTCCCAGACCGGTTCACAAAGAGTGAACCGGTTTGCCACCTCATCAATGCCTCCTTTAAATTATTTAAACCCAACATTTAAATCCCCAATGCACCACTTATGTTATAATTAAATTAATTAACCCTAATTGAGCACATACATTATAATTTAGTTAGTTGAATTAATATTTATTTTAATTTACATTAATTTTCACAAATTATAATATAACGAATACGTCACTGGTAATACCACGATAATTACCCAATTAATCTAAAATCTCCAGATTATACTCCAATTATATTTATTAAATTTCGATAAAAAGTCGGGGTGTTACATAAGGAGCCTAGCGAGTTAAATAAGCCGAGCATAACGAGCCCGCCTAAAAAAATTTTCAAATCGAGTCCGCTCGCAAGCTATGAGTTAAATGAGTCGAGCTGACTAAACGAGTCTAACGAGTTTTAACGAGTTGAACATACATAAATATTTCTAATTTATGTAAATATAAAGTATATTTTTTTAAAATTTTAATTATTAAAATTATAGTATTTATTGATTGTTATAATGTCAAAATATAATAGTTAGTCATTTAATTAACAAAATTGTTTTATTAATGTACAAAATGACATGTATTGAGGGAAAAATTATTTGAGACGATCCAATAAAAAAGTATATCACACGAATATAATTACAAATATTTAACGTTACCTATTATTGATGGAATACTACAAATTGAGAACTAAGAGATTAAGCTATTAAAAGAATTTTTTGTGAAGAAAATGAAGGATAAATGTCGTATTTATAGAAAAAAAAAAGAGATGGAAGAAAAGAGGGAAAGAGAGAGGAAAGAAAGAGGCGGTGGGTGGATAAAACAACGCTCATATGAAAATGTTTTTCTTATTAATTCTTTGGTTGCATAAATCTTATAACATTTCTTGATTTTTCATCAAATACAACACATCCAATAGACACACATGACAAGATTATAATTTGTGTTTCCAGCTATATGTTTGAGATACTATTGACTAAAAAAAGATGAAAATATTATATTTTGCTGAATTTATATTTCAATGACCAATTTTGAGTTAATTAGTCTAGTTAACAATGTGATTTATCTAAAATAACTAGGCAGAGAACAAAAAAGCTAACTTAGAATGATGAGTGTTAGTTGAACAACTTATTTTTATGGATGAAACTTTCATCTCGGTATTTATACTAACAGATGAAGTGCATTTGAAGGTAGATATGACAAACGAGCAAAATCAGCCAAGCCTGAAAAAGTTTGGCTCATCAAACCTAACGAGTTAAACGAGTCGAGCCTAACGAGCTTAGCGAGTTTAACAAGTAGAGCCTAACAAACTTGCCCACAAAAAATTCTAATATGAGCCAACTCAAGAGTCATGAGTTAAACAAGTCGAGTGAGCATATCTACATTAGTTTATGTACACTTTACCTCCTGTGATTAATAATTTTAGATTTAATTGATATTGATTTCAATTAAAAAGTAAATGAAAGATGCGTACTTGAGACATGAAATAATTGTTTTTTTTCATTTGAATGGACATTTCTTCCTTCAACACAATCCTTTCACTACCTCACTTCTTCCTCTTAAATAGATTACACTAAAGAGAGATTGGGAGAATGGAATGAAGCTGTGGTTTTTCAACAAGAGCCTGCTGGCAACAATTGCAGCAAAGATCTGTATACGTTGTAAACTCTACTTCTATGCTTTGTTGAGCTCAACAAACCATTAAGCCTTCACCTTTGTCTTTAGCTGTTGCCTCTAAAACTTGAAATGTAACATCTCATTTTCGTTTATGTATTTTTCATAAAATTTTAAATATTTTAAAACCTATTTAAAATATACTTAAAGAGGAACATTAGAGTACGTTTCACAAAATATCACTGCATTTAGTCTAGATATACTTTACTAAGTTAGTCACTCACCCCAAATGACCTCTTCGCATTTCAGGTAAAGGCTAGAGCGGCTAGTGAAGTTGAAGTTCGAGATTTTCTTTTTTCTTATTTATGAGTGTTAGACTTAATTCCTAGTGATGATAAATTTTTTAGTTTGTATGACTTAAACATTGTTGATTTAGATATTTCGCATAGTATTTTAGATTGTTTATTTTTAATTTATGTATCGTTATTTCTCGTTATCACTATACGGATATAGACCTATAACTTTTTGGCCGAGCTAATAATAAAAATTCTTCTGCTAAAATTTACGGCTTAAACTGGATGATCGAGTCCTTTATAGAGATCAAGTCGCCTAGCCGAATAATTTTGTTAGACCTATCTCTAAATTGTGACAAGTATTATTTTTGTTTTCATACAACAAAGGCGTCCAACCCGAGCTCATTGGAGATCTTGCTGATTAAAGTGTTGTAAGTAAATATAAAGGAGAATAATTAGAGGCTTTTGTAAAGTCATCGCAAATCAGCCAATGATGATAACCAGTGTTTTTTTATTTCTTTAGGAATACTTTCCATTTTCATGTTTTATTCTTAGAAATATGTTATTCAGATAATTACTTTGAGCACATTTCTTCAGTTTGCAGATCTAGCTTTGTACTCCCTCCATAGCTGATCCACCGTCTTCCCCAGAAGCTCAACGAAGTAATTAGCGCTGTACCCATTTCTCAGCCTCGCGTTCAGCTGTGCTACAAAGCCGTTTCTCAGCCCGTTCAAGTAATCTAGGAACCGGGCCGTGACGTCGTACCCTTGGTCCCACCGATTCCCCTGCCCCGGCTCAACCCAGTGACTCGGAATGTACCCGGATTTCAGCCTTACGAAGTCTGCGATCCCTTCGATCAGCCCTCCCGGTGCGTTTGGGTTTCCATTCCACTGCCAAATGTGTGTCATCTCGTGATAGAGAACTCCGGTGATCTCCCGCCTCACGTCGCCGGAGTACCCGGCGATGTAATTCGCTCCGATGTGGATCTCGTTGTTGGAGGTATAAGCCACGCCGTCGTAGTTGTCGATTATTAGAGTCACTCTAGTGACGTTCTTCCTCGACCCCGCCTTGTTTTGCTGGAAGATTCTCCATATGAAGTGGGTGGCTGATATCAGCGTCCGCCGGCTGTAATCGGCTCCAATCAAGTTGTTGAACCGGACTCCTCCAGGGGTTTTTGGAACGGAGTTTATGACATTGAATTCTACGGAGGCGACGCCGTCTATGGCGAAAATGAGAGTCAGTAAAAGGGAGAAGTAAAGGACACGATTTTCCATGGTTTAAGCGTAGAGAGACGGAGGTAGACGATCCATTTGTTAAGAACTAGATGGGGCTGACAGAGTAAATGGAGGGCCATGGGAGACTGCTTCTTCTTGGAATTCAATTCATATAAAAAAACAGGGTAAATGACAAATCAACCATTGGTTTGAGATCAATGACAAGTCAATCACTATAGTATTTTTTTTAATAAATTAACCACTCACGTATGTTAAAATAACAAATCCAACATCCGTGACGTTTACCATTAAAAAACTGGTTGCCAACAGCCGAACACCGGAACACCCAGCTCCGGCGTTCTGAATTCAGAACGCCTAACGCGGGGCGTTCCGAAGAAAATCAGAACCCCAGCGGGGAGACACTGCGATTTTCCCAGAAACTCATCTTCCTTTTACTTCACTGTCGTGAGTTAAAACAAATAAGATGTTAATGGAGTTTGCAGCTCGTTGCTTTTCGTCTTCACTTGCTTCACATGGTTCTTCAATCCCTGTTATTGAATAACAAATAGAAACTGTGAGATTGGGGAATGAGACTTGAAGTGAACTCAGTTGCAGAAAGTAAAAAAGGTACAGAAGAGAGGAAGAAGAAAAAGCTCAAAATAGGAGCAAACCTCTAAAATCAGAATCACAAGCTGAAACTCAATCCAAAACACAACCAAAATCACCAGAAGAATCTGAACAAACCTCCCTTCGCAGTCTCTGGAGTGAGTGGTCCATGAGAGACGCATTTTTACGCGGTCTCTCCTTATGCGAGAGACCGCGTAAAACATGGTCTCTCCTTATGCGAGAGATCCACGTAAAACATGGTCTCTCATAGACCCAAGAGATCGCGTAAAACATGGTCTCTCTAAGAGTGAAAAACATCCTAATTTTACATGAAAATTCATTCAAAAAATATGGAGCACCAGATTAGATTTCACCATGTAAAAAACAAGAGTTCTTGCAATTATTCAAAGAGACTATAATTCTAAGTACATCACATAATAAATACCATCAATGTGGCAAAGGGACGGAGTCCCTCCTATGAAGAGCCGCCCATACGAAGAAATAGAAGGTGTTAGACAAGTTAGGCAGGTCTCCAAACCTTCCTAAACTTGCCTAATTTTTTTGTTGTCTTGCACTCTTAATTCTCTATAAATAGGAAGCTCTTGCAAAAAAGCAAACCACCCAAAAATTCAACAAGCCTTGTCCAGAGAAAGAAGAAGAGGAAGAGGGAAATGGAGGAGAGAAAATAGAGAGATTTTTGGAGGGAGAGAAAAGAAAGAGTGAGAGAAAAATAGGTGAGGTGCATTTGTGCACAAGAAGTCTAAGAGTTGAATTTTTCTTTTAGTGAATATTTTCTAGAATACTTGATTTCTGGAAAAATATTGTAAATCCTATTTTTTGAGATCTTTCTGGACTCGGTCCCGTGGTTTTTTTTTTTTCCAATTTTGGTTTCCACGTAAAATTCTCATTGTCTATATTTTTCTGGTATTATTCTTACTTCTTGATATTTTTTAGAGTCATATCTACTATTATTGTTTATATCAATTTTAATTCTCAATATTATCCGTATTTTTTCCAACATAAAGTTTACAATTTGAGATGTAAGCGTGACCTTCTGTTTTCATCCCAATTTTGAAAAAGAAAATTAATTTAACCTTATCATTTATGTTGTATCAAACTTTTTGAGTCAAACAAAAAATAGTTGGGATTTGTCATTTATGTTGTATCAAACTTTGAATATCACCACAAATTTGACTCATTCTTATGCATCTACTCGTTTAGTCAACCAAGTAATAATTTCAGTTTTCATTGCCGCCACGACTAGTAAAAGTAATAATAATAACTACTGTTACTGCAACAACAACAACAACAACAACAACAACAACAACAACAACAACAACAACAACAACAACAACAACAACAATAAATAGATAGACGAACACAAAGTAAGATAATAAAATATTATAGGAAGACTTTTCTTTTTTGGAAAAACTTGACAAGGCGACCAATCAAAACTAATTTTGTTACAACCTTACATTTTTAAATATATAAAATTCTACACATAAAAGTTTTACTTTATTTTTAGTTAAAGTGTTCAGAATTGATCAATTTACTGCGTAATAGGCACATACATGTAAATTTTCAGTCAATTGATCATACTCGTAAAATTAGGTTCTTTAGTATATATATAATGTATTTTACATATTATTATACGTATTTTAATTTAAGTATTAAATGAAAATTATCTCGAATCAAAGTTTAGTTAATGTTAAGAAATATTGGAGAAATTAAAAAATTAAAAAAAGTGTATTTAATATATATGTTGGTGATTATATTAAATAAAAGTAAAAATAATAATTTAATTATGAGAAGAAGGGGAAGGAAATCATATCTCCCTATTTGCATTCGGCCGAAAACCTATCTCCTTATTTTGCATTCGGCTGAAACACGTGAAGAGAGAGAGAGAGAGAGAGAGAGAGAGAGAGAGAGAGAGAGAGAAGGAACAATTCGACGCTTGACTTGCATTCCCGACAACCTTAGCTCAAACTTCTGTAAAGAGGTTTCCGGGTAAGGTAAGTTTTGATCTTAGTTCTTGCATTTCAAATTTAGGTTTTTGTTAGTTTCATATTCAAAATTGGAAACGTCAATCCATGTGTTAATATTGGAATGTTTATGCAGATTTTAGAGTTTATGCAGGAGTTTAGACTTATTGGAGGTGAGAATAGGTGAAAGAAGTGAGTTTATCCTCATGTTTGCATGTTGGGATTGTTGTCACCAATCGACTACTGGCATATGTCCGGCCAACCAATGGGATATTTTGAAAGCCTGGAAATCGTCCCTTCCCAATTTATGTGGAGTGCGGGATGTTCGTTCCGTACCTCTACAGAAGCATGGACATTTGTAGGAACTGTAACGACCAAGTTTTTCGCCGTGAAAGTTTGAAATTTTGCTAAGACCCTTGAAATTCCTTTTAAAACAAATATCAAAGCCCAATGCTAAACCGGACCGCTACTAACCCTTCGTTAAACTCGTTATGAAAATTCAATTAATAAAATGCGGAAGCGTCATAAAATCATTTGTTTAAGGCATTGCGGAAACATAAATCGTTTATAAAATCTTTTGTTTTGCTCTACTGACACTAAACAATTAAATATACTTTAATTACAAATCATTCTCTTTTTTACTCACTTAGCCTGACTAATCACAAGCTCTTTCACGTGTAAATCCTTCGTCTCTGCTTTATTATGTGTTGTCCATTATCTGTTCATCGTTTTCGCATACAAGTACCTACACCTACACAATAAGTAATGTAACACCCCGACTTTTTCAGTTGGACAATTATCGGGGTATTACCAAGGACATTCTAGAGCGTTAAGTCTAGGGGTATTTTCGTAATGTTTTCCCCGTATACGTTGTGTAATCAAGTGTGGGAGTATGGCAATATTACATTGCGTATTTATACATGTCATTTTTTACGTGTATTTATGGGGAAGATATTGTGGAATAGGAGTTAAATGAGAAAAACGTGAGGAATAGCTATCCAAGGTGTTTCCAGACGCTTGTGGACGACACTACGGACGGGTTGTATAATCCGCAAATGCATTGCACACACAAAGAATGGGTTGGGACGACTCAGGATGTGATTCTGCTTCCTGACTGCACTGTGTTGTGGACTTTCAGACGAGTCCGAACGAGTCCGGACAAGGAATAGCCTCGTCCGATTTTGTAACGACCCAGTTTTTCGTAAATCTTTTAAAATGCGTGAAATTTCAAAGTTTTAAAAACAAATCAGAGCACGCCTAAACCGAACCGCCACCAACCATTCATAAAACTCGTTATAAAAACTCATTTAACACGCGGAAGCGTAAATAATGTAAAACCATTTATTTAAAACGTTGCGGAAGCGTAAATATGTAAATGAAGGAAACTAACCATTTAATTACAATTTGAAAAATTAATTTAAATTACAACTCTTTTACCTTCTTTATGTGTGGCTAGCCACGCTTCCTCGCGCGTGCAAATCAATCATCCTCTGCTTTTTATGGTTGTTCATCTTTCCTTTACTCCTAGTCTGTGTGTTGACTTCACGTATAATATCTACATCTACACCACAAGTAACTGTAATCCCAAAGACTTAAAAGGAAAAAGGGTTTAATGCAACATGAATGCCACTCTTTAGTCCATTTTGGAATGGGGGCCACCCAAACCAATCCTTTCATTAAGTCATTAGTTCGTTTATTACTTTTATTACTTTGTTCGTTATTACTCGTATTTCGAGCTGGAGATTGGAGGATTTCCTTTGTGATAGAATAGTGCTTGGATCTAACCTTTTATTTGCAACTAGAACTCCCGTACCCTAAGAGGGAGGGGCTTCAACTAGTTGCAGACTATACTCGCTACCCATTCGCCCTCTAACTCTTGTTTTATTGTTTTCTTATCCTGTTTCTGTGCCGAGCTAAGCTAACGGTACCACAGAAACCTTTATTATCGTAATGTTTTTACCCATTTTTGTCATTTATCCTCACTCATGCATGTGTATGTACCACCCCGTGGCACTCCCTATTAGTTTCTATTAACATGATGCATGACCATACATTCTCAACCTAACATGATGCGTGATGCTTATAACATAACATTTATAATAATTAAAATGCGCATTGAAATAAAAGTAACTGTAATTGAAAACACATACAAGAAAGTAAACAACAATAATCGAATAACAGGAATTAAAAGTACGCGTAAGAGAACAACACTGAATTGAAACAAGGAAACCATGTTCAACTCAGTACGACACAATACTATTAATTAATATGCTAATTATCCTAGTTAATTTCCTAGTCATTTTACATGATTCCTACCTTTATTATTCTAGGTGGTCATTCTAATTAGTTATCCTAGGTGATTTACATGCTCAAGAAGGATACGATTAACATTTTAGTTAGTTAGCCTAGTTAATTTACATGCTCGAATTCATTCTAATTAATTAGTAATTTAACATACTCATTAATTAATCCTAGTTAATTAACATGCTTACTAATTATGACTAACATGCTCAACATTTACAAGCTGCTAATGGGGTTAAACATGCTAATTAAATGTGCTCAAGAAATTTAACATAGACATGGTATCATCAATTCACAGAATAACTTAGCCTAGTTTATAACTGAGCATGGTAGTCTAGTTAATAAGTAAGCATGACATGACTAAGTTAATTACATGCTAATATCATTCTAATTAATGACATGCTCAAGTTTAATTAATTAAACATGTTCTAATTACTCATGCTTATAAGTCCACCTAATTAAACGCTAAAGCAAGTAAACATGCTAATTGATTATGCTAGTTAGTTAATTCAACATGCTAGTTAATCGATTTAGTCGTTTTACATGCGCAAGTTAACATGCTTAAGTGGAATTACAATTGTTATTCTAATTGGTTAGCCAACTTAATTTACAGGCTCGAGATTATAATTGGTTATTCTAGTCGATTTTCATGCTCAATGATTAATTACACGCTTTTGTATTCAAATTAATTGAACATACTCAAGGAGATTAAACATGCTTAGTCAACCATGCTGAGTTATTTAACATGCGTAGAAGTTGGTTTATCCTCTATTTAAACATTTCATAACTAATTTAATTGACATGCCTCAAGACATAATTACATATTTTAAACATGCTCAACGAGTTAGTTAAGTTATTTACTTAATAGGATTCTGATTTATTAACTATTAATCGTTCATGTAACTAATAACTAAACAACAAGTAACAAGAATGAATTAATAACTAAACAGTAAGTAAATATCCAGAAATAACATAGAACTCTTAACTCATTTCGGACTTCACGTAACCACTTATCGTTCATTCATCTCACTTCATCACTATCATTATTATCAATTACGGAACTCATATGCAGTCAAGAAATCATTTACAAAATTACAGCAACATATATAAAATGACAGGAACTATCACACAAAGGAAAACAACACCAGTAAGGAGAACATCCAACAATCAATCAATGAAATAACCTAGAGCAATCAATATGCTATGGAGTGCTAATAAATCTATACTATAAATGAAGGGAAGCATTTAGTCATAGAACTAACAACATGGGAATTACAGAGCATAACAAGGCATAATCACAGTAACTCATTCAAGAAATCATCACGTAGCAACCAACAAATCAACACTCTGCAATAAATATTCTAGGGACACTAACACAAACTCATGCACCCATACTTGTGGTGTAGGGCCTCCACTGGCCAAAACACCCCTAATTCCTTACCTAAACCGATGAACACAACAAATACAGCAATGAAACCAAGCCTTCACGCAGCTACCAGCTTCACAACAGCTCACTCACATACACACTCATCCAAGGGAACACTCACTACTCTTGCTTACAGGGAAGCCCCCCTTTCACACACTGGAACTCACACTCAGCTCACCACTCAACCACACAACTCACACACACTCAGAGGCTCACATGCATGAACACTCCTCACATAGCAGGGAGGGGGAATTCACGCAGGGAGGGGAGCTGAACGTGGAAATGGAAGGGGAGAGGAAGCTTATACCTGGCAGGGGGAACAAACCGTATGTGTAGAGGGCAGGGAGGTCGGCTACGCGTGGTCTGGAGGAGGATTTGCTATAGGGGGTTGCATTCTAATTGGTTAAGGGTCGTTTTCCTTCTGATTTTGAATCCCTAATGTGGCAGTTCTGGGTTGATTCGGACGAGTGCGGACGTGATGGTCTCGTTCGCAAGGCTAAAATCTCACAGGCTAAATCGTGGCTTCGGACGAGAAATGGCATCCAAAAATATCGTCTGCAGGCGTCCGAAAATGGACAGAGACAAAATGGACGAGGCTGCTCCACGTCCGTAGCCATCCGGACTAGTCCGAAAGTCCCCATAGTTGTACAAATTTGATGTGGACGCAGCCTTCCTCGTCCGCATCGTCCGGGACCTCGTCCGCATTGTCTGGGACCTCGTCCAAAACTTCATAGCACAGTGAAGTCAGGACGAAACATCGCATCCTGAGTCTTCCTACGCTTAAGGGTGACGTGGTTAAGCACTAACGGATGACACTTCTCGTCTGCATGCGTCCGAAAGTCCACATTCAGACACATAGGACGCATCCTATCGTCCTCACTTCGTCCCAATCTACAAGGTAGCCACGTTATACACAAGCAGACGATATTTCTTCATTCGCACGTCGTCCGCAACTCCATAATTCCTACTTTTCTCCATTCTTTCACACTTAACCCTTATCCCATAACATCTTCTCCATATTTACACGTCACAATTAACGTGTAAAAATATGCGATGTAATATCCTCATACTCCCAACACTTGATTACATCATGTATACGAGGAAAATCTTATCGGAAATTCTCCCACAACTCAATGTTTCAGACACGCCTTGTTGTATCCAGCCCATAACCCGGCCCACAAAAAGAAATTTAAAATTTTTTTAAATGGAAAAATCAGGGTTGTTGCTGAAACTAAGGGACAGATCCCCACTCCCTACTTCGGCTTCTGCAAACCTCTTCCTCCAATAATCGCCCGTGAAGGGAAGTTTCCTTTGGACCTTCAGCGAGTAATTTTGGTTTTTTTGTGGCAGTAAGTTTTTGTTTTCCTAAGCGTTAAGTTTCTTTCTCCTTCCTAATCAGCAACTAATGGATGGAAAATTATTTCTGGAGGTTTAGGAGTTGATATTTATCCAATTGAACAGATTCAGAAGTTGATTGGAACTTTGGAAATCAAACACCGGAACTGGAATTTCGACTGGAGGTATAAAAATTCAATTGTTTTCTCATCAATTACGCCGATGTTTGTTGATGGCCAAATCTAGTTTATGGAATCATTAAATTTGTTAATTCTATGTTTCGGTTTAATAGAAAAATTGAGGTTGCTACCTGATTGTTTGGATAAGTCCGATGCATCGGCAATGGAAAAGCTGAAATGCGACTCAGCAGAACAGAGTTGCAGTGCACGAAACTTTTTGTTCTAACTTGTGAGTCGACTGGCCGAAACAGAGGACTCGGCCAGCAGTAGAGACGACGGTGGGTGCGAACAATCTCCTTCACAATTTGACCGACGCAGTCAGTGGCTGACTGTGCATGGGCTGCTCTATTGAGCCTATTTGGTTTGCCCTTGCTTGAGCCCTAGATTGGGCTTGAGTGATAGCAGCCCGGTCCACTTCTGGACTATAGTCTAGACCCTTTTGGGTCATAATTCAGATTTAAATTGGGCCATTATCCACTTATGTTTTGGGCTGATTTTATAGCTTATTCCTATACCTAATTAATTGAATTAAATTAGCATAAAATCTAAAATTTTAAGGAATAGAAATGTGACCTAAAATTTTATATTTGTTTTAGGTACCTGATTACTTACTTAAAACAGTGAGTAGCACCCCAGAGGTGGCACTCCCTACTTGTTTCTATTAATATGATGTGTGTTGGCACAATATATAATGAACAATAATTTAATAACGAGTATCAAAGAACAACGAGGAATCTATAGAGCATAACAACAAAGGCATGGCAAGGAGAGCAATAACAACCTGATACATTAAATCTATTGACATAACAAACAACATGAGAAATAACGTATTATGGACATAAATTAATTTTAACAAGTGACCTAGAAACATTCAAAGCAAAGTATGATTCGATGGACTAAATTCAGGGGGATTATCTTAACTCATTTTTACATCTAGTTAACATACTTGTTTCGAGAGTTAATATTACCACTGTCAAACTAATTCACTAATCATGCTCGGATTAAGGAGATCTACAGCAAACAAACCAACAGCAGCAAGTACCACAAAGGAATTTCAACAATAAGTCATTTATGTTTATCATATCTTCTTATAACTTTCCATTCGTCATTCACTTCATCCTTGAGCATTTCACTTCAACGAATGAAGTAAGCTTTAGAAATTAATAACCTACAACAAGTGAATAAATTGAATGAGTTACTAACGGAATTAACCTTTTAGTTATCTACTTACTTAATAAGCATGCTCGAGTTAAAGAAGGTAATTACTAATTTACACAATGATTCTAACATTAGCATTTTCGTGAGAGAATTAAACAACATTTGCAGCATATGATGGATATCTACAGCAAGTAACTCAACAACAACGAGTCCCACAAGATAATTACAGCAATTAAACACTTCATATAATAGAATTATGGCTAATGAAACTCATAACTTATTCATGCTTCAGTTCATTATTCTAACAGTAAGCATTTTTCATTTCATAATACTCATCAACTTCTTCAGTTAACTATCACTTTTCTAAGCATTTCATATCAGTAAGTGCAGTAGAGAAATCTCAGGAAGTTAACAGTAGTAAATCTACCAAGGAACTATCAACTAATCATATCAACTAGCAATAAGCAGTACCATTATCCACTTCTAACTAGCAACTTCAATATAGACCTATAGTAGAGGAAATTACAAAGAACTAAACGGTAAAACTCACTCACACTACTTGTGGGTAGGGTTTTGACAGCCAAAACACACCCAATTCCTTACCACTATGACGAAACAACAATAGGGATAGCACTCCACAGCTCCCACTCCATGGACAGCACAGAAATCCAGCAACACCAGCTACTTCAGCTTACTCTTCAGCTTCACTTCCCTCACGTAACACACTTAACTCACGAAATCTCACAACTCTCATGCATACAAAACACTCGGCACATTCCCTCTCACGCAGGAAGAAGAAGGAGGAGCTGGACTGAAGCAATGGAGAGGAAAACGGCTAGAGATTAAAAGGCGAGCTTACCTTAGGGAGACAACTATACGAGCCTATGGAGTAGGGAGGGGCGTGATCGACGTGGAGAGGGCGTGGTCTGGCGTGCCTTGGTCTCCTTGTCGTTGGTTGTGTTTTTAAATTGCAACACAACAAATTTTCAATTATTGAAACCCTACTTATTCGCAAATTTGGGAAGTTTCAAACGCAGTTCTGCGTCTTTGAGTTTAGATCAGCCTTTACTTCTGCCATAGTCAATGTTTGCTTGCCATACAACATAGTATCTACGAAATGTTCGTAGATTTTAGACAAGGAACTGAGTAAGATAATGGCTTGATCTTCCTCTTCTATTTTTACTCCAATGCTGCTCAGGTCTAGGAGTATCTTATTAAAGTCATCAAGATGCTTTCACGTCTCCTTTGAATCCTCCATTGTCAAGGTATATAGCTTTTTTTTAGGTACAATCGATTAGCTAGAGATTGCTTCATATATAGCGCCTCCAGTTTCTTCTAGACTGTTAAAGCCAATTGTTCTTCTGTAACCTCTCTTAACACTTCGTCACCGAGGCTTAAGAGAATGGCACTATGCGCTTTTGATTCTATATCGTCAACTTTGGTTTGATCAATTTCCTTGAAAAGTTTCATAGTGTCCTCGTTAATGGCCTGTGCCAAACCTTGATGGACTAACAGTGTAAAGTCTGGCTCTTTTTGGCCCATTAAAAATAAAATTAAAAAAAAAATTTAAATTAAAACCCCTCCCTTACGGGGGTAGTTGCAGAAATAGGGGGGATAACCCCCCATATCCAGATTTGTGGGAGAGGTCCCCCACATATTCCCCACCATTCCATTTCTCTCTTCTAGACCTCTCTAGAGATTCTCTTCTCCCCGATCGGCGAGCATTGCGCGGTCCGTCGAGTAGTTTATTCTCTCCATTTTTCATGGTAAGTACCGATTCCCTTAGAAATTGTCAATATTCCTTCTCTCCATGGCTCGGTAATTAACGAGTAAGGTATTTTTGTTGTTGAAAACTGGCAGTGGGTGTCCATGATCGATAGTCGGCAATGGTCGAGTTGTTGATTGGCAGCAAAGTTTGAATTTTGTTTTCTGGAGAAGGGTGGAATTAGGGATTTGGTTTCTTTTCAAAATCAAAGATTTTGATAAGTAAGTTTTGAGTTTTTCCTTTAAAGTCTTGCTTGGAAATTTCTGAAACAGATTCTAATTCATCTAATTCATGAATTTTCGTTAAAGGTTGGAGATTTTGGGTTGTTTTGGTTGTTCAAGCTTCGGCGAGGCTTAAGATAGTGGAAAAATACTGCTAGGTATGCAAAAATCAATTCTTTCGTTGTTTGAAAAATTGGTTAATCTGGTGTTGATATTGCGAATTGGAGTAGGCTATTATTGTTAAACTCTGAATTTATTGGTCGCTTTTTTAGAAACCAAAAAGAGAGTTCTGATCAGGAACTCTAGCTTTCGGTTAACCACAGCTTGACAAATCACTGAAGGTTATGTATTGGATTAAATCTTCGGGGAAGAGTTCCAGTCTGGGAACTTGAAATCCTTGTCTATGACTGGTCATCGCTGGAAGTTGTCGTGATGTGGGTGATAATCGGAATCGTTCGTGGACAAAGTAAACACCAAGCTCTGTCCACGAACGGAAATGGACCACGTCCAGATTTAATGCCTGGATTACAGTTCAGTCATTTTTTTAGGTCATCACCCAAATCTTTGATGGGCCAAACCAGACCCTAATTTAGACAAAATTTTGGATTTAAATTTGATTTAATTGGGCCATGACTATTGGACTATGGGCCTAAATTATAAGCCAAGTTAAATTTAGAAGTTGGGTCAAATTGTAGAAAAGATCTTTTGACCAACTTAAAACAATTAATTTTAGTTCTTAAATATTAATTATCCTTAAACTTATTTATGATTAGGTTTCAAAAATTAAGTGATATTGGACGTGCTGCTATTGGGCCTTAGTGATTATTTTGGATTGGGCTTAGCATGGATTGACCTAATTTCGAGGTAGGGGATTATTTTATATTTAACGTACCTTAATTCCTAAAATGTAAATATTAAATTACATTCGAGCATGTTACATTTACTTTCAATTCATTTACATTTATTTTACGTTTATTTATTTTATTGTTAACTAGAGTAATGGGACAGCTGTATGTGCCGTGTCCCTGGGTGCAAAACCCTAAACCTGATCAGGGTCTTTTTGGCTTGCGATCGCCTGAGTATCGCCTTTGTTAATTTTTGTTACTCAATTTATTGCTCATCAGCACCTCTTTATATGTTAATCT
This sequence comes from Begonia loranthoides, assembly GCA_022433065.1. Lineage (NCBI taxonomy): Eukaryota > Viridiplantae > Streptophyta > Magnoliopsida > Cucurbitales > Begoniaceae > Begonia > Begonia loranthoides. The sequence continues at coordinate 5,254,603 of CM039477.1, read as the reverse complement.
GTTAATTTAATTAACTGAAAAGCCTGTTAAATTCATATGACATATAAGTTGAAAATAAAATAATTCCCTACTGAGTTTTGTCGACTCACCCCAAATATGACTCCATTTTTCAGGAAATGATCTGAGTAGTTCCTCATTGCCATCTCAAGAGAAAATTTGGAGTTTCCCCAATTTTAATTATTTTTAGACTAAAGATATTTTAGTGAGGTTTGTAACCTAGTTATATTTTACGTTATTTCCATTAAATTTTAGACTTTGTTAAATTGGATTACATTATTGTCACTTCTGGACCTTTATTTTTGGGTCGAATCTGTAACGTGAATGTTTAAGTCTTCCGCTGCTATTTATTGGATTTAATGAGGGTTGGACGATTTGATTCCTTTTTGGGCCGGATCGTTTCCCGTTCTGTCTCGGGTCCCCTTTGGGGCGTGACAAACAGGGCTTTCATCTTAATCCTTCAAAGACTCAAGTCGTTTTTTCTGGTGAATTTATTGACTTCAAACTTCGCCATCAGATAAAGATCAAATCTTGAAGACACAGAACCCTCAATCCACGCTCACTGCACCAATTGCAGTTAACGTGTTCCGAAACAACACAATTAAAACCAATACAGAACAAAAAAGAAAAGTGAAGACGAAGGTTTTACGTGGTTCGGACAAATGTGTCCTACATCCACGGATAGAATCTCTGAGCTCTTTCAATTATATTCAACAATGTCACAAGAATAGAAAACATCAATTACAAAAACTTCAGATTAAAAAACAATCAAGATAATGAATTTCACCGAGAAATGCCATCTCTTTATCATCGACTTCTTGAACGTGAATAGTGACCTCTGTTTGCCTCTGTATTCTATTCACTGAAACAAAGCTGAATACTTCTTGAATCTGATCTGTCATAATGGCCCGAAAAATACAAAGCACCTAGTTTTATACTCTGATTAATTTACCCAGTCACTAAACTGCGCAGATCAACTAACTTTAACCGTTAGCAAACAGTAGTAAAACCACGTCACATTTACAATTCTCCACCTTGACACAGTTTTACTATAAACATCAGCTCAGAGAGATCCTATCAACTTTCCAAAGATTATTTATTTATGAACATTCACTAAGTTCAAACAATGCTTGAACTTAGCTATTGGTAACACCTTTGTAAACATATCAGCAGGATTATCCTCTGTATTAATCTTTTGAATCTTCACCTTTCCAGCTGAGACTATTTCTCGTATAAAATGGTATTTGACATCAATGTGTTTGATCCTATCATGGAAACTTGGATTCTTAATCAAGTGAATGGCACTTTGGTTATCACAATATATGGTCAGATCAGAGACGTCAATACCAAAATCTCCAACGAGGCCTTTTAACCAAAGTGCTTCCTTGACACCTTCACATGCCGACAAATACTCAGATTCAGTAGTTGATAATGCAACTACTTTCTGTAGGCATGCTTTCCAACATACAGCTCCACCATACATCGTGAAAATATATCCAGATATTGATTTCTTTGAATCAACACATCCTGCAAAGTCTGCATCTACATATCCAGTTAGAATCTGGTTGTTCAGACTTTGTTTTCCCAGGGTTAAAGCAACATCAAGTGATCCTGAAATGTATCTCATAATCCATTTCAGAGCATGCCAATGAGTCTGTCCTGGATTAGACATGAATCTGCTCATAATGCTCACAGCATATGCTAGATCTGGTTTGGTACAGATCATAGCATACATTATGCTCCCCAGAATATTTGAATATGGAATTTTGTCCATATAGAGTCTGTCTTGCTCATTTATAAGAGACTAACTGTTGCTCAGCTTGAAATGTGCTCCAATGGGAGTTGACATTGGTTTGAGCTGTGGGAGGTCAAATCTGCTCAATACTTTCTGGAGATAATGCTTTTGTGACAAGTTTATATATTTCTGTTGTCTATCACGGTGTATGTCAATACCCAGAATCTGTTTAGCCTTTCCCATATCCTTCATGTCAAATTCCTTTTCCAGCTCTTATTTCACCTTCAATTTTGCACCGGAACTTTTTCCAACAATTAGCATATCATCCACGTATAGTAGGATGTAGATTAACTCAGATGACCCTTCTCCTCTTCTATAAACACAATGGTCATACTGGCTTTTGACAAATTCTATTTTTGAGACAAATAAATCAAATCGTTTGTTCCACTGCTGGGGGGACTGTTTTAGTCCATACAGAGATTTATGTGATAGGCAGACCTTTGAGGTATCACTGGTCTCAAAGCCTTGAGGTTGACTAAGATATATTGTTTCTTCTATGTTGCCATGTAAGAACGCTGTTTTTACGTCCATTTGCTCTAGTTCCAGATCTTGGACAACAACTAATGACAGAAAGACCCTTATGGAAGTTTGTTTCACTACAGGAGAGAAGATATCATTAAAATCAATTCCTCGTTTCTGCAGAAAACCTTTTGCCACAAGTCTTGCCTTGTATTTAGATTTTCCTGATGGGCTGGTTCCATCCTTCAGTTTGTATACCCATTTATTGCCTATTATCTTTTGAGAAAGGGGTTTGTCAACAAGGGTCCAGGTTTTATTCTTCTGTAATGAATTCATTTCCTCCTGCATGGCTGCCTTCCACATATCAGAATCGGATCGACTTATAGCTTCCTCGTATGAAAGATGTTCATTGTGTTCAAGGTCAAAGGATGACAACAATGCATATGCAATAATATCTACATATCCTAACCTCTGGACAGGTCTAATTACTTTTCTAGACCTGTCCCTAGTTAACTGATAGTCAACAGATTGTACATCTTGAGATTGAACAAATTTGTTTTCTTGATGATCATCATCTTCAGGCTGATATTCTTGAGATGTAGAAGTGTCATTGTTCGAGTCAAGCTCCACCTCAACATTTGTCACTGGTGGTGAAACTAAAGTTTCGTCAACTGGTTTTACCACAGAAGCCTTTAATGGAAAAAGGTGTTCATTGAAAATTACATCTGTGCTTATTATCACCTTTTATTGTCCAGGCTCTAGGGACAAAGTCGGTATCCTTTCACTCCCTCAGGATAGCCAAGAAAAATGCACCTTTTTGACCTTGGTTGAAGTTTATCCTGCTTGCAGTGTGCGTAAGCTGCACACCCAAAAGTCCTTAGAATACTGTAGTTTGCAGAATAGCTATACCATTTTTGAAATGGTGTTGTGAAGTCCAGTGTAGATGATGGACATAGGTTTATCAAATACCTTGCAGTCGTGACTGCTTCTGCCTAAAACATACGTGGCGCTGTTAAAAGCATTCCTCTAACTCTGTCAAGAATAGTTCGGTTCATTCTCTCAACTAGCCCATTTTGTTGTGGGGTGTAGCTGACTGATCGGTGTCTTAGAATCCCTTCAGATTGACAGAATGCATCAAATCTATTTAAGCAATATTCCATGCCATTATCTGTGCAAAGCTTCTCTACCCTTTTTTCCAGTCTGATTCTCAACCATGATCTTCCACATTTTAAAGGTATCAAAAACTTGATCCTTAGACTTGAGACAGTACACCCATAGCCTCCTTGTGAAGTCATCAATAATGGTCATGAAATAGTGGGCACCCTCTTTTGAGGCAATTTTTTCTGGCCCCCATACATCTGAATGGATGTATTCCAGGATATCTTGTGATTTGTGTATTGCTTTCCTAAACTTCACCTGAGTACTCTTAGCCAGGATACAGTTTTCACAGAACTTCAGGTCTGCATGTTTGTATCCTAGTAACATGCCTTGTTTGTGTAGCTCATAAAGGCCTTTGTCACTTACATGACCTAACCTGTGATACCATAATTTGGTATCACAGAGTTGAGGCTGACTAACATTGGAAGCTTCGCCTATTATGGTTTTGCCATGCAGTATATATAACCCATTCTGCAGACTTCCCTTCATAACAGTGAGGATGCCTTTCATAATTTTCATTGTGCCATTGTCAATCTGAACAATGCAACCAGATTTATCCAGCATACCAATGGAAAGCAGATTTCTTTTCAAGTTTGGAACAAACCTGACATGGGGAAGTGTCCTTATACAGCCATCATGCATCAGGATCTGTAGATGTCCTTCCCCTCAATTTGACAAGACTGGTTGTTCCCTAGCAGAACCTTTCCACCTACTGTGTTACTAAAATCTTGCAACCATTCTCTTTTGGGTGTCATGTGGAATGAACACCCTGAGCCAGGACCCAGTTTTCACTGGAATCAGCTTCTGAGGCCACCAAAACATCGGATGATTCATAACCATCTGATGTTGTTGCAACATTCCCTTTCTCAATCTTCTTTTCATTTAACTTCCGTTTCCTCTCATAGCAATCCTTTTTGTAGTGACCCTCCTTGTGGCAGAAAAAGCATTTTCTGCCAACTTTGGACTTGGAATAGGATCTGCCTTTCGTGCCTTTATGTTCCCTAGTTTGAGAATGCCCCCAGACAGATAAGCCTTCTCCATCAGTATAATCTCTTGCATCAGCACGTTTTTGTAACTCCTTTGAGTTTAGAGCAGCCTTTACTTCTGCCATAGTCAATGTTTGCTTGCCATACAACATAGTATCTACGAAGTGTTCATAGATTTTAGACAGGGAACTGAGTAAGATAGTGGCTTGATCTTCCTCTTCTATTTTTACTCCAATGCTGCTCAGGTCCAGGAGTATGTTATTAAAGTCATCAAGATGTTTTCGCATCTCCTTTGAATCCTTCATTGTCAAGGTATACATCTTCTTTTTGAGGTACAACCGATTAGCTAGAGATTGCTTCATATATAGCGCCTCCAGTTTCTTCCAGACTGTTAAAGCCAATTGTTCTTCTGTAACCTCTCTTAACACTTCGTCAACGAGGCTTAAGAGAATGGCACTATGCGCTTTTGATTCTATATCGTCAACTTTGGTTTGATCAGTTTCCTTAAGAAGTTTCATAGCATCCTCATTAATGGCCTGTGCCAAACCTTGATGGACTAACAGGGCTTTCATCTTAATCCTTCAAAGACTCAAGTCGTTGTTTCTGGTGAATTTATCAACTTCGAACTTCGCCATCTGATAAAGATCAAATCTTGAAGACACAGAACCCTCAATCCACGCTCACCGCACCAATTGTAGTTAACGTGTTCTGAAACAACACAATTAAAACCAATACATAACGAAAAAGAAAAGGGAAGATGAAGGTTTTACGTGGTTCAGAAAAATGTGTCTACATCCATGGATAGAATCGCTGAGCTCTTTCAATTATATTCAACAATGTCACAAGAACAGAAAACAGCAATTACAACAACTTCAAATTAAGAAACAATCAAGAAAACGAATTTCACCGAGAAATGCCATCTCTTTATCATCGACTTCTTGAATGTGAACAGTGACCTCTGTTTGCCTCTGTATTCCCTTCACCGAAATAGAGCTGAATACTTCTTGAATCTAATTTGTCATAATGGCCCAAAAAATGCAAAGCACCGAGTTTTATACTCTGACTAATTTACCCAGTCACTAAACTGCGCAGATCAACTAACTTTAACTATTAGCAAACAGCAGTAAAACTACGTCACGTTTACAAGAAGGATCATGAGTACCCATACCAACCTATCTCAAAGTTGGTGACTTTTTTTATATCAAGGTGCTAATTCTTCTCCTTTCAACTATACTCCATCCTGCTGTCTTTTTACAGTATGATTATATGTTTCTCTTTGTGTTTTGGGAGGGACGCAAGAGTTTATTGTTGTCCTGTTTTAAAAACCATTTTTATGTTTCAAAAATCATATACACATGATGTTTCTTTAAAAAAAACATCTTGAGTGAACAATTCCAAAAAAAGGATATATTAAATGCGATTTTGAAAAACTATTTTTTGTATTTGTTTTCGATCTTGTGCTGGTTTGCGAGATTAATCTTTTAATAGTCGCAGTACTTACTACTCGCATCCTTTTTCATTTTCTTGTCGAACAAATTTGCACGATGCACTACTACTATCTACCTCGATCATTGTCGAGAATCGTCAATTGGTGACTCTGAGCCGAAACTGAACTCTGAGGATTTCAGTGATTTGGTATGAACACATTCGAATCATGAAAGCTTGCATGATTGAAATAAATAAAAACTAGAGTTTCTCTGAATAAAGGATGGATCTGTTGCTTTTTGGCAAGTGTCTGAAATGATTAGTTTTTCCTTTTTTGAAAATTTAAAATTAGTTGAATTTCTAATTCTGATTTAGATACTTCATATTCAAACTTAGAATTCATTAATGTTGATGAACCGAGTTCAAAATCTAGGCCAAAATGTAGAAACAGCGAGACATCCCGAGTTTTCGAGCCTTCATCAAAAACTTTTATTCATATATCATCGTTTGTCTCCTTCATATAAAGCCTATATATTGTATATCAAAAGACAACTTTACTTTTATGGGACAATCAAAAAGGCCATTCACATAGCTGCCAATACTATTTTTAATGAACGAACAAAGCATATAGAAATTAGTTGTCATATTGTTAGACAACAATTACAATGAGGTTGTATCAAAACGTTGCATGTCTCATCCAGCCACCAACTTTCCAATGTACTCACGAAACCATTGCATCCAAGTCTTTTTTGATCTCGCATTAGCAAGATGAGAAGGCCTAACATTAGTTGTTCATCTTGTCGGGAAGTATTGAATATAGAAGCTAAAGATTGAATATGCTGAAGCTGGATTGTCGACATGGAAGCTCGTAAAACTGTAATACTGTTAATCATATCAGGACTGAGAACACAATAATAAGCATTGTAACCACATAAATTCTTCAAAAACATTAAAACAGCAAATAGATATGCTTCCATGGAGGAAATTACAGGTGGGTCGTGAACTATACCTAGAAAATTCACATTGAGACAGCCATTACGCACTTTCTCTGGAGGAACTTGAAGTTCGTCTATTCCTTGGATAGGTGGAGATGAACTCATCCCTACGGCTAGTTCGCCGGTGTTGGAAATGGCAGGCTATTTAAAAATGGCGAAAATGATACGACCATGGAAAGCGTGATGATTTTGGGAGTGGTGGCCATGGTCATTTGGGGTAGCTTTCAGTAGAGCAAAATTTGTCCACCATTATGGAAGAAATTTTGTGTGTTCTTCTGTATGTACATTACAAAGAAACTGACTCCTATGATTTCCTTTCTTTTCTTCGGGTTGAAAATTAAAAACAATTTGAAAAAGAAAATGCAAAAATAAAGAACAAAATTTAAAATTTAAGTAGAAAACCTAAAATGAGAAAAAATAAAGTGCAGAGGAAAAGGTTTCACTATCAAATGACTGTAGATTTATATTTTATACCAAAATACTAATTATAATAAAAGACTAACATAGGCCGAATTGACTGTAGTATATATTTATATTTATACCGAAATACTAATTATAATAAAAGACTAACATAGGCCGAATTGGCTTGGCTCAAATAAAATTCAGATAACATAGAACTATAATAATCTCTATCTTAATGCAAATTCTACTATAAAAAGTATATCTTCAAAATTCCAAGAAGTTTCCTCTTCCACAAAAGTCTTTTAGGGTGAAATCAACAACTTATACCAACCAAACTCAAATAATGCTTGAAATTTGGTATAGACAATGTGTTGGTCATCATATCAGCATGATTATTGAGTCAATTCTATCACTAATCAAACTTCCAACATTATCATGGAGGTATTCAAGGTCAAGTATAAGTGGAAGTTTAAGTTCAAACATAGAATATTTGATGGTATTATACTATGAGTCGATTTAGTGATACTATTTTTATTTAGTTATATACTATTCTTAGTTTGCAATTGGCTATTAAAAGGCCAACTCATGTAATTATTTAGGACAGTGGAAATTGAATAGAAAAAGCTTTTGTTTAATTATCGAAATTGGAGTGATTCCTCTTTTAACCCTTTGACGTGTTACAACCAAAGGTTACCTTGTGTGTATTACATCACAAGATTTGGCTCGCTTGTAAGTTGGGTGAGTTCTCTTACCGGCATCCACGTTTTTCATCCTTGGAGGAAGAGTGAGTGAAGTGGTGTCCAACTTTCCAAAAGAGTTTCATCGACAAATCATCCGTACGAGAGCATTAGTCACAACTACTTATATTTTCGGCCACTTGAGTTCTCTCAAGCATATTTCCTAATCTGTGGAGGTTATTTCCATTATTCTTGAAGAGATTCTTTCTTCATTCAATCAAGAAGCTATGTTCCAAATTTCATACAAAAAACTTTCAAATTGAAGGAGATATGGCTTCTCAAAATTAAAGTTTCCATAAAGGTGAATTGCGGCAAATTAAGGAAATCTGAACGACCAGTCGGTCGATCACCTTCACAGAAGCTGATCCATCGCTCGCCAAATCACTAGCCACTGTATTATTTCTACACGTTGATGATCGACCACCCCAATCGTCCGCAAATCTTCGGCTGATCAAAATCACGAATTACCGATCGATCTCCATCTGCATTCTCCATCACTCGATCGACTACCTTGCATGTTATTCTTCAAACATTTGGTTGATCAACACGTCAACTCTCTTCAACATCTTCACATGTTTATAGGTTATATTCCTATTCCTTTCCGTTGGTGCATCATTTGGTATCAGAGCTAAAATTCCTACTAATTTGTGATATCTTCTTTCAACATAATGGCGAGGAATTGCGATTACATTATAAGCAAGGAAAAATTGGAAGCATCTATCTCTACTTTTGGCGGTTCAGATTTTTTCGAAAATTATTTGGATTGGGAAGACAGGTCGAAAAGATTATTCAAAGAGCTATTTTTTCAGAGAAGACTTTGGTACAAATTATTTCTTCAAAGCTTAGACGAAGAGCTTCAAGATGGTGGGACAAACTAATCACCAACCGAAGAGAAGACGGAAGAAAAGACATCAAAATGTGGAGTTTAATGAAGAAATTTTTTAGACAAAAGTATACTCCAATATTTATCAAAACCGTCCCATCCTCACCACCAATCACAAGGTATGAAAAATCTTCAAAAACTCAACAATCTCAACTCGATAAATTTAACACCTTGTTTGAAGGAATAATGCAACGACTTGAAACAAGTATACTAAGCACTCTTACTTTACAAGCACAAGGGTATGATGAGGTATTAGAAGGTACTATTGAGCAAAATGTAGAAATTTTTATATTACCTTAAGAAGGGCCATCACTATTTTTGGAGTCTTAAATAGAGGAGGAAAAATGTCAAGAAGGACAAGTGTCCAGAGTCGAGCATCTCAAAGACAAAGTTGACTCATTGACAACAATATAAGAGAAACAAACTTTTCCTATCCAATGTACCAACAAGGACAATGTTTCCTCTTTATTTGTTGATGAGAAAATTTGTGCTAACATGGCTTCTATGATTTTGGTTAAAGGAAGTTGGTTGGAGATATTAAAGCATGAAACCACTTACAAATTGGGTGGCACGTTGATAAGGACCTAAACATTCATGATAAGAAAAATGTATGTTCTTTGATCAAAGATGAAAGAACTTGCACCATTATGTCTTCCATGGATTTAAAGGAAAGATTGAGTTGGTTACATGACAAAGGAGAAATCAAAGTAAATCCAACTTTGGTTGATTTTTCTCATGGAAGTTTCACTAACATATTGATTTGTAATATGGCAAATACAAGTAGTTTTCTTTGAGAATTACCATGGCTACTTGATAGAAGGCCTACTCATGATAAATAGTCTAATTGCCTTTCTAATTGTTATGCATTCAAAGATACTGGAAGGATGAACAAGCTAGCACCAATTCGACCAAAGCAACCTGCAAAGGATTATGACGCATTAAAAGGAAATTAGATGAAAACTATTATGCTTATGACAAAGAGTTATGTGCCGATGGATAAACTAATTGCTTGGATTCTTAAGATTGGATGGATTATAGTTTCTCATATTATTGACATGATATTTGGATATGGCAATCTTGATGGTAATGTTGTTCTCATTAATCTTGGTGGAAGTTCCTTTATGCTTATGATCTTAATGAATCTTGGTGATAGACTTGTTATTTTGGGAATAGAAGAACTTATTGCATCATGAGAAAATCCTTGATATTTGATGATGTCGATAGTGATTTGATTTTATGGCAAGACCCTTATGGCAATAAGGATGATAAAGATTTTGTTGAATTTGATTACTATTTTGGGATTAGTGGAACATGCTACCTCTTGAGGAAGATTTTGCTATTTGTTGATATTGATTGGATTCTTGGGCAAGACTTTTATGACAACAAAGATAACTTTGATAATTTTTTTTTTTTCTAGTATTACTTGCCTAATTTTGCATTATTGACCATAAGTGGCTAGAACAATTTCCATATATGATCAAGTGCAAAAAAGGAAAAATGAAACTAGTGGTCAATACTCCAATTCAAAGATTATGGCAAGCTTTGTGTGTCACTTCATGGGGCTCGAATATCACGCATAAGGAAAGTATTTGTTTGAGTTCTAGTAAGCCATGTCAAGAAAAAGGCAACTCAAGAATCTATGAAGGCATGGTTCTTTGGCCACATATACTCAAAGGTATTCTCAAGATTGTATTTATGGAAGTTATTGAATTACAAAGAGGTATCTACATTACTTCTAAATTATTGTTCCAATATGGGAGGTGGTTTGTGAATATCTTATTATTATTGACCTACTACATCAAGCAAGATTTGTTCCCTTATTTCATTCATGAAGATTTTGAAGTCGTTGCAAATCTCAAAGTCTATTATACATTTCCTTATCTTGTAGAAGAAGATTATGAAGGAATTACTCTATGACTACATATACTTAAAGGTGTTCTCAAGTTTTTATTTATGGTAATTATTAATGTGGTTTAAATTATTCCTAACTCGAAGGCAAAGAATAAGAATCTAGTATCCGAGTTATTGTTCAAGCATGGAAAAAAGTTTATGGAAATCTTAATATTATCAGCTTGCTACACCAAACAATACTTGTTTTCTTATTGCATTCATAAGGAGTTTGAAGACCTTGCAAGTTTCTTGAGGCATAATGCATTGTCATGTTTCTATGAAGACAATGGAAGGAAAGGATAAGATTTGAGGTCGAATCCTTTTCAACCCCAAGAGGATGATGGACTATAAGTCCATTCTATCATTAATCAAAATTTCAACATTATCATGGAGGTATTCAAGGTCAAACACAAGTGGAAGTTCAAGTTCAAACATAGAATATTTGATGGACTTTCCAAAACTGTCTACTTTCTAATCTTGGACAAGTGTTTGACGATTTTGGTATTTGAAACGACATCATATCAAAAAGAGTGTTACATAAAGATTGTAGCTGACTTCCTAAGATTTCTAGAATGGCTAGGATGTTAAAATTGGAGTTTTTTTGGCTATGTCAAAAGCCCAAGGAACAGGGAGTAAATATTATAGAAAGTTCAAGTGTTTAAGCTTGGAGACCAAAGAAGTCTATACATAGAAACCATCCAAGTGGCCAAGCACAAAGAATGAATAGCTGCCAAAATACATCAAGGCTTGGAGAAGAATAAAGGAAGATTGAATTAAATAATCTTTTAATTAATTTACCTAGTAACTACTAAGTAAAGAATCGAACAAGCTTATATTATGAGCCGATTTAGTGATATTATTCTTATTTAGTTATTTACTATTCTTACTTTGTAATTGGCTATTAAAAGGCCACCTCGTGTAATTATTTATGATGGTGGAAATTGAATAGAAAAAGCTTTTGCTTAATTACTGAAATTGAAGTGATTCCTCTTTCAACTCTTTGGCGTGTTACAACCAAATGTTACTTTGTGTGTGTTACATCACAAGAATGGGCTCACTTGTAAGTTGCGTGAGTTCTCTAATCGACATCCGCATTCTTCATCCTTGGAGGAAGAGTGTGAAGTGGTGTCCAACTTTTCAAAGGAGTTTCATCGACAAATCATCCATACGAGAGCATTAGTCACAACTACTTACTATTTCCGCCCGCTTTGAGTTCTCTCAAGCATATTTCCTAATCCGTGGAGATTATTTTCATTATTCTTGAAGGGATTCTTTCTTCATTCAGTCAAGAAGCCGTGTTCCAAATTTCATACACAAAGCTTCCAAATTGACAGAGACATGACTTCTCAAAGTTGAAGTTTCCATAAAGGTGAATTGCAGCAAATTAAGGAAATTTGAAGAACCGGTCGATCACCTTCACAGAAGTTGACCAACCGCTTGCCAAATAGCTAGCCACTGTATTATTTCTGCACGTTGATGATCGATCACCCCAATCATCTACATATCTCTGGCTGATCAAAATCATGAATTATCGGTCGATCTCTGCCTACGTTCTCCATCACTCAATTGTCTGCCTTGCCTATTGTTCTTCAAACATCCGGTTGATCAACACTTCATCTCTCTTCATCTTCACATGTTTACAAGTTATATTCTTATTCTCTTCTACTGGTGCATCAATTATCATGAGTATTGATTTTACGCACAACAAAATCATCATGGACAACTATTTCACAAACAAAATGATAATGAATATCGATATAATCCATCTTCTCATGAAACATCTGCTTTAGTGAGAAAGATAATACTCTAACTATCACAAAATACTGTGGCAATGTGCAAGTCTTCGCTGAGCTCACCAAATAATCATTTAAACCATATAGCTTCCTTATATACCTCTATATTATCCATATATTCTGCCGTAGTAGTTGATAACACAATGATATCTTGTAAGGTAGCTCTCTTACTATAATAGAACCCCCAACTGTAACAACATATCCTATAAAAGATCTCCTCTTATTAAGATCTCTCGCATAATCAGAATCAACGTATCCAATCACAAGGTCTATAGTTCTTTCAAATTAAAGACAAACATCAATAGTCTCATGCAGATATCTTACAATCCACTTAATAGTTTTCCAGTGTTCATTTCCTGAATTTGCCATATAACTACTAACTGCGTAAGATAAATTTGAATGACTGCAAACCATAACATACATAAGAGATCTCACTACACTAGAATACAAAATTGGTGACATATAATTAAATTTATCATCTGATTGCAAAAATAAGTTAGATGAAAGCTTTAAATGAACTGCTAACGAAATGCTAACTAATTTAGCCTTGTTCATATTGAACTTGCAAAGAACTTTTTGAATGTATCCCCTTTAACTTAGGTATAATTTCTCAGCTTTTCGATCTCTTTGAATCTCCATATCAAATATCTTTTTGGCAGCTCCCAAATCCTTCATCTCAAATTCTTTACTCAGTTGTACTCTGACCCTTATGATTTATTCTTTAACTACTATCAACATATCATTAATGTATAAGAGTAGATAAATAAGTGACTCATTCTCATTCCTTTTGATGTAGACAAAACTGTCATAGTTGCTTATTCTAAAATCCTGAGTAATCATAAATGAGTCGAACAAACATTGTCAAAAAGTAGATAGTTTTAGAAAGTCCATCAAATATTCTATGTTTGAACTTAAACTTTCACTTATGTTTGACCTTGAATACCTCTATGCTAATATTGGAAGTTTGGTTAATGATAGAATTGACTCATAATCCATCAATAATCATGCTAATATGATGACCAGCATATTGTCTATATCAAATTTCAACCATTATTTGAGTTTGGTTGGTATAAGTTGTTGATTTCACCCTAAAAGACTTTTGTGGAAGAGGAAACTTCTTGGAATTTTGAAGATATACTTTTTATAGTAGAATTTGCATTAAGATAGAGATTATTATAGTTCTATGTTATCTGGATTTTATTTGAGCCAAGCCAATTCGGCCTATATTAGTCTTTTATTATAATTAGTATTTTGGTATAAAATATAAATATATACTACAGTCAATCCGGCTTATGTTAGTCTTTTATTATAATTAGTATTTTGGTATAAAATATAAATATATACTACAGTCGTTTGATAGTGAAATCTTCTCCTCTGCACTTGATTTTTTCTCATTTTAGGTTTTCTGCTTAAATTTTAAATTTTGGTGTTCTATATTTTTGCATTTTCTTTTTCAAATTGTTTTTAATTTTCAACCCGAAGAAAAGAAAGGAAATCATAGGAGTCAGTTTCTTTGTTATGTAGATACAGAAGAACCCACAAAATTTCTTCCATAATGGAGGACAAATTCTGCTCTACTAAAAGCTACCCCCATGACGATGGCCACCACTGCCAAAATCATCATGTTTTCCACGGTCGTATCGTTTTTGTCATTTTTAAATAGCCTGCTGTTTCCAACACCGGCGAACTAGCCGTAGGGATGAGTTCATCTCCACCTATCCAAGGAATAGACGAACTTCAAGTTCCTCCAGAGAAATTCCGTAATGGCTGTCTCAATGTGAATTTTCTAGGTATAGTTCACGACCCATCTGTAATTTCCTCCATGGAAGCGTATCTACTTGCTGTTTTTAATGTTTTTGAAGAATTTATGGGGTTTCAATGCTTATTATGGTGTTCTCAATCCTGATATGATTAACAGTATTACAGTTTTACGAGCTTCCATATCGACAATCCAGCTTCAGCATCTTCAATCTGTAGCTTCTATATCCAATACTTCCCCACAAGATTCACAACGAATGTTAAGCATTCTCATCTTGCTAATGCGAGATCGAAAAAGACTTGGATGCAATAGTTTCGTGAGTACACCAGCAAGTTGGTGGTTGGACGAGACATGCAATGTTTTGATACAACCTCATTGTAATTGTTGTCTAACAATACGACAATTAATTTCTATATGCTTTGTTCGTTCATTAAAAATCGTATTGGCAGCTATGTGAACGGCCTTTTTGATTGTCCCATAAAAGTAAAGTTGTCTTTTGATATACTGCGTGTAGGCTTTATATGAAGGAGACAGACAATAATGATATGATAACAGTTTTCAATGAAGTCTTATTAATCTGTCGAATAGAATGAAGGCTCGAAGACTTGGGATGTCTCGTTGTTTCTACATTTTAGCCTAGATTTTGAACTCGGTTCATCAACATTAATGAATTCTAAGTTTGAATATATGAAGTATCTAAATCAGAATTAGAAATTCCACTGATTTTAAATTTTCAAAAAGGGAAAACTAATCATTTCAAACACTAGCCAAAAAGCAACAGATCCATCATTTACTCAGAAAAACTCTGGTTTTTATTTATTTCAATCATGCAAGCTTTTATGCAATCCTCAGAGTTCAGTTTCGGCCCAGAAGTCACCAATTGACGGTTCTCGACAATGATCGAGGTAGATAGTAGTAGTGCATCGTGCAAATCTGTTCAACAAGAAAATGAAAAAGGATGCGAGTATTAAGTATTGCAACTATTAAAAGATTAATCTCGCAAACCAGCACAAGATCGAAAGCAATTACAAAAAACAGTTTTTCAAAATCGCTTTTAACATATCTTTTTTTTGGAATTGTTCACTCAAGATGCTTTTTTTTTTAAAGAAACATCATGCGTAGATGACTTTTGAAACAGAAAACTGGTTTTTAAAACAGGAGAACAATAAACTCTTGCGTCCCTCCAAGAACACAGAGAAACATATAATCATACTGTAAAAAGACAGCAGATGGTGTATAGTTGAAAGGAGAAGAATTAGAACCTTGATATAGAAAAAGGTCATCAACTTTGAGGATGGGTTGGTATAGGTACTCCTGATCCTTCTGTTAGCTTCTTGTAAGCGGTTTGTAAAATTCGAGTCACGGGCCCAACTCGTCCATCGCCAATTATACGCCCATCGATCTTAACAACCTATTAATTGAAACTCCACCATATAAAAGATATAATCTTTCAAAGTAAGGCATCCGAAAACAGAAAGTGCTATCTGGATTGGTTTTCATCATCATAATTCTACATTTTTGGAAAACAAATTATGAGATAAATGAACAATGAACGAGCAAGTCATCAGTTTCTCGAGCAAATGTTATTGCAGATTTAAACTTACCGGAGTCAATTCTCCCATCGTCCCAGTCGTCCACACCTAGGAA
This sequence comes from Begonia loranthoides, assembly GCA_022433065.1. NCBI lineage: Eukaryota > Viridiplantae > Streptophyta > Magnoliopsida > Cucurbitales > Begoniaceae > Begonia > Begonia loranthoides. The sequence continues at coordinate 5,238,677 of CM039477.1, read as the reverse complement.
CCATCCACTTGTTTAGGCATTGAAGAATTTTCAAAAAAAGGAGGAAATTAAAATTTAAAGGAGAAACTGATGTACAACAAGGCAATGAGCTTAGTATCCATATTGAATTATGCCAGAAAGAGTAAGAGTGTTTTTAGAAGGCATTTTTAACGACTAACCTCGAAAAACAGGGAAGAAATGGAAACAAAGAGCGAAAAAATGTGTTCTTGACTCATTTTAAAAAAGTTTTCCGAAACCGCTTTGATTGCTACAATGATTTGTTGGAAAAACATTTTAAAAACACGTCTGAATAAAAAGTTCCTTACTGTTCTATTTAAACAAGTGTCATCCGTAAACAGTTTTTCGAAGCATTTTTGAATATACAGTTTCCAACCGTTGCATCTGAAACAGTACTTAAACAAGACCAAAGTTGTATCTAATTTTTCTTACGTTTATTAACTTTAAGAGTAACATTTTGCCATGCAGTAATGGAGAATCTACACTTTTGAGAACATTGTGTTTTGAGTGCGTACTATCACGTCGCATGATATTGTCCACTTTGGGTCCCATAAGCCCTCACGGGTTTGTTCTCAGGTCAGGGCCCCATTTTCCCCCACCCAAAATGCATCTTACAGGTATAAATAGAAACCCATTTATAAACCAAGCACAAATCCCACCCCCCAAGCTGAAGTGGGATTGCCATGGCACCCTCGGTCCATGACAATTCACCTCCCTCGGAGGTCGACGTACGGGCTTGGGCGACTTGGGCTCTAATACCATTGTTATGAATTGTCATGGACCGAGGATGCCATGGCAATCCCACATTGGCTTTGGGGTGGAATTTGTGCTTAGTTTTTAAGTGCATTCTAATCCATGCCTATATGAAGCGTTTTGGGTCGGGAAAATGGGGCCCTGACCTGAGTACAGACCTATGAAGGCTTATGGGGGCCTAAGCGGACAATATCATGTGACGTGATTGTGCCCAATCACATTACAATGCTATGTCATTTGTAAAATGCAGGAGTATAATATGGCGATGACTAGCAAAAACAATCTTAAGAACCACAAACATGGTCCAGATATACTGAAAACAGGAATTTCCTGGCTCTGGCGACTACGATAGGATACAAAAACACAACAAACAAAAGGAAATCAACTAATAATTTGAACAAGAATTTGCAGTAATCTTTGATTCTATAAAGTAAATTTGAAAACCTCATCTGCAGTATGAAACTCTGAGAGGCTGATTCGTCGCTCCTCCAACACAAACTTCTCATTCACAACAAGATCCATGACCTTTGATCATCGAGATATAGTTTTCAGTTCGAAAGCCATAAAGATGACTTTATATGTTATGTCAATATTTCATCACACACCAAAGTTATCAAAAAAGAAGAGATATATTCGAACAACTTACTGTTGATCGAGTTATTCCAGGGAGGCAATAATCAGCATGAGGGGTAAGAACTCGACCTTTCTTCACTAAAAACTGCAAAGTAATTTCATTATCCTTTATTACATTTGCCTCATACAATTTCGTATTCTATATTTGCTTAAGTGTTTTCATTTTCTTGTTTTTTTATAAGAAACATACTAGTAAAAGATGAAAAAGGGGGCAACTTTTCACGAGAGATGACCTTTATTACACTAATGTAAATCGTACAAAGGAAATCGAGCATAAAATTTCACCCATAACAAATGAACGACTCTTAAAATTATAAGCTCACTTCGGAATCATATTTGTTAAAAAAAAATCTAAACGAAAAGAGAAGAAAACAACATGATTGTGCTACCATTTCATGGTGGATGATTAAAACCATTAATTATGGGCCCCTTAAATTTCATTATATCATAGCAAATAGAGGAGAGACTAAATCCATATTTAAAACTCAAAACTCATGCGTCGTCTACATCATGTCTCTTTTCAATAATTTCTGTATCGTAAAGAAAGTGTTTTAAAGTCTGAATCTTACAATGTTGGTGGCATTCGTTTCTGAAACATAACCATCTTTGTCGAGCATGATGGCATCCCCAGCACTAGCATTATTTCCCTCTATCTACACAACAAGAAAACGCTCCATTAAATGCAAGAAAAGTACCATATTTTATACAATTTTCAACTAAATCTAACGAAATTGAAGAGCCATTTCCATGTTTCAACCTTTTTTGAGAAACAAATTTTGTACTATCTATTGAAAATTTTAGACCGAGGATTGAAAACACTCCCAGAGCAAAAATGAGGATAACTTCCATGTTAGTCAACTTAAAAAGCGCCATTAATGTCTTCCTGCTCGTGTAAAATCAATACACAACAACTTATAGATTGGGTCATTCATATTCATCCATGCCAATCTATTAAAAAATTTAATAAAATTGAACTCTGATAATTTCAGCTATAGATCAATTACCTTGGCCAGTATATTGTTGAGAAGATTATTGTGATGAATCTTGGAGTCAAGATTCTGATAATGAAAATATTAAAAATGTATAAATTGTAAGGAGAGGATAATAAAATATAGATTTTGTTAATGACATGTCATGCATGTTAAAATACCAGAAACAGATTCAAAATATAACGTAAAGAGACGTATCATCAATCGGTCAACTTTAAGTTGAATACTATATTTTTTTGGTTCATTCTTGTCGCAGGTAATCTTTCTATCAATACAAAAATTCATTATATTAATAATCGATAAACTTTTGGCTTAATCTTCATTCCCACTATAATTTATCCCAAAACATTAAAATACAAACATTCATTTCCCCATAATTTTACCTTTTTATGCTCTGATATGACTGTCAGTTCAGACAAAAATGAAAACCTCAACATATTTAACATCAGACAGTTTTTTCATCTAATGTTAAAGAATAAAGCCTCGAAAATTTATTCTATAGCCGAAATTCTTTTCGTCCCTGCCGTATGTTAGAACAGATTCATAATACGAAATAAGTGTGATTCACAACCAAACCTGTACAATATTCGTTTAATAATCATTTATAAATCCTGTCTTCCATCAATTTCTTCAACTGAGAATTCTTTATATGCAAACATAGGACATGTAGATCTCAATTTTTATGAGGGGCTTGTAAGAATTACAAAAATTGAAAAATTTCATGAGGAGGGCACTACTTTACAATAGCAACTGATAGGTTAGAAGATTAATAAAGGGAAGTTAGTTAGTTGAGAGTGGTTATAAGTCAAGTCTATTATATAAAGACTTGGGGTAATCGGGATGGGGGATATATGAGAGTATTTTGTAGAGAGTTACTAGGGACTCGAAAGTCTAGTGTAGTGAAGGAAGTGTCATAATCAAGAATAAAGATTTGGTTCTTATCACAAACATCTTTCTTAAAAATATAATATGTATTCTTTCCAATATATGTACAACAAACCATTTTTGTATAAAATATTAGTTCATCCAAACTGAGTAAAGAAAAGTGTCTTACATTAGGTGAATTACGACGAGTAGTAGCTGTAACTAAAGTGATTCCACTTGTGTTGTCATAGACAGGAGGTTTCCATTCCGCAAGCACTGCATATTTTAACCGCAAGACAAAGATGAGTTCATGATGAAAATTATCAAAGACAATCTAAATTCGATTGAATTTTTAAAATGTAGACTATACCCAACTCTAATGGTAGTGGAAGAATAGGGATTCAAGTCCCATTATAGATCAACCATGTTTATTAACTTCAAGAATATGAATGTTTTTTGAGGGACCCACAAGATTTTACTCCACAATTCCTTCTTCCAAACCATGCTTTTCCCCTCTCCTCCCTGGGGAGTTCATCCTACCATAATCAAACCCAAATTCATCCCTTCCCCATTCCTACAAACAAATGGTAAAAGGCGCCTAAAAGGAATACATATCCAAACCTCAAATTTCCATTTCTGGTTCATCAAAAGATGAACATCAGCTCTCATCGCGAGTCAAAATTCTTTATAAAACAGGTAGAGTGAAGAACAAGTTCCAACTACATACTTTATGTATATATATATAAGAAACGATTTGTATTTATAAGAATTAAAATGTACATGAAAGAGGGAGGATAAGAGATTCCCCTTAGGAGAATGCTATTATGCATGTCCGACCGCATACTTTTACATTTCAAATAAAATTGGCAAAATGGATCAACATGCAGTCCATTATGGAAAAGAAGAAGATAGTGGCCAAGAAAAAAGTTTTTAAAAAATACAGCACTTGATAGTTTTATTTGCAGATTATGATTGAGTAAATTTACCAATTAAAGTACATCCATAAAGATTGAATTCTGGGCTCATTCCAGAAGTAACCTGAAAGGCAAAAACACATATTAACTACCATGTCACAGTGTTTTGTCTTAGTATCTCCTAGTCTGAATCGTGTTATTGAGTTTTAGGAAAAGAAGTTTATAACGATATAGAAAATTGTAAAACTAAGGAGGTTATGGAAATTTACCTAGAAAATACAAAGTAGATGAGTAAAATCCAAACCATATGCATTGACAAGCCATTGAAATAAATAACCAATTGAAAGAAATTGCAATTGAATAAAAATTTATCATGAAAATTACATTCTTGTATAACCATCAAAATGGATGATGATCAGCAAAAGTCGGCTTGTCTTGCTCATTTATTTTGACAATTGTAATAATACCTTCTTAATTAAAACTACCAACAAAAATGAACTGAGAAAGTATGCATGACCTTTTTTCCGCGCGTTAGAGATAGTCGAATGTGTGCATTATCAAACATTCCATTCCTAATGAGAGTTCTGAAAATTGCATCCTTAACCTACAATTGGATCAAATGTTTCACAAAATCAATCACATAATATAGAAATTATCCACAGAAGCTATAAAGAATAAATTTTTCATTTGACATGCAATACCCTGAAAAATACTTGCCAAAACTGAATATTCAAGCTCAAGGAAACAAAAAATGAAGGAATGCTTATAATATCACCTCATCACGGGAGGGAACGTTTTGAAATGCCAAAGCCTTTGCTGAATCAAATAACCTATAAAACAAAATAAAAATTAAATTTTCTTCGTACATCGTCAGGGAAAAAGCTCAGTTCATTTCGAACTCCTTAGGTTAATGTAAGTATTATCCAATAGTTTTCTTTAAAAAAAAAAAGGATTTTCCATGAGCCTGTCAGAGTGGCCAATCCCCTAGAAATTGTTCACTAACCTATCCAAGTGCTCTTCAAGCTTAAATATCTTCCCACTGTATACTCGGAGTCCTTCCCACACTGAATCACCACCTTGGACAACAGAATCGAACACGGAAACCTTATTCAAGTCAAAGGAAATAATTATATGTAAGACTGGAAAATCTGTTAATTGAAAACAATTTTAATTTCAGTTTCACCAAGTACCTTTGCACTGTCACGGGGTAAGATCTCATCACCAACCCATGCAAGCAGCTTTTCATTTGCAGGAACAGGAAGATCAGGAGGTGGCAAGGGGGACACAAGGAGGTTTGACCTCCTTTTCACATGGCGTTTGAGCAAGTTGTATAAAGGTAGACTTTGCTCCAATAAATCATAGTGAGAAAAGCGAAACGGCTGCCAAGATAGGAAGCATGAGACACATATTCAGATGGAAACACGTCTTTCTCTCTTGTAAAGTAGAAATGAAATAAATTCCAAATTCTTTGAATGCTAACAATAATATGATATCCTCCAAGGAACAACTATCAGTAGGTAGAACCGAAGTTGCAATTATTAATAAAAAATGCAAATGCGTATGAAGCACTAACAAAATAATGTAGTTAAAAAATGTGTTGATCAGACAGCATATCAAACTTTGTAACACCACACATATACAGATGAGAAGGCAGGCAAGTTTGTTTCTCGGGAATCTCTATGAAACAAAACATTATCAGAAATACTCTACGTAAACGATGATTCAATATAACTTTATTGGATTCATTAGACAAGAGTAAATTGAGTAAAAAAGTTTGAAGCGAAAGAATATCAAATCAAACATATGACCTACCACCGGGTATTTTGTTGATCTTTCGAAACCAGTTGATTTATGTACACTTTTATACCACCATGGCGCCCAAACACCATCTATGGGCTTTGGACCAGCTTCCCATCTGCGAATAATTTGATTGTGTACTTATCACAAAAATCAATTTAATTATATGCTTTGTTAAAAAGAAAAATTAATGGACTGATGATAATAATAGACTTACAAGAAGGGAAATTCCAAATAAATGAATAATAATAATTTGGGAAGTAAAGCAATGTGGATGGTCACTATCGCGTGAGATTTCATAAAAATGCCATAAAATAAAATAAAACTTTCCCAATAAAACGATCTAAGCACAATTGAATTTCACTTTCATAACAAATATAGATTGGATTAATTAAACTATAATACATAATGAAAGATTTGATGCATACTGGAGCATTGCAGATTGAAAAGGGATCTCCAAATCTTCACAGAGACCACGTAAAATAGACTGCGAAGAAATATGTAGAAAGCATTAAAAAATTTTAGTGAACAAGAATCTGATCTTCATATTTGAATTAAATATATAAATGTTCATTTGAGTAGTTTTTCAAATTAATGTTCGTCCAATATATTTACCCACCGATGTCTAATATGTTAGAAGTTTTTAATCAAAATTGTTTTCAATGATAATAACCATCGAACAAATATGATGCATATTTAGAGAGCCTTAAAACCTCTGGATTTTGTCGAAGTTCTTCTGCATCAATAACAGGTGGAGGCTTTCCCAACTCTTTCAGTTCATTATAGATGGTAACAAGATCTGCCAAACCTAGCTCCATAAAAGATGGAGGAACAACCTCGTTAAAAGATGGCTGCAAAGTAGACGAAATACAAACAAAACTCATTAACGAAGATTAATTCTTAACATGAGGGAGAAATAAAAAAATAGCAGATTCTTCCGGACTATGAAATCGAATCGTGTTCTCAGACAACATGATTGACCATCTAGTCTGCTCAAAATCATAAACTTTCATGATAAAAAGCATACAGGTGTCTTACCAAAATATCAAGGGGATTTCGAATCAATATGAAATGCTTCCCTTTCGTCATCAAATCATTAGCCAAACCAGGTACCCTTTGTTTTGCTATATGCTGTAATTTAGAAGTAACAAGGAAGATAATCTATTTCAATTAATTCAAGAATTAAAAAAAAAACTTTTCAAATGATGATTTGTATGCTTTTTATCAATATGGATAATAAAATAAGATCTCTGTCTATCCAGGAAAAAAGTTGAGTCCTAAACTAGATAAGAGATTAAAGATCAGCCTGAAACAATATACAATATGCAGATTTTCAGCAGGATTAACTAATCGCCAAAAATAAAATTCACTACCTTACAAAATCGATATTTCTTTTGTCCTGGACCATAAATGATTTCCTTCACAACCTTGTTTCCATCAGATTCCTATTCAAACAAACAACTAAGTCAAGCACTGTCAATTTCACCTAAAAGAAAACTAAATGAAAATGCATGACCAAAATCTTACCATTTTTGATAATAGCTCCTCCTTGTAGGGCCTATCAAACCCCGTTACTTGGATAAAATTTGCATAGAGAGGTTCATCAAGCACTTCCATATCATCTCTCTTAAGTAAGAAGAAGAAATAAGAGTCACAACACATGTTAAAAAATAAATGTTTAAATTTCAAATTATGAAATAATATGACAGATTTATTTGAATCCTATCAGTAAGATCTCATAATTTTAAAACTACAAAACAAGAACGGCATATCAAATGCAGGTGTTATCAACGAGAACTTTCTATATGGTTACTGCCATTTATTAATTATCAACCGGATTCTGTGGACAATCAAAACAGGTGACAATCAAATTTGAACAAAAATGGATGTTTATAGCACCCAATAATCATAAAAAAAAATTATACAGGACTTAAAACAGCTAACGCTGACTTTTCAGAATTGACAATGGGTCCCGACAACATGATGACAGCATAAAAAGATACAACCTGTGTATAAAGCTGTAATGAATTTCATTGTCCAAAACTTAATAATACAAATACAGTGATAGAATTTAAATCGCTTAAATTTTTGCGGAGATGAGAAAGATCAAATCTTCTGAAGACACAATAAAGAAACAGCAATACCCAGATGAACCAACCAACCCAAGTACTGAAATCCAGCTCCCCATTTCATTTTCCCTGTACTTTCTCAGCAACCAAACAAAAATTAGTGCAACGGATGGAAAGATTACCTGTGCAAAGGAGTACATGAGGCTAGTGCTGAGTGATCTGGGAGGAGACCAAGCATGAATCACTTCCACCTCTTCCATCGAAATGGGTCGCCAAAAAAACTGCTCAGACGTCAACTGGAGTTTGAGATTCAAGGGGCCCAGGAATTCAGACTAGATGTTTTTGTATAACCACTGCATGACCGTTTATATCACAAACGTCGTCAAAAGGAAAAAATCGTATATAGAAAGACAACATCGAAACAAGCTGTGTAGATTATTGTCGAGCTCTCCGACCCGAGAGCCCGGGTTTATGAAAACTGAATAGTTGCATATAGTTTAATCGTAATTTTAAATTATTATGAATAATTAAAATAACAAATGACTTAATCAAATCATAATATAAGATTATAGTAAGACATGTAAGTATAAAATATAGCATTGATAAAACAAGTTAATACTTTTCAAAAGTTATGATCAGTAAGATTCACATTCTTTGATGAATAAACTAAAAGCAAATGAACTCCTACATTTTTTAATCAAAATTCTTTAATTTATCAATCTGTCTGCGGGCCAAACTAGGCCTAGGATGCCAACCTTTGAGGGAACTACGGCCCAATCCCATCCCCAAATAGTTAATCCGAGGTTGGACCGTCTTGTGGATGGAATCGAGCTTGGACCAGTGTCGTAGTGCTAGGGGCTACCCCGAGAAAAATGATGTCCAAGCGGGGGTCGGCCAGGCTGATGAAAAAAATTCAAGCCCGGTGGGCAGCTGATGACACTAACTTGCCAACAAAAACTAGTGCATAAGAAATAAGGAAATTAACAAATCAACTATTGTACTTTGTGCTCAATGACAAATCGATTATTAATATATTTTTGCTAACAACTTAACCACTCAACTATAGAAAATCACCGCCGCGAACATCGCCGTTAATTTTCTGAGAACTCGCAGTGTAAAAAACTAATGTCCATAGAAAAAACTGCAATAACTCATGATTTTAAAGACTTTCAGTAGAAAATAGTTAATATCTATAGATAATAGATTTAGAAAATTTCAGATTTTGTAAAAAAATGAATTTAGAAAATTTTGAATTTTATAATTTGTAAGATTTTGTAAAAGAATGTTGATGTTTTAGATTTCAAATGATTTAGAATTGTTTTACTGTCCATGGGAGAATCGCAATTTGTCTATGTTGTCTGTGTTTTTTCGCGAAAAAGACAATAATTTTTTTTTTTTTTACAGACTTTCCTCTTAGGAAAGATACAAAACATAGTATTTCCGCTGTGTAATGTCATCTTTCTGCGAAGTAAAGTTATCTTTTCCTCTATAAAAAAACAACATTCCTCTTTGAAAAATCAACTTTCTGATGATATTCGTCTGCGGATGTCGACATTCTTGAGTTTTATTGTAATAACTTACTTTTTGTAATAGAAAGCTAACATTCTGCATAAGAAAAATAACGTTTTGCAAATGAATAACAACATTAATTAATGAAAAACGTGAATTCCGTCAATTTCTCATAGTTCAATATTTAAGTTATTACCAAAAATTGTTCGGTGAGTGACTTGTCATTGATCCGAAATCAACGTTGATTTGTTAATTTCCCAAAGAAATATAAAGGAAATTGAAAATAGTTGTTAAGAACCAGCCGTCATAAAGTTTAATGATTGTAAACGAAGAGCTCTAATCTGTTTAGATCAACAGCATATGCATACGCATACGCGGCAATGATTAAGCAAATCATAAAAAAAATTAAACACAAAAAACATAATTTTCAATTACAGCTAAAAAAAGTTGAAATTTTTCATTAAAAAACTTGACTCAGATTAGAAAGATGCTCATTATTAAATGCAGTCGAAAGATAGTAGCATCTCTACCTGCTATATCTTCCTAATTAAAATATCCAAAAATATAACAGCAGTTCCTCAACAAATTTGCCCATTTACTTAACTTAATTTCGCTCCCAACAATCATAAAATCATGCAGATTCTGAAAAAAAAATACAATTTCATTCCAGCAAATTTGTCCATAAAGAAGTTTTTTTCTCAATCTACCTTGTTGTATTCGGACAATTGCACCGATATATGCCAATGGTAGAGAGAGAGCGAGATAGAGCGACAGAGACGTCAGCCTGTGAGAGACGAAGTTAGAAAATTACTTGAATGCGATGGTAAATAATCGAATTGAGGATCGATTGTATGATGACATGTAAGGAAGTAAATTCAAAGGCTTCAATGTATCAGTTATGTCAGTGATTTTAAGATTATACTCTTCTACCAATCCAAGAAAATGATTAAATGTATCAATATTACGAATCACAGAGGCGATGTAAGCAATTGGGCCATCCCTCTCTTCATCTGTTCCACTTCTGTAAGATTGATCTGGACGCATATAAAACTCATTACCACTATTGCCGGCCTTCCAATTATCACCATGATCAATCTGATTCCGAGGAAGTGACTTTTTCGGGTTCAGAAGAATGGCAAGGACTCGAACAAGATGAGGAAGACATATTGGATCATATATTACATCTGCACCCAACCTGCAGAATGAGAGTGTCTTATGCCATTTTCTCTACAACCAGATAGAAACAGTTGTGTAAAAACTAAAAATATAGCCAAGCCAGTGGAAATATTAGGATCATAGAAATATATTATGGTATGACAGCTAAATCCTCACACAAAATCTGGATTGAAATCTTGAAGTTCCTTTTCTGATGCAGACTCCCACTGCAGATGAATGCATTCCACCTGAAAATATCATGCAAACTCAACAGAATGAAGAGGCCACCCTAATTTGACAATAATGTTGCAAATTATCTCCAATATCAAATCAATTTGCGAAGCAACCAAAACATGGTGATAAATTTTGACCATTATGAACATGAAATGCTAAATTAAAGATGAATGCCAAAAAAAGGTCAGTTGAATATACATTTTTTTACAAAATGAATAATTCCCCATTACTCAATTTGAAGAGCATATAGAACGTGCATATGAAGATCAAATGAAATTATGTATTGGTAACTAAGCCTATCATGTCATTGATTCTGCTTATAAGAAATTCAGGCAGCCACAAGAAGAATAACCACGATACTATAAATCTGAAGCTTACCAATTTGGAATCTTTACTAATCTGGTCCACGATTTCAGTATGTGTCTCCAAGTGATTCATTTCTAAATTAAACTTCATGTTCTCCAAAGTTGAAAAGTCACCATCGCTTAATACTATCTGTGCATACACAAAATTTGTAAGAAGACAGCATTTTTAATATAATGTTATCATAGGAATAAAACAAACCACCAAGTTGGCTTGGCAGGTATGTCATTTAATTTCTGCACAATAATGAATTTAACGCCCAATCGATTCATTAGCCAATGACAGGTTTTCACAAGGTGAATTGTACTGCTTTGATTCAGGAGGCGACATTAAAAAGTTTACCTTCTGGGCTTTCACTTGTTGAAGACAAATTCCAACCAAACCTACACCTGAACCAACCTTTTTCAATTTTAACCAAAAAAAAAGGCTGAGTTAAGCAAGCAATAAGTTTGACATTAGACAAGATGAAATAAGATCCCTAAAACTAAGGCCTCACAGTTGGTATTGACTCTAGAAAATAATTTTCGTTTCGGAAAGCAAGTAATATAACCAATGCAATAAAAACTGGTTTGGTAGGTATTGTTTCGAAAAGGGTAATGCTAAGTTTACTCTATAATTATACACTTTAATCTTATCTCTTGACAATGCGCTTAAGTGTCCTTGATTAAATAGTGTAACACTTGAGATAAATTATAAATAGTTATAATAAGACATTAATTAGACTCATTAATGAGCGTCAAGGCCAGAGACAAAATTAGAGAAAAAAAATAAAAAATAAACTTAGTATTACTCTCTCTGAAATGGTTTAGAAAACTAAAAGTACTACACAACAACAAAATGTCATTTCAATTTGCAGATATCTTCACGACACCAAAAAATTTTATCTGCAATCTCCTTATGCACATAAACATCTAAAAATTGAGACTGACAAGATGAATTACAATATTCCTAATTTTTCTAAATATCTTTTATAAGAAATAATTTGACTAATTTTTCTAAATATTAAATTTACATTAAACAATTTAAGTTTTTGAGTTTTGAAAATTTGTTTGATGTTTGAGTACCAAACTTCTTTTTTGATATTAAAATTTATTTTCATTTTCTTTCAAAATTTCCCTTTTGAATTACAAATTAGGACGCTTTTCCCCAGGGTTGGCATACTTTGATATTCAAATATGTAAATTTTTTCATTCTTTATGACTCAAGGGCCAAACAGAGAATAACCCTTACTTCAAAGCAAGATCGATTAGTGAAGATTTCAGGGAAGGAAAGTATCAACTCTGACAAAAAAAGACTTGAAGGCCAAACTGAACACCTGTATAAACCAAGATAATTTAATGGGAAGAATACAAGATAGAAGTAGTGACCACATTAAATAAATATATTAGTTTTTCATTAAAAAAATTAATTAAATGATTGAAAGGAGATAATTGTGTTAGAAACCATAACTAAGAATTATAACTATTTGTACAAGAAAATATCGTATTTAAAATATTGCAAATGTACAATGCCAAATTTTATACTATTGAGATAAATAAAGTTGTCGAATCCTCAAGAAATATATAATTTAATATTTTCACCAACAATTGCCCTAATTAATTGTAACTTTATTTGAAAAAATCGAGGATATGATTTTACGAACTAAAATAAATTAAATACCCAAAGTTTAAATCACCAATGAAAAACATTCAATTTTGAATAATCTGGAGAATTGATTTCATGAATGTCTTTATTATTATTTATTATGCTAATATTCGTTAGTTGCATGATTATTTAAAAACCATAGTTGCAACGCCAACTTGTAAAAGTCAACAAACAAGCTAGAAATTTAATCATAGTTGTCTAACTCTAATTAGGCTAGCCCTATGCAGGAAACATACCCCGTGTCTCCCTCAAGCATGTTGAGTGAGCATTGTATTGGAACCACAAGTCTCTTTGACTCAGGACAACTTGGGAGCGCATAAGAACCTACAAGTGTTTGCTCATCAACTAAATAAAACAATAAAACATCAAAAAATTGAAATTAAAAAGAACAAAAACATAAGCAAAATATTACCATCGGAAAATAGAAATGATATGTATTTAAAAATCCTTTTGTTTCCAATGATCGAATATTCTTCCTATCAAACAAAAACCTTGGTCAACCCTGTTTCAGATAAGATAGCCAAAACCAACTAAAAAATAAAGAATTCACAAAAGTTTCAACATAATTTTTTTCTCATCACAGTACCTTGGATGAAGCCATGTAACTAGCACACTCTTCATATAGATCATCCAACAAATCAGCACTTCTTGACTCAACTTCACTAATAAGTTTCTTCAGGAAATTCTTCAAGTAAGGAACGTGAAAAGTTTCATCCCTCTGAGGAGGAAAAGAAAAGAAGCATCTCAATTGTTAAGTCAACCATGCGAAAAACTAAGACATTTGCCCCGAACTTCTTTTTCATATTTTCTTAATCGTGCTCGTAAAGTCCCTAAATTCCAAAGCTTCCTGGCAGGAAATAATTGCGTGACCCATAAGCTAAACCATATATTGGGAAAAAGTACTCCTATATTATATCACTTCAAATTTCTGTGCATTCATTGCATATTCAGAGAGGAAAACTACGATTTCCCATCAAAATCAAAATCCTTTTGGTCAATTCTACTTTCTTAGGAATCGATTACATTTTAAGCTCACAAATTCCATCCCACTTAGCATGAAAATGAGTTAAAATATCAATAAAAACATGAAAAGAAACCAAAAGATAACCAATTTCTACCGCTTTGCTTATGCAATGTTCCCAAATGAATCTCTGCACACTCTCAGTCACCAATCCTCCACCGCATTCCCTACTTGTAACAAGCATAAAATATCAAATCTCTGAAACTCGAGCGATTTAAAAACGCGAAAAAGAAAGGAAAGAAAATAGCACGGCCGTAAAGGTGGGCCGAGCATTGAAGCCCTAAGGCCGATCAGAGTACCGAGCTAGTGAAATCAAGGTTTCAACCGGCTCTGTTGCAAGGAAAGCCGAGATGAGATGAAGACAAGGGGGAAGTGCAGCATCGAGCTCTTCGGGCTCTCCCATGGAGATCAGTTGCTTCACAGTTCTCTTCTCTGGGACCTGTAGGACAGTGGAAAATAAAGCTTTAACATTGTTGTTTTAATTATTTTTATAAATATTTAAATAGAAAATTAACAAAACATTGGACTATGGTAAATAGACAGAACAAACATTGTGGTTACATTTTTCGTTAAAAAACATTATCATTCCTTAGCGGAATGTTGTCTTTCTTCGGGAGAACGTTGTCTTTCTACTAAATAGATTTTAAAAATTACTTTTCGCATGCCAAACGATAACTTTCTGCCATGAAAAGACAAAGTTCCGCGAAAATATGACTTTTCTCTGCGAAAAGTGAGATATTGGTTATGAGCACTAGACGACGACGATGGACTAGGAAAAATAAAAAAAAATGGTGATGAGAACTTGATGACGACGATGGACCACGAAGAGTCATGCCGACGTTCAACAATATTTTTGGAAAACCGAAAACATAGGAATTATTTTCGACAACGAGAAGTTCGCTAGAGTTTCCCGGCATCGTCTTCACGGTAATATTGTTTCAATTATTACGATTTTAGAATAAAACTGAAGTAGAATTAGAATTGCAGGGAATATGTTTCGGCATCGTCTTCGCGTACCTATTTCTTTCAACAGGTAATGATGATGTTTGCGTCATGCATATTCCATAGTTCATTGTTTAAGTTGTTAGCAAAAATTATTCTATGGTTGATTCATCATTGATCCTATAGTACAGTGGTTGTTTCGTTAATTTTCCTATTTAAATCTTTAGATTTACTTAAACTAAGAAATATCTTGTTCTTTAACTTTTTTTTATTTAAATCTTATATTTCAAAAGGTAATTAACCAAACTAAAAACACTTGAATATGAAGTCAGTAATAATGCAAACACTAAACAATTTTCGCTAAAAAATAAAATACTAAATTGTGGAAAATGAACAAAGCAAACTTTGTTATCATGTTTTCTGTTAAAAATTTAAAAAAAAAATTCACAGCGAATAGGTCATCTTTCTGCAGCAAACTTATACATGAAGTAGTTGTAGTAAAAAATTTATTTTTCACAACGAAAGGCAAGTATTTGTCGCAAAAAGTAAATCTTATTTTAATAACTTACTTTTTTCAGCGGGAGACAAGTATCTGCTGCGAAAAAGATATTTTTGGTAGTGAAAACGGTAATTTACGTAGCACACACTTGCCTACAGCCACAAAATCTTAGTTTCTTAGTGGAAACGTGTCTTCTATTCACATATTGGTCAATGTATTGAAATATAATCTTCTAGATACAATAATATAACGGTTGTTATTTCTAAATGCTAAGCGATTTAATGCAAATAATCAAACAATATAAACATAAAAACAAGGATTTAAGAGAAAGAGAGATAATACTAATTTGTTCACCCATGTGGCCTCAGGTCAATTGTGTTAGCCGAGGGGTTGTAATGGACTTCCAAATGAGCATGAGTTTTAGTCTTCCCTTATCTGATTGCAAAGGCTCTCTTTCAAGTCCATCAAGTGTGTTTTCCCCTGCAAAACAATAGCTCGTTTGTTGATTAATGATCTCTTGGCTCGAGCCTAAGTGATCGGGCTTGGAGCTGCATTAGATATCGTCAATTCAAACCAACAATTTAATTCAACATATTTCAAAAACAAATATTATTCCTATCAAGAACATTCAATATATTCTCTCACCTTTATCAATAAACAACATCAAGTCCATGGAGAAATCCAAAACATCAAAACAAATTAAAACAAATCAACTATATTTCTCTTCCTTAGAATACCAATTGTTGGGAGAACATCTAATTATATACCGAGAAAAATCATTCAATTTAAATCACTTGTAAGAATGAAAACATTTAGTCTTTGATAAAAAAAAAACATTCAAGTTAAAATATTTCTCCCCCTATTTCAATGCACAAATCCAAATCAAAGGAAAGTAAAAAATTATCACTTATTGGACTATCAAAATTTGTACACAATGATATCAATTGAAGAATTAAAAAAAAAATTAAGCTCAATGATAAAAAAAAAAAATATGCATACAATAAAATCAATTCAATTCAAGAGTATAAATATTAACCCATATGGCACACTATCAATTCAAATCAAATCAATAATATAATATATTAAGTAATTTCATCAACCTATTATACATACTGTTGATCCACGATTGAAAAATATTTAAGTGTTTTTCTTCGGCACCCAAATCTTTTTGGGTCCTTAAATTTTGGGAGTGGTTCCTTTAGGAACCAAACAAATTTAGAAGTTGCCCCTTTATCACTCAATTTTAATGGGCAACAAAAAAATTTATGTCCTCTGCAATTACAACTAATACAAATAGGAGGACAAACAAAGAAGTTATTATAATTCTTTTTCTTAACAAAGAGTTGATAGCTAATACCGAATTTGTCAAAAGTAACCTTTTGTTTTCCAAGGAGCATATTTAAGTTTTTGCTCCCATTGGTAAAATTAAGCACAACATTATTTAAATCATCATTTTTAATTTTCAATGTGCTAATTTCATTCTCAAGTGTTTTGATAAAAACATTCAATTCATTATTCTTAATTTTCAAACTACTAAGTTCTTTTTCAAAAGATTGAACAATACAAGCCTGTTTTTTCATCAAATCATCATTCTTCTTTTTCAACAATTTAAACTTACGTTTAAGCACATTGTATTGATCAAACAATTTATTGAAAGTATCCAACAATTCATTATTATTGTCAATATCATTATCTAAATCGCTAGATGAATTGTGTACATTTTCTTCCTTTGCCATGAAGCAAAAATTGAAAACTTTTTCAATCTCGGAAGAAGAATCCTCATCGCTATCGTCCCAAGTAGCCTTGAACGCTTTCTTCTTAACATCCTTTGATTTCTTCTTTGGTTTTAGGCACTCATAAGTAGTGTGTCTGGGTTTCCCGCACCCAAAACAAATTATTACCTTCTTCCTTTTTCTTTTTTTCGTTGAAGGTATTTGTTAAACTTTCGGGTTATAAATTTGATATCTTCATCTTCATCATCTTCCCCGAAATCCACTTGTGTGCATGAGGAGGCTTTTAAAGCAATATTCTTTGGCTTGTAGATTTCTTTCTCCTTTTGCTCCTCCTTTCCATCGTCCTTCAACTTGATCTCATGCGTTATTAGAGACCTGATGAGTTCCTCCTTTTTAAGGACTTGAGATCACGTGTCTTTTGAATTGCGGTCACCTTAGGTAGGGCTGGGCAAGAACCGACGAGAACCGAGAACTGGACCCGAAACAGAGGTCGGTTCTGGGTCCGGTTCTGGTTCTCGGTTCCACAAAAGGGGTTTTAATCGGTTATCGGTTCTTTCATAATTTACTGGTTCGGTTGTCCGTTCCAAAGGCAAAGAACCGAGAACCGATTGTTTTTTAAAAAAAAAACATAGCCCTAGAAGTGGATGCCCGATTCCATACCCTGAAGTGGATGCCCTACCCTCCTCGAGTCCCCGATTCTGAAGTGGATGCCCTCCCCGATTCTGAAGTGGATGTTGGCGCTTGCAACGGAGAGACGACGACTGCGATCAAAGCTGAGAGACGACGACTACGATTGAAAGCTGAGAGACGACGACTGCGACGAGGACTGGGAAGGTGTGACGAACACTGCGAAGCTGCGAGCCTGCGACGAACACCGTGAAGCCGTGCGACTGCGATTTGCAACGACGACTGCAAATACAGGTTGTTTCTCCCATGATTCTTGTCTACTTTCTGTTCTGTTGTTCTCCTCTAATTCCGAGTATTTACAGATTGCAAATCTGTAATGCAATTTACAGATTTGCAATCTGTAACAGATTGCATTACAGATTGCAAATCTGGAAAGCAAAACACAATCAAATCAATTGTTCTCATTTACCCATCATGTAAATGGGGTAGCTTGTGTCATCATTGTCTCCAAGAATGGACAAGAAGTCTTCTTTTGATCTTTTCGATAGCATAGCTGCTCTTGTTTGTCTTCTCATTGAACTCTCATCTTCCAACTGTGTAGCCAAAACAAAATTCTCATAATCTGAAGTTGCAGATTAATTGGTAGAATTTGAGTCAGAAACTATCTTTTGTGTAGAATTTCTGCAGATGAGATACCTGCTAGAAGAGAAAAAAATGGTGGATGAGCATTATCAATTACCTGATTATCAATGATTGCATTACAAATTGGTATATCTTTTTGAGTTGTGGGAGTAGCAAGTTTGATGTCTGAATTATTTAGACAATGGAAAACAGATTTGCAGTTTTGATAGAGACATGAGATGGGAAGCGAGAACCGACGAAACTGGACCCGGAACCGACCTCGGTTCCGGTTCTGGTACCGGTTCTCATCGGTTCCGGGTTCGGTACCGAATTCTCGGAACCGAGAACAGACTACTCGGTTCCAAACAGTCCGAAACCAGACCCGATACCAGATTTGCCCAGGCCTAACCTTATGTTTCCACACTCTTGGGAGACACCTAAGATTTTTTCTCACCAACTCTTTGTTGGTTCGTTGGAATAAACTCGACCAAGCACTTTTAAACTATTAGTAATGTTAGTAAAATGAGTAACCATATGACTAATGTTTCATTCTTATCTATGCAAAACAATTTATAATCGTGTATAAGCATACTTAATTTATTTTCCTTTACTTGATTAGTGTCTTCATGTGTGATTTCAAGCAATTTCCATATTTAATAGGCCCTATCACATGCTTGAATCTTATTAAACTCATCTCTATTCAATGCACAATAAAAAGTATTAATAGCTTTATCATTCATACTCAATTTTCTTTTATCCACATCGCTATATTCACTGTACTTTTTTGGAAAATCTATACCATTTTCAACTTTAAGCGTAACAAAATGCTCATTCTCAACAATGTTCTAAATATCATAATCCAAAGATTTTAAATAAATTCTCATCCTAGACTTCCAATATACATAATCATTACCATCAAAATATGGAGATCTAATTATAGATTGTCCTTCAACATACATGTTGAAAACTATAATAATTTATACAATCAAAGAATTCAATTAAATTTCAATAAGAAAAATAACCCAATAGATGCAATTTAAACAAGAATTTAAGCCAATATGTACAATATCACACAAAAAGTTTAATTAACACCGCTCTTATGCCACTTATTGGATCATATGAGCACCTAAGAGGGGGGAGGTGAATTAGGAGTGCTAATTTTTTTTGCGATATTGTTATTTCTAAATTCTAAGTGATTTAATACAAATAATCAAACAATATAAGCATAAAAATAAAGAGTTGAGAGAAATAGAGATAACACCAATTTTTACGCGGTTTGGCAATTCCGTCTATGTCTGCGCTCCAAGCTCCCGACTTGAAGATCCTTAAACCAGTAACCTCCCCAGTTAGTGAAGATTAACTTCACGGGTGCCAATCAAACGTTTATAATGACTATTGCGGGACGTCACTCATTCGATCACGGTTTGATACAAAAGTGAAATAGAAAATACAAATTAGAAATCTAACTCTCTCAAATGTAAGGCTCTCAAGTTTGGGTATAGGAGAGTTAGGCTAAGCACTCTAATATAAATGAGAAAATGAGTAGAAGATTTTGGCAGCATTTCGGTGGAATTCTCTCTTAGTTAAAGCGAGCTTCAGAATGTCTTATATATTTAAAAATTGTTAAACCGGTCTGCCACCCTCTATTTGGTCGACTGCCTCCCGACCATTGGAATATAGTTGTTATGTTGTGCAGTGGGACCGGTCGACCGCTCACTATTCATGGTCAACCGCTGCAATGTATTTCAGAACTCATAATGCAAATTGTCTTTCAACTAGTCGACCGCTCATTGTTTATGGTCGACTGCTGTAGTGTATTTCAGAACTCAAAATGCAAACTATCTTTTGACAGGTCAACCGCTCACTGTTCATGGTCAATCGCTGGAGTGTATTGAAATTTTCCAGAGCTTTCTGCCATTTTTCCAATAGACCGCTCTAAGTTCTGATCAACCTCTTCTTTGTTGTTTAGCCTCTAATGAATTTTGGTCGACCGCCCATCCAGTTTTAGTCAACCTATACTCTGTGTATTCCACTTTTTAAGGTTTCTAAGTCCAAATGATCTGTCTTTTAGTTACATGGAATTAAACAAAGATATTAGTATATCTAAATACCCTTGTTAAAGGGTATTACCAATGATGATCAATATAAATACAAGGATAAGACATATTAAGTACATACAATACATAAATAATTGAATAACACATAAATCACCCATCATCAAAACAAATAACCCTAAGACCTCTTAGGCTAACACCCAAGTGGCCTCTTCGGTAGAGAGACCAGCCCACTCAATGAGAATGTCCCTTTTAGAAGTGTCCTGAACACTTTGGCGAACTCCCCTAAAGCTACGGGTTCAACTCGCACTTCTTTGTCTATCATGAGAGGGGAAAGGTGAGGGAAAACTGTATGAGAGTCAATAGCCTTCCTTAGTTGCGAAACATGAAAATCTGGATGAATAGAAAAACCAGGAGGAAGATCCAACTTATAAGCTACCAGGCCCACCCTTTCGAGTATTATAAATGTAATGCCCCGTTTTTCTTTTAACTTTAAAATATTGTGTAGCGGAAGACTTTCTTTTAAATTCATTTGGCATAAAAATAAATGAAATAACAGTAATAAATTTTTCCTTCTTTTTTAAATTCTTTAAATTTTACATTTTACAAAAAAAAACATTCTATAAACCAAACAATATGTTTGTCATTTTCCATTTAGCCCAGCCATCACAATATTCTCATTGTGAAAATCTTTCATCAATTGCTCATTTCTTTCTTCCTTTATGATGATTATCTACATCACAAGAAATAAACTATAAGTCTAAGACATAGTAAGGAATGAAATGCAAAATGAACATGAGATTAAATATACATAAAACATTTAAATTTTAGTTTTCTTTCTTTTTCTTTATTATTTTTATCATTTAGAAAAGAGTGGTGAACCTCGACCAACTCAACCATTCTTACAGTTTAGAAAATAGTGGTGAATTTCGGCTAACTCAAACCTTTTTTATTATTTAGGAAAGAGTGGTGAACTTTAGTCAACTTAAACCGTTCTTATTATTTATGAATGAGTGGCGAACTTTGGCAAATTCATACCGTTCTTATTATTTAGGGATGAGTGATGAACTTCGGTCAACTCACACCCATCTTACTTGCTCTACGTACATTCATTTCAATTTCCGTTTTTCTTATATAAAAACATATTCATATAAAATATTTTCATAGTCTTTCTTGAAAAACCATGGTGCATAAACATGAATGTATATAAATTAACATATCATTCAACATCAATACACATATCCTCAAGTCATTATTATAATCAAGTACAGAACCTATCATCTATCACAATACAAACATCATATCCTCGAGTAAACAATAACATAATTCTTGTGACGTAGCCCAAAAGCAAAACACATACAAACATTCTTTACTTTAACGTCTTGGCACAATGTCTTGCAACTTATGGACTTATCTCCTTAATCTTCAATACCTAGAACATGTCAGTTTCCACATTATCATCTATTCATGCACTAGTAGTTTAAAACATGCATAATCCTTAACATACTCTACCAAATCTTTTAGTTCCAAATCTCAAACTTAACCAACATAGCACATATTATATAACAATTCACCTTGAACAAATCCTCTCACATATTTAAGATGAAACACATCATAACTAAATCCTCCATGCACCAATTCTATTTTATCTTCACACTTTTCATCCAACTTCAAACATTCATAACTCATCCAATTCTACTAATTCCGAAACATATCTCTTTCTTGAGATGTCTATTATAACATAGTAGAATGATTTTACGTAACAACTTCATTAAGATGACTTTAGCTTCCATGAACCAAAACTATGCAGTTTTGACCTATTTCATGTCATCATCATTTTCAACCCATAAGTTTAACCAAACTCTTAAAATTTCATCAAACCATAGAGAGAACTCTTATTACCTTCAAGCCTTGGAGTGTCGCAACTTTCTCCTTCAATGGTCCCAACTCTTGGAAAATTTTTTCATGAAAATTAATTCCCCCACTCCTATTGTAATAACCCGATTCCAATTTTCTCGATTAACGATGCAATCGTTTTTGTTTTAAAAATAAAAGTGTGGATGTTTCTAAGTTACATCGTATTATGAATGTTAAGTTGCGAGGTATAACCTCGTAGACGTTTAATTGGGGAAAGATTTAAGAGAAAATGTGAAAAATGATGGAATTATGTGGTTTCGGACGACGGCAGGGGAAATTCGGACGCCGCAGATGCATAAATTGGAGTCCGCATTGAATCTGTCCAATTTTGATTCACGCGGACGACACATGCAGACGGTGTGGACAAGAAATTTAGCGTCCGCATTGAATCTGTCCAATTTTGATTCACGCGGACGACTCATGCGGACGAGGCGGACGACCAAATAGCGTCCGTAAACCCATGTGGGACGCTGAGGATGAATGGTTTAGGACGCCATTTGCTGTGTAATTTCGACCTCCGGACGTAGCGGACGATCACGTACGGCATCTGCCACGTCCGCAACACAGCAGATCTATTTTTTTTAAAAGTCAAAAAGGAGATTTTCTTCAACGTTTAGCGAGTTAATTCTTGCCCAAAAGTCCTCCTAGCTGCTGTTAAGCCCGCAAATGAGCCACCCTATGAGCATGCATTGTCTCCCCCTTGTCGTTAGGTGAGTTTCCTTCTACTTAATGGATGGATGTCTCTCTTACATCCATTATTTTTGGTTCTGCTGCTAAGGGTGTGGAGTGAGCGTTGTGCTGCTTGTAAGAAAGACTTTAGAACTTCAAAGGTAAGGAAGGGTGTGTCTTGGCCGTCTAAGCCCTACCCACAAGTATTGTTTCATTGATTCTTGGTTTTTTTTTTTTCAGTTTTCTGCAACTTCTAAGTTATGTTCCTTGCACTTACTGTAGTACAAACCAATATCACAAAAATGATATGATAATGATGAGCACGAAATGACTTGATCACGTTAAGGATAGGCTTGATTTGATTAAAGGAAGAAGGTGAGGGTTACGAAGAGAAGTGAAATCAAGTACTTGATAGGAATGAATTTTCTGGTGTTGAAATTTTCTGGTTGCTGCTGGTTTTGCTGCTTCCTAGGCATATGAAAATCACCTCTAGAATTTGACGCGAATGTGTGCTAGTATGTTGTTAAGAATGATAAGCGATAAAAAGGAAAAGAAAAAGGGATACTAAGAAAGAAAGTGAAATGTAAAGGAGGGAGAAGGGTTGAAAATGTTAGAAATGAAGGATTTTCTGAACAATAAGCAGGACAAAGTCATTTATACACATTCAATTTCTCATTTGTGATGAAAAAACTGCTGTCTATAAGTTGTTGCATGTTTGATATCTTCCATTGGTTGTTAGCATGTTTATATGTGTTGTTAGTATGGATTTAAAAGCTAGTAATGATTAAAGCATGATGACAAAGTTGTGGAAATTAGATAATGGTTCAACGCATAGTTCCTTATAAAAACTTATATGATTCCCTGTTGTATATTCATAAACGTTCTGCATGAGATGTTACCTGCTGTTTATTTGTAACATAAGTTCAGTATCATGTGCTAGCTGAATTCCGTTAATTGATTGTCGTTATTTTCTGATTTCGTATCATTTAGCTCCAAGTGTTGAACGAGAGAAAAAGTACGATTACTTGTTAGTTCTTTCGTTGAAGATGTATGTATGCCTTTAAATTTTATTGTATATATAGAAGCAAGCTTTGTATTGGTTTATGTATGTAGCACTGTAAATCTTCCTATGCTGTATATTGTTTCGCTATCGTTTTCCAAATATGTGTTGTTTGTTAGAATAAAGTTAGATCGAGTTCATGATAATAGAAACCAAGTAGGGAGTAACCACTTGGGTGGTACTCACATGTGAGGAAAAAGACTATGAAAGAAAGAACCCTAAAGGCAGGTATATGCCAGAATAGGAAGAACCCTAAAGGCGGGTATATGCCGAAATAGAAAGAACTCTAAAGGCGGGTATATGCCGGGATAAAAAGAACAAGAACAAACCCTAAAGGCGGGTATATGCCGGAACTAGGGAGTTGAGGTAGATGGGTAGTCCGGATCTAGTCTAGCTACTAGGATACACCCCTACCAAGACGGGAAATGGACTAGTAGCCCACATGTGGTTAGTTTCCGTACAGCTAGGCCATCTCAAAGGAAAACCCTCAATCTCCGAGATCGATGTACGAGTTTAATGAACAAATAAAGAAAAACGAATGTAATGAAAGAGTTGGATGGGTGGCCCCTTCCAACGAGAATTAAAGAGAGAAATGCATAATTGTTTTTCCCCCTCCTTACTGAGCATAAGCTCACGTCCTTACTTGTGGTGTAGGTAACGAGGGAGTTATACCAGCGATTAAGGAAGAGGACATTCCGGTGGAGCCTGTGGTTGGTCCGACAATGGCGCCAGCGGAGTAGTAGAATGGTATGGTATGGTATGGAAATGAGGAAATAACGAAAAGAAGTTGTGTTTTTATTTGAATAATTGGGCTATGTAATCCCGTAACTTTGGATTTGAACTTCGAACATCAACTATGTTTTGAATGATATGTTTTGAATGCTGTTTCCAGTAAAAGTTGTTTTCTCGTTAAGTATGCTTCCGCAAATTTTTATGAATAATTTCTTTTAAGAATGAAAAATGAAAGAATGAAAGAATGATTTATTAACGATTCGGATTTTATTGCACTCTGATAAATCCATTAAATATAAATGAATTGTAATTAAGTTGTTAAAATGGTTTAAGAAAACCTGGGTCGTTACACCTATCGAACCTGGCTGATTCTATCTGCACCCGCAGGTTCTTGCCTTCACCTCTTTTGTCTGCCATTGCTCTAATACCATTATTGTAGTTCCACACACAATATCAGCGTAACACTAAAAACAAAGAGAAAGTACAGATTATTCGAGAGATTTGTAAACTCTCTCATAATGATTTCACAAAATATCTGATGATCCAATATATTACATTTGCTTCATTTAATAAGGATATCAATAAAAGATTAAAAGACTTATACATAAATGTCTAAAAATATTAAGAAACACTTATTTTAGAAATATTAACAAATTGTTTAGAACTACTAAAAGACACTTAGATTTAATTTTTCATTTTATTCTTCTTTGCATAAGTAAACTTTAGAAACGATGACATGTCACGTTGTTATCCTCTTTGCTCGTTTTTATTTCTTCTCATTTTCATTGTAATAATTAAAAAAAAAAAAACAAACAATTGATAGCCACTACGGTTTCGCAGTTTGGCAAATCTGATTTCAAATTCAGAGTATTAATAATGGATTTAATTAATCATATTTTTAATTAAGATGCTTGTACTTGCAAAATGCTGCTAGGAACCGCAGGATTTGATCGCTGGACAGATCGAGTCCCAAACGAAATGAATCTCTGCACAAAGTTCACAAACCTGGTGCACTAGCGCAAATCCAAAACTTTCAAATCAACCCTAGAACACATCGGCGTTTCGTCACCATCTATGCCTTTAGACTCCGGCGGACCTCGAATCAACACAAGCGATAGACTCCCGTGCTATTCAACGATAATCAAATTTAAAATATATGATTTTAGCTGAACATGCTGGGTGATTACAAATGTATTTTAAATTTCTTGAATATATGTATTTTAAAATTGTCTTCTTATCTTGGAAATTAACAAATTAACTACTCTATTATAGAATTAATGACAAATCAACTACTAAATAACTTTTGCTAACTTAAACACAGAACTATGATAAATAAATGGAGCAAATATCGTTGTTTTTTTTTTTTTGGTTAAAAAACGTTGTCGTTTCACTGTGGAATATTGTCTTTCAACAGTGAAACGTAACGTTGACTCTTAGTTATTTCTACTGTGAAAGTGAGCCCTTGAAATAAGATTTTAAAAAAACGATTTTTCTGTTGATCAAAGATAATTTTTTGCAAAGAAAATATGATTTTTTGCTGATCAAAGATAATTTTTTCCTGCATATTTCATTTGTAAATATTTTCTTTAATCTATTTTTTTTTATAGGTATTAACTATTTTCTTTTAAAAGTTTATAAAATTACGAGTTATTGTAATTTTTTCCATGATCATTTTTCACGTAAGACATCTAAAATAGTATGGTTGAACAGATGCTTTGTAGCACACTACTTCCCCCCATTTGAAAACATCCTCTTTATAAGATTCAAGGCTTATTGAATACCAGTTTTATAGAGATTTCGAGGCTTCAGCTTCTTTTCTAAGTTGAATCTGGAAGTTGGCTTTCTTCTGGTGCGCTTGCTTCTTTCTTACTTCTTCTGCAGAAAGTTTCAATTTTTTTATTTCTGGGTATTTACAAAAAATTGATTTTCTCTCTTCTTTCTGTAATTTCTGAATCAAGCTTTCTGAATATCGTAGTGGGTATTCAGCTTTTCACTGAGATTTTCTTCCGTTTTACTTAAACAGTTAGACAGACGGACTGCTGTTCTTGTTCCTTGTTTCTGGTTTTGACTTCTGATTAATTTTAGAATTTGTATTTCTGAACTTTGGCTTCAATGATGAGGTTGAATCATTGAATATCTTCCAAGGGAATCAAACAAAGTAAAAGTAAGATTTCAATGAAATAATTGTTTGATTATGACTTTCCATGAAGTACTTGTCAATTGTTGCTTGTAGTCCCACTAATTTGTCTGAGTAGTTTTTTAACTTGATCTGAGTCAACCTAATTATTCCATAATTAGAGACTGAGATTTAGTTGAGTCTGTGTTACTTAATTGGAATTATTTCATGTGGGAAATGAGCTTTGGTTGTATAAAAAAGCTTCAATAATCATCAGTTTTCTTGCTGAAAATTAATCCAACTTTTTCCTTCTCTGCAGAAAATTTGTGCTTGGCAGCCATGAGTCCCTTTCTTCCGAACTGGAGTTTCGAGGAAGAGCTTCCGACCACCAACCAAAAGAAACCACGGGGTCGCCTATCTTTCTCTCTCTTCTCTCTCTCTCTCCCGCTTCTACTGTGTTATTGTGAAGGTATTTTTGTCTCTTAATCAGCACTTGTTTTTTTTACCTAAAAGCAATGATCAAATCAAAACAAGATCTCTGTCAAAAGCGACCAAAAGAGGGCTGCCATTGAAGGCCCACCAACCAGACCTTTTATCTTGTCCAGTATTCAATCACAGCCATGTGTTTCAGTAAGAACGTCGTCGATTTCGGATGCCTTTGTTAGACTGACTAGCGATGGCTTCCAAGATCTCAATTGTTGAAGCTCTTACCTTCGTTTTCATCTGCTTTCCTTTTGCTCAATCCCTTCATTTCGATCACCCAGCAGTTTTTAACTTCGGCGACTCGAATTCTGATACTGGTGATCTTGTTTATTCCGGAATTGAAGACCTTAATCTGCCTAATGGGGAAGTCTTCTTCCACACCCCATCTGGGAGATACAGTGATGGCCGCCTAATTGTTGATTTTCTCAGTAATTTTCTCACTGATTTCTTGATATTTCCTTGTTAATTTTCTCACTGATTCTTAGAATGTTCCAAATTTTAGCAACCTGGGAGATAATGGGTCTCATAATTACTGATTTTCTCTGCAACTTTCTCCATTTTTTTCTTTTCTTTTTCTGATATTCTCCTGTTTTTGTGCCATCAAACTGATTTTTTGTGCCATCAATTTGAAGTGCAAGCTATGGACCTTCCATTGTTAAATGCATATTTGGATTCAATCGGCCTGCCGAGTTTCCGAACAGGCTGCAATTTCGCAGCTGCTGCAGCGACTATACTTCCGGCAACACCATCGACCTACTGTCCTTTTTCTCTGGGAGTTCAAGTCAATCAGTTTTTCCGGTTCAAATCTCGAGTTCTCGATTTGTTATCCAAAGGTATTCCTACCCATTTTCTGAAAATTCGTAGATTTTCGTATATCTTTCGGAAACTCAGAAATCTCATCGTTTTAATGGAGATTTACAGAACACCCATCTTGTGTTCTTGCAGGTGGGAAACTTGCCAATTACCTTCCAGAAGAAGATTACTTTGAGAAGGCTCTCTACACGTTTGATATAGGCCAAAATGATCTGTCCGTCTCATTTTATCTCAAACCATTTGACCAAATTCTCCCCTGGATTCCTTCCGTTTTAGCTGAATTCGAAACACAATTTCAGGTGAGACACATCCCAATTTGAATTATCTGGTCAATTTATCTATTAAATTTACTATTTGTTCATAGTGTTTTTCAATTTAATCAGGTCTTTTAATCTGTCTAACCCAATTTCCAAATCTTTCAAAATATCGATAGAGTTCGAATCAGGTTAAAAATCGCCGGAGATGTTAGAAATCAGAATAAATTGAACATTAGTGAACACGTGTTGAATTGAACATATAAATTGACGGTATGATCCAAATTTCTGATGGCTGAAAAACGAAGAATTTGTTTGTTTTTTAAATTTCAAATGTTATGGTTTAAATTGCATGCGACCGAAGAATTGTCGCTTACCTGCCTGTTCATACTAAACATTCTCTTTGCACATTCTGAATTTTAGAGACTATATGATCAAGGAGCGAGAAAGTTTTGGATCCACAATACTGGTCCACTCGGATGCTTGACTCAGAATGTACTCAGATTCGGAACTGACCCTTCGAAACTCGACGAATCTGGATGTGTTATCTCCCATAACCGGGTTGCCAGAGTCTTCAATCTTCAACTTCACGCTCTTTGTAAGAAATTGCAGGGCCGTTATCCACATGCAAGCCTCACATGTGTGGATGTCTTTACGATAAAATACGACCTCATCGCAAATTATTCGCGATACGGTGAGACTATTTCGATAATTTACTTCTGTTTGTGAAATTTCGTATGAAAAACGGTTTTCTAAATCAGACATGAATGATAAAACGACATGTTTTTTCGACTGCGATGCAGGATTTGAGCAGCCAATTATGGCTTGTTGTGGCAATGGAGGGCCGCCTATGAACTACAACTTCCAAGTTCGGTGTGGGCAGACGAAGATTTTGAACGGAACCTCAGTGGCGTCGATGGGTTGTAGTGACAGCTCCAAGTACATCAGTTGGGACGGAATTCATTACACGGAGGCTGCAAATCGGCACATATCGTTGCAGATACTCACCGGAAAATACTCCGATCCACCTCTTTCGAGACAAAACGCCTTTCCTTCTCAAGATTAAGTTGTTGAGTTCGTAGTTGTCTCTTTTATGTTTTTTCGTTGAACTTGCTATGCAGAGATGGTTTACGAGTAAAATCGATGTCTCGTCCTTTCTTCGTATCGGTATTGGGCGTAATCGTCCGGTTCATCCACTCCCGTTGCATATCCTTGGATAAATTATATATAGATGACATGTTCGGGCAATTTTTACGGTAAAGATGGATGAAATATATTTAAAAATTAAATTGAAATAATAATAATTTTGATGAAACAATTAGATTAAAATAAAGGACAAAAAAACATAGGTTAAATTTATTATGTGATTGTATGGATAAAATAGGGTGGATAAAGAAGTGAGAGTGCAATTATGGGGAAACTACTCTTCAATGGCCATTCCATCATCCGGACTACAATGAACCAAACACTAAATCACTCATCTTCCTCTCCTTTTGACAACCTGCACACAAGAAAGGTTTCTACAAATTGCTCTTGAAAAAACACATTCTAGAAGATCTTCCAAGCATCCGGAATGAAGATATGCCCAAATATGTTCACTTATGGGAGGCTGATGGCTTGAACCGATTGTCATTCGGGGAGGGCTTTTTTTGCTCGGGTTAAGCTTGTAGTATTGGAAGAAAGATCTTTAGGATTGAATTCAAGGTCTTGTTGTAGTTAGAAGCCTCAGTAAGCAATTTAAACCGATTCATGCAAACAATCTTTAATTCCCATAAACGTGATTGATTTAACCGTTCATTTATTAAACGAAATCTACCAACCTTGGTCCATGATATAAAACGCTTTTGTAGAAGATGTTGAGTTCCGTTTATCACCTTAATGCCTTTCTCTTTAAGTCGTCTCTTCGATGATACAGAAACGAAGTGTAGAATACCCTTAATTTGTTGAGAGAATTTTCGAGAGAGAAGGAGTCAATCTTGTTCGAATGAATTGTATAATTTTCTCCCCTAGGTGATTGAAGGAGACACCCATTCAAGGCAACTCTCCATACATGCTCTTTCATTCTTGTCTTTTCAATCACGTCTCTTCAACTATATATTATACACTTTTCATAAGGTTAAGGTGAGGGAATTAAAACCCAATTAACTTAATGTCCTTAATGCTTAACAAACATCATGTTAAGCACATTAATATTAAGTCAATGTAATATTAATTAACATGGACCACATTTACATAGATTATAATTAAATAATCTAACAATCTCCCACTTGGGCCATGTTATAAACTTTAATATCAATTGATATTCCAGCTAGTACTTTTCAGCTGCTTCAGCTAATTCCAGCTGACATAACTTAAATTCACAATTAATTAATATAGTGTACTTTAATGTGAATTATATCAAGTTATCTTTTCATAATGAATTGCATAATCGAATCATGGCAGATACATGTGAATTATGTTAACATGATTCTTTCCATGTATCACAAATTATATAATTCATTAATTCTGTAATTGAGGAACACTATAAACACATCATATATTATTCATAACCAATTATCGTAGATAGCCATAATATGAATAATAAATTGACATACGAAAACATTTCCTTTCATTGAATTCATAAGTGTTATAAGATACAAGCTACGCTTTTACAATCACATAGACTTATCACCTAAACCCATCTTTACAACATGTTCTTTAAAGGTTTTAGGTGGCAATCCTTTTGTCAACGGATTAGCTATCATTGAGCTTGTACTTATATGCCCAATGCACACCCTTTGTTTTTGTATTTCTTCTTTGACTGCCAAGTACTTTAAGTCCATATGTTTTGCTCCTTTCGAGTACTTGTCATTCTTCGAGAAGAATACAGCTGCAGAGTTATCACAATACATTTTCAGCGGTCTTTCTATACTTTCGACCATGCCTAGACCCTGAATAAAGTTTCGCAGTCACAATGCTTGAATTGTAGCTTCAAAACAAGCTACAAATTCAGCTTCCATAGTAGAAGTGGCAATCGTAGATTGCTTTCCACTTTTCCATGATACGGCTCCTCCAGCTAATAGGAACACGTAGCCAAATGTAGATTTCCTCGAGTCTACACAACCGGCGTAATCTGAATCTGAGTATCCAATCACTTCGAGTTGACTCGATTTTCTATACATGAGCATGAAGTTCTTTGTTCCTTGTAAGTACCTGAGTACTTTCTTTGCAGCTTTCCAATGATCCAATCCTGGATTACTTTGATAACGGCCCAACATCCCTACTGCAAAACTTATATCTGGCCGTGTACATGTCTAGGCATACGTTATGCTTCCTACTGCTGATGCATATGGAATAAGTTCCATTTCCTTACGTTCCAAATCATTTTTCGGACATTGCATCAAACTGAATTTGTCTCCTTTCTGAATTGGAACAACACCAGTGGAACACTTATCCATTCTAAATCTCTCAAGAATTTTCTCGATATAACCTTTCTGAGACAATCCTAGCAATCCTTTCTTTCTATCACAGAATATTTCTATTCCAATAACATAGGATGCCTCACCCATATATTTCATTTCGAAATTCTTTGAGAGAAAATCTTTCACATCATGTAACGTTCCTCTATTGTTAGCAACAAGCAGAATATCACCAACGTACAATACTAGGATACAAAACTTACTCCCACTGACCTTCATATAGATACACCGATCAACAGTGTTCTCTATAAAACCGTATGATAGAATGGTATCATTAAACTTAATGTACCATTGTCTGGAAGCTTGTTTCAATCCATAGATTGACTTATTCAGCTTACATACCATCTTTTCATTTCCTGAAAAGGAAAATCCCAAAGGTTGATCCATATAAACCTCTTCCTCTAAGTCACCGTTAAGAAAGACGGTCTTTACGTCCATTTGGTGAAGCTCTAAATCATAATGAGCCACCAAAGCCATAACTATCCTTAAAGAGTCTTTCTTCAAAATTGGAGAGAAAGTCTCTTTATAGTCAATGTCGTCTTTCTAAGTGTAACCTTTGGCGACAAGTCTGGCCTTATACCTTTCGATGTTATCTTTCGAATCGCGTTTGGTTTTGTAAATCCATATACAACCAACGCGTTTCTTTCCTTCAGGTAACTCTACAAGTTCCCAAACTTTGTTGTCATCCATAGATTTCAACTCTTCCTTCATAGCATTAAACCATTTTTCGGAATCATTACATTCCATGGCTTTATTGAATGATTCTGAATCCTTATCGATGCTCAAGTCACATTCTTCTTCTATTGAATAAACCACACAGTCATCAGAAATTGCTGGTCTTCTCTCCCTTACAGACCTTCGCAATTCTGTTACTTGTGGTTAATCACTTATGACTTGATCAACGTTAACATGCTCATCATTAACTCGTTCACCTTGCGTGGATTGAATATCCATTTGTTGTTCCAGTATGTTGTTAGACTGTGATACAACATATGGCACAACAACTTGATGAGAATTATTGGGTGTCGTTTCCGTCACCCGATTCTCTTGGATATTCACATTTCGTGAATCATCACTCCCACTGAACATGCCATTCTCAATGAATCGAGCATTTCTAGATTCTACAATCCTTGTACTATGCTTTGGACAATAGAAAATGTACCCTTTAGACTTTTTCGGATAGCCGATGAAGAAATCACTAATAGTTCTTGCATCGAGCTTCTTTTCATGTGGATTATAGATCCTAATTTCTGCTGGGCATCCCCAAATGTGTAGATGTCTCATACTAGGTTTCCTTCCCGTCCACAGTTCATAAGGGGTCGTAGGAACTGCCTTACTAGGAACCCTATTCAGCAAATATGCAGCGGTCTTTAAACCGTGCATCCACAATGATATAGGTACATTACTATTATTAATCATACTTCTTACCATTTCGATAAGAGTACGATTCCGCCTTTCAACTACACCATTTTGTTGTGGTGTACCCGGCATTGTGTATTGCGCACAAATGCCTCGACTTTCGAGAAACCTTGCAAATGGACCTTTGTTTTGTCCACTTTCATCGAATTTTCCATAGTACTCACCACCTCTATCCGATCTCACTACTTTTACTTTTCTATCTAGCTACCTTTCCACCTCATTGATGAACACTTCTATAACGTTCATTGCTTGAGACTTTTCATGCAGTAGATATATATAACTATAACGTGAGAAATCATCTATAAAGGTGATAAAATACTTTTCTCCATTCCATGAAGGAATGTCGAATGGACCACAAATATCGGTATGTATCAATTCTAAAAGTTCTTAGCTTCTTGTGGCAGGATACTTTGATGTGTGTTTAGTTTGCTTTCCTTTAATGCAATCTATACACATGTCCCAGTCATCAAAATCTAATTGAGGTAAAATTTCATTTTTCGTTAACCTC
This sequence comes from Begonia loranthoides, assembly GCA_022433065.1. Classification (NCBI taxonomy): domain Eukaryota; kingdom Viridiplantae; phylum Streptophyta; class Magnoliopsida; order Cucurbitales; family Begoniaceae; genus Begonia; species Begonia loranthoides. The sequence goes on along the minus strand of CM039477.1, from coordinate 5,204,830 downwards.
ATTAACCTTTCTTTAGAAATGTGACCTAGATGCTTATGCCATAAGAAAGCTGAACTTTCATTTGTTGCACCACGTTTTAATCCAATCATATGATCCACATTAAACAGAGAATTCATAAATTTAACATCAAGATTGATAGAGTACAAACCATCTTTTATAATACCATAACCATAACAGTATTTATGTTTGTACATAGCAAAAACACCATCACCAATCTTAAAATTAAAACCATTACAATCCAACCTAGCAACAGAAATTAAATTCCTAGCACACTCAGGAACATAAAGACACTCTTCTAGATCCAGGTGGTATCCGGTATCCAGGATCAGTCTATACGTTCCAATTCCTTCAATGCGTGCCTTCATTCTGTTCCCCATATACAGGAACTTTTCAGTTCCATTTATGGGATGGATCGAAAGAAATCCCTACGTAACATGAGAAACATGAGTAGTAGCACCAGAATCTAACCACCAAGTATTATTAGGTACTTTCATAATATTTGATTCAAAACATACTGAAACAAATAATGTACCTTTCTTTTCGAACCAAACCTTTCTTTTAGGACAATCTTTCTTTATATGTCCGGCTTTGTTGTAGAAGAAGCATTTAATCTCTTTACGGATCTGACCATCATTAATCTTTAATTGGTCCTTTCCCTTCTTCTTATTCTTTTTTACTCAGCGACTTTGATGTGCTACCCTTGGCATCCTTCTGCATTGCTAAGTTGACGGTATGAGACTTTAATTTCTTCAACCTCCCTTCCTCTTGAATGAGCATGACCTTTATCTCCTGAAAGTTCCACTTTTCCTTAATGGTGTTATAGTTCACCTGGAACTGGCCAAACTCAACTGGAAGTGAGTTGATGATGAATTGAACCAAGAATGATTCATTTACATCCATATCCAATGTCTTAAGCTTTGCAGCCAAATTGGCCATGCTCATTACGTGGTCATGAATGGGTTGAGACCAATCAAATTTCTTGGTCGTCAACTCACTCATTAAGCTTCCTACAACAGACTTGTCAGTAAAGTCTGATTAGGAGTATGCCTTAATTTTTGACATGAATTCCTTTGCATCATTTACTTTAGGCATCGATGGCTTAATATTTTCAGCCATCGTCATCCTTATCAAGCCCAAACACAACCTATTAGATCGCTCCCAAGCCTCATAATAAGACTTGTCAGCTTCTGAAGTGGTCTCAGTAATAGCTGGTGGTCTTTAATTAACTAGTGCTAGATCCAAATCCAATACACCTAGTTGAAACTGGATTTGTTTGAACCAGTCAGTATAGTTAAGACCATTGAACTTGACAGATGAATAACCAGAAGCAAACAAATTCATAGTAGCTGCAAATAACAACAATACATGCTCATATCAATACATTGAATAATCTATCCTAACCAGATCCAAATAAAGCATATAAAATTTCATTAAGTTTACCTTTGGGTAATCCTTAAAGAAATACACAATTTATGATGTTATAACTTTAATTGACTTATAAACATATTTAACACAACATGTTTAACATCTTTGGATGTTTAAACACATCAATTAACTATGTAAACATGTCACTTTAATGTTATTAATTATAAAGAATGGTCCACCTTTGGGTGACCTACTAGTTTATAACTAATAAACTCATTTCCACAACGTCATTATAATTGAATGAATAAATTACACAATTCAATATTGATCGTTTCAAACTAGGTCACTTTGGTGACTACATAGTTTCTACACAACAATATATTAATTGTATAAACATTCATTCATTCAATATCTTTAACTGAACTGTATAATCAGGCGTTGCGGACGACATGCAGACGTTTTAATGGCGTCCGTAATCTCTTACTGTCCTCCTAAACTGCCTATAGCGGACGCTAACCTTACCGTCCGCTGCGTCCGTGTGATGCGTCCTCATGAATCAAAATTACAGATTCAAATCAAACGCACATTTTCTCGTCCGCACAGTCCGCATCAATCATCCGGATGAGTTTCTTTACAAATTCATATCGAACGCAAATTGTAGCGTCCGCATTATATCGTCCGGATGAATCTTTTACAAATTCAAAACGGATGAAACATACATGTGTCCGCATACACATTTTCAACATGAATTAAGCGTCCGACCACACTTCAGGTCGACCGCACCCTTAATACCCATCGTCCGCACGACGAACAATCCGATGAATATTCAACAGAAAACAATTTTCTACCTATTCTTTTCTATGATTTCATCCATAAACATTTCATGCATAACTTTCCGAATATAAACAATCATTTTTCGTGCATAAAACCTATCATGGAATTAATCTAATCTAATTTCATGGTAAATCAATACGTATATTTAACCGTGCTCTGATACCAATTGTAAGCAATTTAAACCGATTCATGCAAACAATCTTTAATTCCCATAAACGTGATTGATTTAACCGTTCATTTATTAAACGAAATCTACTAACCTTGGTCCATGATATAAAATGCTTTTGTAGAAGATGTTGAGTTCCGTTTATCACCTTAATGCCTTTCTCTTTAAGTCGTCTCTTCGATGATACAGAAACGAAGTGTAGAATACCCTTAATTTGTTGAGAGAATTTTCGAGAGAGAAGGAGTCAATCTTGTTCGAATGAATTCTATAATTTTCTCCCCTAGGTGATTGAAGGAGACACCCATTCAAGGCAACTCTCCATACATGCTCTTTCATTCGTGTCTTTTCAATCACGTCTCTTCAACTATATATTATACACTTTTAATAAGGTTAAGGTGAGGAAATTAAAACTCAATTAACTTAATGTCCTTAATACTTAACAAACATCACATTAAGCACATTAATATTAAGTCAATGTAACATTAATTAACATGGACCACATTTACATAGATTATAATTAAATAATCTAACAGCCTCATTATCGATTGAAAAATTATGTTTAGTCATTTTATTATAATTGGTATTAGTAAATATTATGTTGGTGTCTCTCGACTAGAGCTTGTTCTAACAGAATGTATTTTGTTTGTAAGGGTGTTTTTGTATTTTGTCTTTAGGACCTTTAATCCTCATTAGTAATTTTATTTATACCTCATTTAGGAATGATGTTAGGGAGTTTTGAATTAAAGAAAACCTAAATTTAGCTGCTGCTATTTTTGTTTGCAATTCTTGCAATAACCAAATTTCATTTTCGGATTGTTTACCATATGATTGAGTGTGTTGAGGAGTTTGAGTGTTAGTGAGCATTGACTCAAGCTTCTTTGTTCCTATTGCATCATTCTCATCTCATATATTTGTGAGGTGAATTCTTACCAAAGTTGTACTAACTCACGAATTATCAAATTGAAGTGTTTGTTTCTATTGGAGGCATTCATTGAACTTGGAGGTTGTATCAAGGCAATTTTTCAAACCAACTTGCATCTTATTGCACAATTTAGATCTTGCAACAATCGGAGACAATTTCCAAAAAGAAACTATAAATCTATCAATATATTCTAAAAATAACTGATGGATTCGAGTTTCTAAACTTGAATTTGAAATCAATATTCAACCCAAACTTCAAACTCAAATATAGAGAGGAGAAAACGACTTACTCACGAAATGTCTTAACAAAGATTGGAAATTGAACTCAAATGTTTCCATGCTTCAAATTTTTATTTTATTAAAAATTTAATTTATTTAATATAATAATATGTAATGAAATATATATTATTAATATTAAATAAATCTCCTTTAAATCCCAATTCACTATAAACACAAACGATTACCCGAAATTCAATCCGAAGTAAATTAAAATTTTCCAAACAAAATTTCAAGTGGTTGCTACCCGACAAAGCGGGTCAATTATAAATACCTTGGCTGCATTTTAAGCGAAAAATATACATGTGAAGTTTATTATTATAAGAATAGCGGTATTTAAAGTTTCGATCCTAGTACAAAAACTTTTAACTTCGCTCTAATATCAATTGTTGAAAATAGAACGTGAAACTAAAAAAGCAAATACGTGGAAACAGCGACACAAGATTTACGTAAAAAATATTTTCAGCGAAAAAACAAAGGACAAAAGAGAAATTCACTAATTAAAAATAAATGTATTGTAAAAGTTTTGCGACTTAAACAACAATATATAGAGTAATAAAAAAATTCTAATATTAGATATAGGTCCAACCCGACTCAACAAGAATTCGGGTTTCATCAAACTCTAATACTACCTCTGGGTTATGACAGATAAAATTAGGCCTCCATACAAACCCCACAAAACAAACTATTATCAAGGAGATAGAACACATATTTATTGAGAGTCTGAAACTCTAAGATAAGAATTTATAAATTTACCTCAAAATCTTAGACGAAAGAAAATTCCAGAATGATGAAAATAAAATCACTATATCAAATAATTTAATGGCTCATGCTATTTAATTGAATTTTTTGTTCTTCACAAGTCACTCATATTTTATTTTTCAAATAATTCTCCAGTTCAAAAATTAGGAAAGAAAATATTACAAAATTAAAAAAATATATGAATTCGGAAAAAATATGTTATTTTAAGTATTTATAATTTATCATAATTATTTTACTAATTATCTTAATATTCATCTTCCAAAGTGGGTTTCTTGATTGAATGAAATTCATGGAATTTACCCAGACTCGTCTTCCATAAAAAGCATTATACCCATATCTGGAGTTGCTCGATTGATCTGATCTTATCTCTTGTTTTGTTCCCAGCGCCTATAAATCTGAGAAGAATTGAGAGAAGATAACCACTCAACCCTAAAAAACAAACCCATCATATTTCAGATCTTCCCAAACCCCTCTCAAGATATGGAGAAATCTTCTTTCAAGATTGCTGCTATCTTCTTTTTAATTCTGTTTCTGGCTTCTGGTATCAACATCTCTTTCTCTCTCTATCTCTTTCTCTCTCTAGATGCACTTCATATTTACAAGTAGGTCAAAGTATATGAGTTCATTGTCATGTATTTTTTATTTTTCTTTTTTGTTTGATTTCAATATTTTTCATGTAAAAATAATAGATCGACTTTCAAAGTGATAAAACGAAATTAACTAAGCTTATCGTCTCGATTATTACAATAAAGAATGCTAAATCCACGACTTAGAGGGTAAGCTTTAAATTACTAAACTTGTGATTTTGTTTTTGTTGCAATGCAGACATAGAGAAAATAGGAACCGAAGCAAGAAACGTAGTAGACCCATCCTGCCATTCAGATGCAGACTGTGATCTGTCACGCCCCAAAGGGGACCCGAGACAGAACGGGGAACGATCCGGCCC
>CM039477.1:4683776-5189574 GCA_022433065.1 Begonia loranthoides | reverse complement strand
TAAGTTTTTTTTTTTTTTTTTTCTCTCAATTGGGCCTAAAAGGATCGGGTTTTACATGATCTCTGTGGGAAAATACCTTGTACAATCTGCAAATGCATGTTGAAGAAATGTTACTGCTCCAAGAAGGATGGTGCAGGTGGATTCTTTGCGGCAGCCATTCCTAAGAAGACCAAGCTCGACTGAAGGAGGAGACTCTGTGAATCTCTTGGTCTGGAACCCTAGTTACGAAGAAGAAGATGCCAGATCCAGTTCTTTGGTTGAATAGTTTGAAAAAAGAGAATGCCAGTTTGTAGCTTATTTTTGAAATTGCCAATAAAAATATGAACAAAACATGTTTAAATTTTGCAATTTGACGTTGCAAAATTTTATTTATAAAGTTTCATTTTTTAAATTTTACTTCAAAACATATGGACTAATCTCTCTGCACTAGAACAATATTATCATCTTTAGTGACTTGTTTAGAGGTCCCCGTGTCACACCCAGCTAGTGACTCAAGATAAAATGGAGAACGACTAATCTCCCGACCTTTAACTTAAATCTTTCTAAGTAACATTGGAAGACTTAAATAAAGGTAAAAGACATGGCTCAATAAAACTAAGTTAAACCAAGTGTCTAATAAAAACATAAAAGATAAAGTGATAATATAAGTTCTTGCGCAATGAATAAAATAAAATAAAATATAATAGAGGTATCTAACAAGGTTTAACCTCACAAAAATAAAGTCTCAAATAAATAAATAAACTAAAAGTGTATATCACAAATAGAGTTTTACATTCAAAATGATAGAGTTTTACATTCAACGTTAGAGTAAAGAAATATATGTGAGCATGTCAATTTTAAACGTTTTATAGAAACTAAGTATGAACATATAGTGAGATTGTCACGACTCGTAAAGGACTCGAGACAGAATGAAGAATGACCCGGCCCAAAGAACCAAATCGTCCAACCATTTTTCTCTTAAATTTTATTAATTAACAGCGGAAGAGTTAAACTATTAGTTAATAGCCAAGACCCAACGAACATGGACTTAACAGATTTAACAAATAATATCAGATAGCAAGTAATATAATCTAAAATGAAATAACTGTGCAGGAAGAAAAATTAAGGATTACAGTCTTCCAACTAAAGTATACTTCACAAAATATCTCTCAATGGAAATACTAAACTTAGGGGTGGAATCAGTTCGGTTTTATAGTGAATTGAAACTGAACCGTCGTTTTGAAAATATAAAACCGAAACTGAACCGAATTTATTGGAAAATCAATAAAAAAACCAAACCTCGGTTTTTGGTTTTTCTTGGTTCGGTTTTTGGTTTTTTCGGTTCGATTTATGAAAAAACCAAAAAATTTGGATTTTCTTAACTTTTCGGTTTTCAAATAGTGTAAACAATATTTGGTATGATATTTATGTGGCATTCATATAATTTATTATTTTAAATATTTATATTCCATCATGATAAATTAAAATCATATAAATAATTAGATTATAATTTTATTATTTATGAAAAATTTGTAAAAAAAAATTGTAAAGTGTAGTAGTAAATATTTGATTATTGAAATTAGGTTAAATGAGTTGGTTTAAGTTTATTTCGGTTCGGTTCAGTTTTACTCAGTTTTGCTTCATTAAAATCGAGAACCGAACTGAAGATTTCGGTTATATTTGGTTCGGTTTTAAATTCAGTTTTTTTGCCTTTTAAAACAGAATCGAACCAAGTAAAATCGTTCGGTTCGGTTCGGTTACCCGGTTCGAACGAACCGATTTCCACCCCTAACTAAAATAAATATAAAAGTTCGTCGGATCTAAACGTGATTTGGCAACTGAAAATCCGATTGATAAAATCCTGAAATGTGTTATCGGGGTGAGTTGACTAAAATCAATAGGAATTATGTTTTTAAAGAAAATTTAATTAAAAGGATGTTTAAGCATGCATGAATTTAAAACTCACGTTTTATAAATTTCTTTCAGAAAAATGTGTACAAAATGGCATGTGTGTGAAATCACCCACTAATATGTGGTACGTAATTAAAATAAACCTTGGTTGTATGAATTAAAAATAACAATGAAAATGAAGTCACTCACGGACTCCGAACACACTATGTCATAGACATATAACAGAATAAAGGTAATGCTCGGTGATCGCAAAAGCCAAAGAAATACCCTGATCAGGTTTAGGGATTCGCAATCTAAGGACACAACACATATAACTGTCTTATTACCTATTTTCACTTTAGGGATTCAAACCCAATGACATTTCACAAATCCTCTATTTCCCATTTCAATAACAACAAACATATTCTGCACAGTAGAATGTGTGAAAATAAAATGGACCCAAAATCGGGTCGATCAAACTTGATTCGCACGACCAAGTTGATCCAAAATATTTAAGTGTATACTTAATTGAACGTGAACAGTGAAAATAAAATATAATATAAAAACTCAACGGTCATAAAAAATGGACGTGTCATTTTAATATGAGACTTGTCTAAAAATAATAATTTAAAAAAATATGCAAATGCAGTGCATAAATAATTTCTACCTCAAATAAGGTTATTCCGACCCAAGCTCAATTTGTTAAAATGTCCAGATATTTTAGCTTACACTTTAATAAAATAATTGGATACCTAAAACAATATTATAAAGTTGTGTGAGTTACTCTTACTAATATTTCTAATATTATTTGAAACATGCCCAACACATGCCCACTAAATGGCCCAAAACAGACCTTGGCTTGTTGGCCATTTGACCCAAGTCTTCAGCCCAACTTACAGGCCCATACTCAATTTTACAGATTCACTTGAATCTGGGCCGAAATCAATATTTGGCCCAAAGAAAACAGGTTCATTTAGACCATGAAATTATGGCCCAATGGGCCGACCCAAGCCCTGCACAAACTGGACCATGGCCCATGCCCGGTCTAGTGTTATTGGTTCAGCTAGAGGAGACGAGGCATCTTCGTCTCTACCTCTTTGCAGAGAGGTTTTCGGAGACAGGCAACGTCGACACGATCAACATCACTTTTGGCTGAGATTTCCATTCTCAGCCATTTTTCCAACTTGACCAAAGTTGGTTTCCAGGCAACCATCGCCATAATCTGACTTCTCCAATGCCGAGAGTTGTCATTTTCACCGAAGATTTCTCTCTCAAAAATCAATTCGAAAAATTTCCACTATCCAACCAATTGTGATATTCCAATTTTCCAGACCAAAGGCAACAAACAAAGCATCAGTCGAAAAGAAAATGTTAGATTTTTATACCTCTAAGTTCACTGGTTTAGTCTTTCGATTATTGGAGAACTCTGATTGACCCATATTGTACCAAGAACAACTCGGTTTTTCTCCTTCAAAACTGAGAGTATAATTTGGATAAAAAATTCCAATCTTTTAATCAAACTTTTGGTATTACAGGGAGATAAGGAAGTATACTTACATGACCAACAACTTCTTCAGTCACGGAGACATGAATCTTCGCCCTAAACAGTTGAGAATGAGATCTCTGTTTTGCATATGGAGGCAAAATCGAGAGAGAGAGAGAGAGAGAGAGAGAGAGAGAGAGAGAGAGAGAGATGTGGAGATGGAAACCAAGGTTGCCGTTGAAGAATTGAAGGAAAGGGAAGGATAAATTGGATGATCCGCTATTCTCGCTGGGCGGGGGAGGCGTTTTCCAAAAACGTCTTCCCCAAATTAATAATAATTTTTTTTACAGATATTACAGAGACAAATAATAAAAATATTTCAATATAGTGTGATACATATATAAAATAGTTCTTACTATGTAACATAAAGTTTAAGTGAAAATAGGCCACTTATGGGCTCTATGCACACCATGTCATAAGAAATATCAATAATAATGGCGATACTCAGCGATCACAAAGCTACAAACGACCCTAATCAGGTTAAAAATTTAGCTCACGCAAACACGACACATCATCTGTCTCAATACTAATTAACAAACAAACACATCGTCTAACAATCGAATATGCGTAACAAAACAAGACTAAAATGATCAATAAAATAATGTGCATAATTAAAGAAAACATGTCCAGTGAAAAATATGTATATAATAAAAACGAACATATCATTTTATATGAGAACATATCTGTTTGTGCAAAACTACACTCTACACAAGTCCACGTGTAGCAAATCAAGTAATAGTAGTAAGTAAAAGTCAATCTCACGAGAACAAATTTGACACAATTTAAATCTAAGCAAAACCATTAAATAAAAATAGAAATTGATTTATAATGATGATTTGGGTGTCAAACAATTAAATTATAAGGCAAATAATAAAAACTTGACTTAGATTCGATTTTCTTTCCCATGTGAATTCACAACAAATATTGTAGGATGCTGCAGCAAAATAGTTAATGACTTAGAATTTACTTTTTAATTTTAGAATCCATCGAGTTGTTTGATAAATTCCCATTCTATTTTCTCTATGCTTATGCAAAACAAATATCACAAAAAATTCCATTAGATGCTATTCTAAATATGTCATGTGATTCAAATAAAGTGATGTGTAAATGTTTATCCACACATAATTTAATATTGATCTTTAATTCTTATTTACTGACAAGTATAATAGAAACACAAATATTTATTAATATCCATCGATAATAAATAAAATAAACATTAAAATATATTAAATTATCTAACTTTATTTGTGCAACAAACTTTAACGAAATAAAAAGATTCACCTACTTAAGTACTCTTTCCTCTAAGCCAATAGAAAATTAGCTTATAATAGAAATAAATATCATTATATAAGTCATGGAGTTCAACATATTAAAAATCAAAAAAATATAATTAGTTTTCTCTGTTATTGCAATGTTGTTCGATGTTGTAGCAACGTCCATGTCCAGAATAGTTGCCATGAAAAATAGGAGTTGATGTCTGAAAGATTATGTGTTTCCATCGTGGGGCTTCTTTCACTTGTTTACATCAATAAGACCTAGCTTCGTCTTTGCCTTGAATTCTCTTCTTTTTGGGTTCGTTTCCTCGTTATAGCTCTCCCTAATTCCTCCTCGGATTTGGATTATTCTTCCTCAAGTTTTCCTGTTGTAGTTTCCTTCTTTTATAGTCATCAACCTCTCCACCATTTTAGGATATTAATTCCCTATTTATCTAGTTTTTGAAGATCAAAACACCTTCTCTCTCGTCTAACCAATATTTAAAATCAAATCAGATTTCCTTTTCTTTTACGTTATAATTTCTTTTTCCAAAAATAGTTCTTTTTCCAAAAGTATGAGAATAAATCAATACTTTTTTGTTGATGTGAATATTTTCTTCCATAAAAATCTCAACAAATTTCTCTTTCTTTCTTAAAATATTCTCTTGCCTCGATTTTCCATTTAAACTTGATGATTCAACTTTAAATCTATCCATCTTTGATTCCTAGAAGATAAAAATAGAATAAATATGCATATTTTATATAATATTTTATTTTAAAAGTTAACAAAATTGATTTTTACAATAAAAACATAAAGTTGTAGCACTATGTAACATTGCATAGTAAAAATATTATTTTTTCTTTAAAATTGTATAATAACTCTTCTTCAAGAGTTATCAACACCTCAAAACAATATTTTAGAAAAACTATGCAATATTGGATATAAAAATAAATTCATACCTCAACTAGGTTTACTAAAAGCAAAACCCAGATAGTTTAAATTTCCAATAATGTGTCGAGCCTTGAACCCTATATGTATATTATATTCATCAATAACAATCTAATATTTACTAAAATAATTGTTGGAACTCATAACCGGAGTAAAAACAAACTTGAAAATCAAAGGAGCCAAAAATCCAACTTGGTCCAATTTTGAAGAAAACGCTGCAACATATTCTAGGAGGATATCTTGGTGTTGCAATGCCTCAGTATAGTCCTTAGGGAAGCCGGGACATCGTAACGCCTAGGCATACCCCATCTAGCGTCACGGCCTAGCTTCGCCACCACATATCAACACGTGTACACCTCCATGCCTCGGCGTTCCGACCTCAAACACCTAGCTGTGACACATGTCAAAAATTTGCAAACCTTGTGATTCTCTAAAAATGTTGCAACATGATGTCTTTATTACATTGCGACATAAAACCACAATTTCTTCAATTCAAAAAACTCTATGGCATTTTAGAACATAACGCCTAGATGTTATGATCTTTAGATTGGGTTTCCATAATCAAATCTGCTCCTTCCTGATTCCAACCATGAAAAAATTAAATCATCTCCTTAATGTAAAAATGAGAAGGGAGAGAAAACTGATTTATTTTATTTTACTAGAAAACAAAGATATATATATATATATATATATGCACAAGAGAGAATTATTGTAATTCCTATAATAAGCTATTATAATAAAAGTAATTACATTACACAATGTATATTTCAATAATTAAGTCATTCTAAATAATGACAATAATATTCATTCCATATATTATGTGATCTTGCTTGATTCTTAACACTCCTCCTCAAGTTGGAGAGTGAATGTCAAGAACTCCCAACTTGCTTTTCATAATTGTGAACGTTTCCTTCCTAAGTGACTTAGTAAATATATCATCTAATTGTTCGGTTGAAGGGACATACTTAGTAGTTATTGAACCATCTTGAATTTTGTCTTGAATAAAATAATAGTCTATTTCTATATGTCTGGTTCTTTCATAAAATACCAGATTTGCTGCAATGTGTAAATCTGTCTTATTGTCACAGTGTAATAATGCTGGTTTTGGATGAATTATCCACAAATCTTTTAATAATGATTGTATCTAAGATAATTTGTAGCATGTACCAGTCATAGCTCTATATTCAACTTTTGTTGAGGATAAAGAAACTGTCTTTTGTCTTTTTGTTCTCTAAGAGATAAGAGAATATCTCAGAAAAATGCAATAACCTGTAGTTGATTTTCAAGACACTAGACAACCACCCCAATCTGAATCACAAAAAGTTTGTAAGGATAAATCATTTTGTGAAGAAAAAAACAAACCCTGGCTTGGATTATTCTTCAAATATCATAATACACTCATGACAACTTTCATATGAGGTTTACGTGGAGCATGCATGAATCTGCTCAATATATGTAGTGAATATGTAATGTCTAGGCGAGTAACAATAAAGTAGATTAAGCGTCGTACAAAACGCCTATACAAAGATGGATCTTTTAATAGCTCACCTTCATTTGTCAGTTTCAAATTTTGTTTCATAGGAAAATTTACCGATTTAGCTCCCAAATATCTACCGTCTTTTATAATTTTCAAAGCATATTTTGTAACGACTCAGATTTTCGTAAATCCTTAAAATGTGTAAAAATTTGAATTTTTTTTTAAAACAAATCAGAGAGCGCCTAATCCGGGCTGCTACCAACAGTTCATAAATTTCATTATGAAAATCTCATTTAATAAGACTATGCGGAAGTGTTATGAAAATCGTTTATCTAAAACTTTTGCGGAAGCGTAAAGAAATCGTTCAAGAAGAAATACTAAACAATTTAAACACTACGTCTAACAAATAAAACTTGACAATTAAGCACCATTGATTACACTCATTTACTCATCTTTCTCTTTGCCTGGCCAGCCCCGAGTCTCGTGCGTGCGAAATCATTCATCCCTGCTTCATTATGTGTTTATCATCTACTTATTATCTGTTCGTCGTTTGTACCTACACCACAAGTAAGGACATGAGCTTTCACCCAGTAAGGAAATGAGGAATACAAATGCTTATGACTCTCTTTAGTTTGTCTTGGAATGAGGGCCACCCAGACCAATCTTTCTTACGTATTTTTTGTTTGTTACTCGTGCATCGAGCTGGAGATTGGAAGAATCCATGGCAGGAGAGTAGATCTTTGTCGGCTTTAGTTACCTAGGGTAGACAGTCTCGCAGTCCCGACAAGGGAAAGGTAACGTCATTTTTAATTCCTGTCTACCTAACTAATCCGTACTTACCCCCCATCTCCCAACTCCCTTCGTTGTTCTTCGTTTTCTTTTATGTCTTTTTCCTCACTCAAGGCGTATGGGTATTATCCCAAAGTGTTATCCCCTAATTGTTTCTATTATCGTGAGTGTATGCAGACTCTCTTGTTAGCCTAAGTGTGTTAGGCATATTTATATTTTGATGATGAGCAATTTAACTAAAGTGTAAAAGTTGTTTATTCATTGAATTAATAATTATCCTTTTTGATGTTTAAATTGGAAATACCCTTGATCAAGGGTATTGGAATTGTGTAATATGTTCTTCTAAGTCTATGCAGTGATATGGAAGATTTGTATGACTTAGAGGATGCGTCTTGTACAAGATTGAAGTGCTATGTACACATGCGGACGCAGTTTGATGAAGTGCGAATGGAGTAGAGGCATCCCAATTCAGCGTCCTCAGTGCAAACTATGTTAGAGCGGACGTTGTGGACACCACGGACGCCATTTCAAGTCGTCCGATTTGAATCTGCCATTTTGAAGATTCATGCGGACGAGGCGGACGCCATTTGGCGTCCATATCCCTTCAGCGAAGCGGATGGGAGAAGAAGCTGAGGATGCCACGGATGCCAATCCGCGTCGTCCAATTTGAATCTGTCTTTCAAAGCTCAACGCAGACGATTCACGCGGACGTTGCGGACTCCAGATTTTGCGTCCGATTTGCCTCTGTCCGTTCAACACGGACGATTCATGCGGACGGTGCGGACGGGAGAATGGCGTCCGCAAGAACGCAAATTTCTCCAACGGCTATTTTCCAACGTTCGACTGTGGACAATCCTAAAGGTGTTGAGGACGTCCGCACTGGGAAAGTTTATAAAAAGAAGGTCTTTGAAGAAGGAAGCAACAAAAGCGATATTAAGCGAAGCTCTCCCAAATTTCTGACTCAACATTTGTATACGAATTTGAGTGATAAAACATCCTCCAAAGTGCTTGTGTGAGATCATTAAATTTTTTGAAGGATTGTTGTATTTGTGAGAGCTCAACATTTTCCGAGAGAAAATTAAGTTATTGTAAAGGTTCGATTGACACCCGTGCAAGTTTAATCAATTGTAACCGGACGTGGTTAGTTGAATACATCTTCAAGGGAGGACCTTGAAGCGCGGACGTAGGCGTGCTTTGCCGAACCCCGTTAACAACTCGGTGTCAAGATTTCTAACTCTATCTCCTATATTATTTGTCTTATTGTGATTGCTTTGTGATTAAATTGACATTAGTTAGAAAAATTATTATCACACGAAATTTAGTAAATAACCTAATTCACCCCCCTTTTAGGTTAATTTTGATCCTTCAATTGGTATCAGAGCAGGTTAGAACCACTTATTAATTGTGAATTAGGTGAATTTATATTTTTGATAATATGGCATCCAACTCAAATAGTGCAAACATGGAAGGACAAGCAACAAATAGACCACCTTTCTTTAATGGTGATAATTATCCACATTGGAAAGCTAGGATGATGATATTTATTCAAGCTATAGATTTTGAGATGTGGAGAATAGTCAAAAATGGTCCTTATGTTCCGTCTAAAGTTGTAAATGAGGTAAAAGTACCAAAGGAATTAGATGAAATAGATGAAACGAAAGGTCGTAAAGTTAGTTTAAATGCTAGAGTTGTTAATCAATTATATTGTACTCTAAGTGCTAGTGAATTTAATAGAATACAAAGTTGCAATAGTGCTTATGAAATTTGGAAAAGACTTAAGGTAACTTATGAGGGCACTAATCAAGTTAAGAAAGATAAATTAACTATGACTGCACATGATTATGAAATGTTTAAGATGGATAAGGGTGAAACTATTGCTCAGATGTTTACTCGATTTACTAACCTTACTAATAGTTTGAAAGCTCTTGGTAAGGAATGTTCAGATGAAGATATGTGCAGCAAAATTCTCCGGTGTCTTCCAACGGAATGAGATCCAAAGGTTACTGCGGTGCTTGAATCTAAGGATCTATCAACTATGTCATTAGAGGAGCTCATCGGTTCTCTATTGACACATGAGATTAGATTGAGAGTAAGCGAAAAAGAAAAGGAGTTGGAGAAAGAGAATCCCAAAAAGAAGTCCATAGCTCTTAAAGCCTCCTCAAGCAAAGAAGGTGAAGACTCGGAGGGAACGGAGCTTGATAAGGATGATGAGGATGAAGAGTTGGCCTTGATAAACCGGAAGATGAGGATACTTCAAAGAAGAAAATACCAAGGAAAGAATAAGTACAAAGGAGAGAGACCTCATAACAAAAAGCCTCCAATTTGCTACAGATGTGGAAAGACCGGGCATGTAAAGACAGATTGCTATCTTGAAAAGGATAAGAAGAAGAACCGAAAAGAGTCCAAGAAGAAAGTGCTCAAAGCCACATGGGACGATGATAGCGATGAGGAACCGTCAACAGAAGGAGAAGAAGTTGCCAACATGTGCTTTATGGCAAACGATGCGGAGGTAAGTGACTCTTATTCTAATAAATATAATGTAGACTCTAGTGATGAGAGTAATAATGAAGAAGATGATGCATTTGATGAATTGTTTAGAGAATTTGATATTTTGACTAACAAGTATAAAAGGTTAAATAAGGAAAATGAATTGTTAGTGAAGAAGCAAGCAAGGAATGAAAAAGTAGATGTAAATGAAAATGTTAGTTTAAAATTGAATAATGATGACTTAAACAAGCATATTAAGGTTATTGAAGAAGAGAATAATATGCTTAAGGAGGAAAATGAGAAACTAAATAAAATTGTATTGAAATTCACAAATGGTAGTAAGAACTTAAATATGCTTCTAAGTAAGCAAAAATTGACATTTGATAATGGCGGATTGGGATATCAACCTTTCCAAAAGAAAAAGAGTTATAAGAATTTCTTTGTTAAATCAACTACTTGTTTCACTTGCAATGCTATAGGTCATAAGTCATTTGATTGTCCATCAAAGAATATTGGAAATCAAAAGATTTTTAAGTATGTGTGGGTTCCGAAAGGAACCAAATTTAACCCTTTAGGACCCAAAATGGTTTGGGTACCAAAGAAATTATCTTGATTTACTTTTTGTAGGTTAAAGCACCTCCCGCTAAGGATCAATGGTACTTGGACAGTGGTTGTTCAAGACATATGACGGGAGATTTTTCAAGATTCACCTCCATCAAGGACAAGAAAGGAAATGTGACATTTGGAGGAAATCAAAAGGGAAAAATAAGAGGTATTGGCAATATAGGTAATGTTTCCAACCCTATTATTGAAGATACTTTACTTGTTGATGGGTTGAAGCATAATCTATTGAGTATTAGTCAATTATGTGATAAAGGATATAAATTTATTTTTGAATCTAAGTCTTGCATGATCATTGATGATTCAAATGGCAAAGTTTTATTTACGGGTTATAGACACAAAAATATCTATGCTATTGATTTATCTAGTATTTCTAGAAATGTTGAAAAATGTTTTAGAGCTAGTGATTCTTTAAATTCATGGACTTGGCATAGGAGATTAGGACATGTAGGAAAGGATACCTTAGCTAGAATATTGAAAAACAATCTAGTTAGTGGTCTTCCAAAAATCGTGTTTAAAAAGGATAGAGTTTGTGAAGCTTGCCAAAAAGGGAAGCAAACAAAAAGCTCTTTCTCTTCCAAACAATAGATCTCTACTTCCAAGCCTCTTCAATTGCTTCACATGGATCTTTTGGTCAATCTAAAGTTTCAAGCTTAGGAGGAAAACATTATGCATTTGTAATTGTGGATGATTTTTCACGTTACACTTGGGTTTTCTTTTTGAGAACAAAAGATGAAACTTTTGAAGTATTCTCTAGTTTTAGGAAGAAATTTCAAAATGAGAAGGAACTTACCATTATCACTATAAGGAGTGATCATGGTGGGGAGTTCGAAAATGAACAATTTAATGCCTTGTGTCAAAAACATGGCATTGAATATAACTTCTCTTCTCCTAGAACCCCTCAACAAAATGGAGTTGTTGAGAGGAAAAATAGATCCCTCCAAGAGCTTGCTAGGACTCTGTTGAATGTGAATGATATTCCCAAATATTTTTGGGCGGAAGCCGTTGCCACGGCATGTTATGTTCTCAATCGTGTATCTATCCGTCCTACTCTATATAAGATTCCCTATGAACTTTGGAATTGTAGGATTCCTAATGTTAGTTACTTCAAAGTTTTTGGATGCAAATGTTTTATTCTCAATACTAAGGACAATCTAGGTAAGTTCGATTCCAAGACGGATACGGGAATTTTTTTTGATACTCTTCAACTAGCAAAGCATATAGGGTCTTCAACAAAAGGACATTAGTGGTGGAAGAATCCATGCATGTCACTTTTGATGAATCCACTCCTACCTCTAGTGTTGAGAGACCAACTCAAGATTTAGAGGATAATTTTGAAAATCTCTCTCTAAGTGATAAGGGAAAAGAGATTCTTGAAAGTTCTCCTCAAGAATCCCAAGAACAATCCATAGAGGGAACCTCAAGAGTTGAAAACCATAATGACTTACCAAGGAATTGGAGATATGCCAAAAGTCATCCTATGGTGGATATTCTAGGTGATCCTAACCTAGGAGTAAGAACTAGAGCCTCTCTTAGAAATGAATGTGCTAATTCAGCATTATCTCTCAAGTTGAACCCAAAAACTTTGTTGAGGCCGAAACCGATGAAAATTGGATATTTGCTATGCAAGAAGAATTGAACCAATTTGAGAGGAACAATGTATGGGAGCTTGTTCCTAGGCTTAAAGATCAATCTATTATTGGAACAAAATGAGTTTTCAAAAATAAGCTAGATGAGAGTGGGGTAGTTGTTAGAAACAAAGCTAGATTAGTTGCACAAGGTTATAAGCAAGAAGAATGAATTGATTTTGAAGAAACCTTTGCACCGGTCGCTAGGTTAGAATCGGTAAGAATGCTTTTGGCTTTTGCTTGTTATAAGGATTTCACTCTTTATCAAATGGATGTAAAGAGTGCATTCCTAAATGGTTTTATTGAAGAAGAAGTCTATGTTGAGCAACTTTTAGGATTTGAAGTTTATGATAAGCTTGATTATGTATATAAACTTCATAAGGCTCTATATGGACTTAAGCAAGCACCAAGAGCTTGGTATAAGAGATTAAGCAAATTTTTGAAAATGAGAGATTTCAAAATAGGAAAAGTAGATTCCACTCTTTTTGTGAAGCACAATGATAAAGATATTATGATTGTGCAAATCTATGTTGATGATATTATTTTTGGTTCCACCAATGGCACACTTTGTGATGAATTTTCAAATTTAATGCAAAGTGAGTTTGAAATGAGTATGATAGGCGAATTGAAATATTTTCTTGGTTTACAAGTTAAACAATTTTATGATGGAATTTTCTTAAATCAAGAAAAATATGTCAAGGAGCTTATAAAACGCTTTGGAATGGAATCTTCCAAACCTCTAGGACTTCCATGAGCACTAGCAAAAAATTAGGAAAGGATGAAAATGGAAAAGATGTGGACATAAAGAAATATCATGGTATGATAGGATCTCTATTATATTTGATTGCTAGTAGACCCGATATTCTCTTTAGTGTGTGTTTATGTGCTAGATTTCAATCTTCACCCAAAGAGTCACACTTAAACGCTGTCAAAAGGATTATTAAATATTTGAGTGGGACTATTAGTCTTGGATTGTGGTATCCTAAGGGTACAAATTTTGATTTAATTGGTTACTCCGATTCTGACTATACGGGTAGTTTAATGGATAGGAAAAGCACTAGTGACACTTGTCAATTTCTTGGAGAATCACTAGTATCATGGTTTTCTAAGAAACAAAACTCGGTTGCACTTTCTACCGCCGAAAGTGAATATATTGCAGCCGGGAGTTGTTGTGCACAATTGCTTCGGATGAAGCAAACTTTGAAAGATTATGGACAATTGTTTAAGAATATTCCAATTATGTGCAACAACACAAGTGCAATCAATATTTTGAAAAATCTGATTCTTCACTCCAGGACCAAACACATAGAGATTAGGCATCACTTCATTCGTGATCATGTCAATAAGAGTGATGTCTCTCGAGAATTTGTTTCCTCCGACAATCAACTTGCAGATATTTTCACCAAACCTTTGGAGGAAAAGACATTTTGTGGGATTCGAATTCGTCTTGGTTTGATCTTTATTGATAAAATAGCTTCAATTCCATCTAAATAATCATTTTTATCATTCTAGCCAGTTGGATTGTTGATCTCTATGATAAGCATCGAGTTAGATTATTAAAGTGCTCCAAAATCTTAAGAATTACTCTGTGCGGACGCCATAAATGTCATCCTTACCGTTCGCCTACTCGAAATTTCAAGTCTGCCTTATTTCTGGTGAGTTGCGGACGAACCGGACGCCAATAAATGCCGTCCGCTGCATCCGCAAACGCCTTTTAAAAACAGACTGTGGACTTTTGAAACCCTAACTCTGCATCCTCTTCCCAGTTTCTCTTCTCCCCGCGACCTCCGACACCTCTCCATCGCTCATTTCAGTATTTCTCTCCTATTTTCAACTTCCGTTGTCATTGTTTATCAATTTATCATCCTTTGTTCTTGTTTGTCTAGCATTTCCTTAGGGTTCCACTCACTTTTTATCTAAAATTTCACAATGTCTAGTCGTACTCCTAGGAAACGCACTTTTCTTCAAACTTCCGAAAATACTCGAGTTTATCGGTCTCGATTATTCATCAATGACGAATGTAAGAAACGTTATGATGATGATTTCAAAAATCGTTCCCTGATTCCTTCTAGGAAAATTGATTTCGAGCGTTTTTCTAGTCTTGATTTAGCGGATACGTATACCTATATGGGTTTACGTAAGTTATTTTCTCTCGATGGTCCATTTGTTGAAAAGACAATACGCATGTTTTATGCAAATTTGTCATACACTGACCGTCCTCTAGTTGTGAAGAGCTTTCTTTATGAGCGAGAGATTGAGATCACTCCTCATCTCCTTAATGTATTCCTTGAGTGTCCCCAAGGTCTTTTGTCGGCAGGATATTACAATGCTCACACTCCTCCTTCTTTTCACAAGAAGGAAGAGGGCGATAATCTCTTGCGTCAAATTCTTCGTGATCCGAATAACGATTATCATGTTAAGCCCAAGTCGAAACATCTCAACATTAGGGCACGTGTTATTCATCATTCCCTTCAGTACAATGTTCTTCCTCGTGCCGGTCACCGAGATCATGTTAGCTACATGGATCTCTATGTTCTTCAGCGTATGTATTCTAACACTCCTTTCAATTTAGGATATATCATCGCGGCTCAATTGGCTGACATGGCTGATACTGTCTCGTGTTCACTTCCATTCAATTTACTCCTTATGAACTTGTTTAAAGAGATGGACATTCCTATTCCTTCGTCCTCCAAATTTTGTGAACTTTGCCGGTCCGACATCTATTCTCCACAAACCTTGGGACGGATGGGAATCATTCGGGCTCCAAATGGTGAGTGGATTGCTCGTCAAGACAATCTTCCGGTTCCTCCCCACTCTCTGGACTCTCCTCCTCCAAGACCCTCGGAACCATATCTCTATCTACCTACTACCGAGCCCGGTCCGTCATCCAATCATGAGGCTGGTCCATCATTCCGCGCCAAGGCTGGTACTTCTACTTTTAGCACTCAATATGCATCCCGTGCTGATTTTGCATGCCTAGAGGAGCATATGCTTCTGATGATGACTCGTTTTGACTCTGTGGATCGTCACCTTGGGTCTGTGGATCATTGTCTTGACTCTATGGATAAGCATTTGGATGACATTTCACGTAGCCTCTAGTCCACTGGCATTCCATCTCCGGTTGCTCCTCCTGCTGCTCCTGCGTCTTCTGCTACACCTACGCTTGATTTAGACGACGAGGACATTCCGGATGCATAGATTAGGATTTTATGTTTTCTCATGTATTTTGTTATTTGCTTAGGAAAGTAAAACATTTTGGTTGTAATGCCTAGTCTTTGCATTTCTTAATTGTATTTCCTATTTGACTTCATTATGTGTTATATAGTCTTTTGAATATTATGAATGAACTTGTCAAGATTTATATGAGTGTTTCATTTTCTGAATATTCTGGATCGTTTTGGGTTCGATAAATTGTGTTTACAAATTAATTTTGGCATTGAGGGGGAGTTTAAGAAATAAACATTACCATGCAAATTTTTTTTCTTTTCAAAACCAAAACCTATACCTTGTTGCTTCCTATATTGTTTAATATTGAATCAAGTTAGAATCCTTGATTTAGGGGGAGAACCTTAAATTCAGGGGGAGAAACTTCAATTCCATAATATTACTTGATTCAGGGGGAGATTTTTTTCTTAGTCCCATATTTTGATGAGCTTTAAATTTCCTAGCTTTTCTTTTTGCTTATGACAAAAAGGGGGAGAATATTTTAGTTGTGTTTGTTTCAACTCCCTTAATGTTAGGGGGAGTTTGAGGATAGCATGTTGTTGCATGAACTTAATTTGAATGATAAATTGCATAAATGAATAGGGTAAATATAAAATGCAATATTTGATGCACATGCTTAGTTTTTGGATATAAACAATTTAATATGTTTTGTCATCATCAAAAAGGGGGAGATTGTTAGCCTAAGTGTGTTAGGCATATTTATATTTTGATGATGAGCAATTTAACTAAAGTGTAAAAGTTGTTTATTCATTGAATTAATAATTATCCTTTTTGATGTTTAAATTGGAAATACCCTTGATCAAGGGTATTAGAATTGTGTAATATGTTCTTCTAACTCTATGCAGTGATATGGAAGATTTGTATGACTTAGAGGATGCATCTTGTACAAGATTGAAGTGCTATATACACATGCGGATGCAGTTTGATGAATTGCGGATGGAGTGGAGGCATCCCGATTCAGCGTCCTCAGTGCAAACTATGTTAGAGCGGACGTTGCGGACGCCACGGACGCCATTTCGAGTCGTCCGATTTGAATCTTCCGTTTTGAAGATTCATGCGGACGAGTCACGCGGACGAGGCGGACGCCATTTGGCGTCCGCATCCCTTCAGCGAAGCAGACGGGAGAAGAAGCTGAGGACGCCACGGATGCCAATCCGCGTCGTCCAATTTGAATCTGTCTTTCAAAGCTCAACGCGGACGATTCACGCGGACGTTGCGGACTCCAGATTTTGCGTCCGATTTGCCTCTGTCCATTCAACGTGGACGATTCATGCGAACGGTGCGGACGGGAGAATGGCGTCCGCAAGAACGCAGATTTCTCCGACGGCTATTTTCCAACGTTCGACTGCGGACGATCCTAAAGGTGTTAAGGACGTCCACATTGGGAAAGTTTATAAAAAGAAGGTCTTCGAAGAAGGAAGCAACCGAAGCGATATTAAGCGAAGCTCTGCCAAATTTCCGACTCAACATTTGTATACGAATTTGAGTGATAAAACATCCTCCAAAGTGCTTGTGTGAGATCATTAAATTTTTGGAAGGATTGTTGTATTTGTGAGAGCTCAACATTTTCTGAGAGAAAATTAAGTTATTGTAAAGGTTCGATTGACACCCGTGCAAGTTTAATCAATTGTAACCGGACATGGTTAGTTGAATACATCTTCAAGGGAGGACCTTGAAGCGCGAACGTAGGCGTGCTTTGCCGAACCGCGTTAACAACTCGGTGTCAAGATTTCTAACTCTATCTCCTATATTATTTGTTTTATTGTGATTGCTTTGTGATTAAATTGACATTAGTTAGAAAAATTATTATCGCACGAAATTTAGTAAATAACCTAATTCACCCCCCTTTTAAGTTAATTTCGATCCTTCATCTCTTACTTTGTTTGGCACATGTAACACAAATAAAGATATCATAAACAAAACTAGGGGAGACTACTATGAGCACATATAACACATACATAGAGATATCATGGAACAATAAGAAGGGAAATCACAATGAAATAACGAACACCATGCACAACTTAAAGATTGCTAGAAAAAAAAAACAATAGGACTAATGAACTATCAATAAATCACACTATTAAACGAAGCGAACGAAATCATGCTACCAACGAATACATGCTCTTAAATAATGAAAATACAGCAGCGTGTACAGCAAGACGAAACAATGAATACATGCTCTTAAATAATGAAAATACAGCAGCGTAAACGGCAAGATAAAACAACGAATACATGCTCTTAAATGATGAAAATACAACAGCGTATACGACAAGATAAAACAACGAATACATGCTCTTAAATAATGAAAATACAGCAGCGTATATGGCAAGATAAAAACAACGAATACATGCTCTTAAATAATGAAAATACAGCAACGTGTACAGCAAGACGAAACAATGAATAAATGCTCTTAAATAATGAAAATACAGCAGCGTATACGGCAAGATAAAACGATGAATACATGCTCTTAAATGATGAAAATACAGCAGCGTATACGGCAAGATAAAACAATGAATACATGCTCTTAAATAATGAAAATACAGCAGTGTATACGGCAAGATAAAACAACAAATACATGCTCTTAAATAATGAAAATACAGCAGCGTGTACAACAAGACGAAACTACGAATACGTGCTCTTAAATAATGAAAATACAGCAGTGTATACGGCAAGATAAAACGACGAATGCATGCTCTTAAATGATGAAAATACAGCAGCGTATACGGCAAGATAAAACAGCGAATGCATGCTCTTAAATAGTGGAAATACAGCAGCGTATACGGCAAGACAAAACAACGAATACATGCTCTTAAATAATGAAAATACAACAGCGTATACGGCAAGATAAAACGACGAATACTTGCTCTTAAATGATGAAAATACAGTAATGAAATAACGAGAATAGAACACCGAAACGTAGTTATGAACGATTAAAAATACAGCAGCAATTTAACGGCTAAACATGCTTTTGAATGGTTAAAAACAGCAGCAAAATAACGAGAACAGAACACCGAAACGTGGTTATGAACGATTAAAAATATAGCAACAATTTAATGGCTAAACATGCTTTTGAACGGTTAAGAAAACAGCAGCGAAATGTCAAGCGAGAAAAGTGAAATGTACATTTTTAACAACTAATTTACAGCAACAAATTATTGGAAACAGAATGATTAAACATGCTCTTGAACGGCAAAGAGAACAACATCGAAATGTCAACCGAGAACAGCGAAATGTACATTTTTAACAACTAAATTACAGCAGCAAGTTATCGAAACAAAACGATTAAACATGCTCTTGAACGGCAAAGAGAACAACAGCGAAATAACAAGAATAGAACACCGAAACGTGGTTATGAACGATTAAAAATATAGCAGCAATTTAATGGCTAAACATGCTTTTGAACGGTTAAGAAAACAGCAGCGAAATGTCGAGCGAGAACAACGAAATGTACATTTTTAACAACTAATTTACAGCAGTAAATTATCGGAAGCATAATGATTAAACATGCTCTTGATCGGCAAAGAGAACAGCATCGAAATGTTGAGCGAGAACAGCAAAATGTACATTTTTAACAACTAAATTACAGCAGCAAATTATCGAAACCAAATGATTAAACATGCTCTTGAACGACAAAGAAATGTCAAGCGAGAACAGCGAAATGTGCATTTTTAACAACTAACTCATAGCAGCGTTTTCCAACAGAATTAGGACGACAGAACATGGAGTCTAGCTCATTCATCCTCATCAGTTATCATAATCTTTTAGTTCATAGTCTACCTTAGTCAGTTTAACACTATATGAAGATTTAACAACTCAGCCCATACATATCATTAAGGAAAAACCCATTCATTAAGCAAGCTAAAACATTCAATGAGGAGGAATGTAAAAGTTCAAAGCACCTAACGAATTCACAGGGATATATCTACACAGAAATCGTCACAAAATTCCAACAACAGACATATTCACGCATACATAGTTTTACTTGGGTGTAGGGCCTCCAAATGGCCAACGACTACCCCACGTTCCTTACCTCTTCCCTTGATGATTAAACCTCCTAGCAGCAGGCCTTCCCTCTCCCTTTGCTCCCACGCAGCAGATCCTTCAGCAGCACTCAAAACCAGAGAAGACTCACTACCTAGAAAATGCAGCTGGGAAGTAAATAGGCAGGAGGGGAAGCTGCCTTAGAGACCATCCGTACCTCTAGCAGGTATTGGCATTGAGCTAATCACTGTTGGTCATCTGAGACATGCGATTTTGTGTCGTGGAGTCGCGTTCCCCTTGGTTGGAGTCGTTTTTGTTCTATTTTTAAATCAGCTCGGTCGCTGATCTGCTGTGATTCGGACTGATGCGGACGCCTTACTCCCGTTCGCAGGCGTCCCGAGACCCAAAATCCTTAAGCTAAAATCTGGTTTCAGACAGAAAATGGCGTCCCCACCTTTGTTCGTACCATCTGCAGCCCAGTTTCGGACGCCAGTCCTCGTCCGCATGTATCATCCGAATTGTCCCAAAATTTGGACAGAATCGATGCGGACACAACTTCTCTCGTCCGCAACCTATCGTTCGAATTGTCCAGGTTAGAACAGATTCGATGCGGATGCCATTCTTCTCGTCCGGAGACTTGTCCGAAAGTCTCCAGTTTGTACAGAGTCGATGCGGGCACTACTTCTCTCGTCCGCATCGTCTGTAATGTTCGTCCGAAATTGTCCAGACTTGAACAGATTCGATGCGGATGCCATTCTTCTTGTCCGCATCGTCTGGAAACTCGTCCTAACACCCAAAATTCCCACTTTCTTCATCTTTCCACACTTAGCTCATATCCTTTAACATTTCCCCCATAATTACACGTCACCAAATGACACGTATAGATACGCCATGTAACGTCCTCATAACTCCAACACTTCGATTACATCGCGTCAATAGGGAAACATTAGCGGTATTACTCCTAACTTAACGCCCTAGAACGTCCTTGGTAATATCCCGATAATTATCCAACTTAAAAATCGAGATGTTACATATTTCCTTTGTGAGAGGAATATTCCCTTCTTCAATTGAGAGACTACAATGCCCAAAAAATATTTTAAGTCACCTAAGTCTTTGATCCGAAAAGAATTATGCAAAAATTGTTTAAAGTAGATATAGCAACAGAATCATTACCCGTTATAAGAATATCATCAACATAGATCAATAATGTTGTAAAAGATTTTCCTTTCTTATATGTGAACAATGAGTAATCCGCCTTGGACTAAACAAATTTAGCATTTTGAATAGTTGTAGAGAACTTGGCAAACCATTGATGTGATGCTTGTTTAAGTCCATACAATGATTTGTTAAGGCGACATACAAGATTCTCTCCCTGTCACTGAATACCAGGAGGAAGTAACATAAAAATTTCTTCAGAGAGGTCGCCATGAAGAAAATCATTATGAACATCCAATTGATGAAGAGATCAATTTTTAGTAGCTGCCAAAGTTATTAAGAAACGTACTATAACCACCTTTGCAGTAGGTGAAAATATTTCATGATAATCAATACCTTCAAATTGAGTATATCCTTTGACAACCAAACACGCTTTGTAGCACTCAAGAGAACCATCAAACTTGCACTTGATTTTGTACACTCAACGGCAACCAATAGTTTGTTTTCCATGCAGAAGAGATGTAAGACATGTAAACACATGTCATGTTGTAAAGTTAATATTTGTAATTATGATGTAGATATGATAATGAAATGTTGATGAAAAAACATTTAAAAATTTTACATAAAATATACTTTTATTCTTATAGTTTAATTATTGTTTTAAGAAAAATTAACAAAACAATCTTTATACTATAAGATCAATTACATGTCAACCATTAAACAATTTTTACTAACAACTTAAACGCTAAACTATGAGAAATAGCAACACAAATATCATTTTTACCTACTGAAAGAAGCAGGTACACAAACATGATGTCAAAATATACTCTCTGCAATTCTAATTGACTTCAATTTTATGTCAAAATCGTAATAATTGAAACAATATTACCACGATGATGATGTCAGGAGCTCCGGCGTCTTATCGTTGTCGAAAATAATTCTCATGTTTTTAGTTTTTCGAAAATGTTGTCGAACATCGACATGACTCTTCTAGTCCATCGTCGTCGTCTAGTTTTCATCACCATATTCTATTTCGTCTTCATGGTTTGTTGTCTTGTAGTGCTCATCTCCAATGTCTCACATTTTTGCAGAGGAAAGTAATCTCTCCACTGTGAAAGTAATATTTCCTCTACGGAAAGTCCTTTCTGCAGCGGAACATCATCATTCTTTCGTGAAAAGTAATCTTTTAAATGTGTTTAGTGGGAACAAAAAACGTAACTATAATGTTTGTTCCATCCATTTCTCATAGTTTACATAGGCTCTTGACTGCGACCCTACATGTTGAACAGACAATGACTTCACACCCCACTCGTCGTCTTCCTTATGACGTAGTGTCCTCACCTCTGGGTGAGACTCTCTGTCTCAACCAGTCGGTCAACTAGCCAAAGCCGAATTGCAAGTAATGTCACGGATCAACATTTGTTGAGTTGCTTTTTGACATTCCATAGCCGACGCAATCTGCACGATCCTATCACTGGGTTTGTCCAATAATCTAGCCAACCAGAACCAAAAATCCAAACAAAGGCCACAACAGAGACAAATTTTGAGTTTTTAGAATACTCTCTCCTGCCGAATCCTAATTACTGGAAGTTCTGATTCGCACAATGAAGTTCGGCGTTCACCCTCTCTGATCTCGCACCAAAGGTACCACGATTTTTCCTTTCAAAAAATTGTATATGAAAAATTAGAATTTTTAATTGGGTAATCGGGTTACAAAGTCAAAGAATTTGACTTACCGCGGTCGATTCTTTCAACACATGGGAGGAATCGCCTCACCAACTCTTTTCGCGATTCTGCACAGAGAGAGAGAGAGAGAGAGAGAGAGAGAGAGAGAGAGAGAGAGAAGTGAGAAGGGAGAGAAACAAACGTCCCCTACTAAAATGGAGGAGCACAGGAGAAAGAAAGAAGGAATTTTCTACAACGGCTCTCCCACCAAATTAGGAGAGGAAGTCCTTTCCTTTTTTTATTTTTATTTTTAAATTGAGCACATATTACAATTATTTTGACTAATTGAATATTCTGTTGGTTGGATTAATTATTTATTTGTAATATTTTGTTCTTCATGCTTTCAATTTGCTAGCCACTTATTGAATGATTTTATATTTGAAGATTGACGCTTGAGAGAGGTAATTTTAAATACGATTTGAATACTATAATGTAAAGGTTTAACAACTCAAGAGAATGTTAAGGTTTTACGAAATCAATTAGCAAACCATGAAACTTTATTCAATGACTAAAAGAATTGATTTTTATAGAGATATTAAAATTGTGATTTTATGAATTAAGGTTAGTTCAACACTCGAGAATGAAAGTTTAACAAATTAGGGTTTTCGATTTATAAATAATTGTTCAATTATGGAATATTGAATCTGATAAATAATATGAATAATATTCGTGAAATCAATGTCCTAGATCTTTTCTGAATTAAAGGTTTTTCATTAGTGATTTATTTTATTTAGTTATGGAAAATTAACAAAACAACCACTAAACTATGTGATCAATGCCAAGTCTGTAGGATCGTGTTCGCTATAGAGAGGGGGTTTAATGGGGGGGGGGGTAAATTAGGCGTTCTAATATTTTTCGTGCGATATTAAATTATCTAACCTCTAAGTGATTAACCCATGTAATTAAGCAAACAATGCATAAAAGTAAATAGTAAGGGTAAAGAGAGTGCAAACACAAATGTTAACGCGGTTCAAAAACTTTGCCTACGTCAGCGCTCCAAGCCTCACTTGGAGATCCTAAAATGTCTAACCTCCCAGGTTGACGATGTTTGACTTACGAGTGTTAAACAAACCTTTACAAATGACCCTTTTTTAAGGCATCACCCTTTCTTTTGATTATTATGAGGTGTCACCTTTTGATTGAACTTTTAGGCGTCACCAAGCGTTCTAATATTTTTTGTGCGATATTAAATTATCTAAACTCTAAGTGATTTAACGCATGTAATTAAGCAAACAATGCATAAAAGTAAATAGTAAGGGTAAAGAGAGTGCAAACACAAATGTTAACGCGGTTCAACAACTTTGCCTACGTTCGCGCTCCAAGCCTCACTTGGAGATCCTAAAACGTCTAACCTCCCAGGTTGAAGATGTTTAACTTACGGGTGTTAAACAAACCTTTACAAATGACCCTTTCTTAAGGCGTCACCCTTTCCTTTGATTATTACGAGGTGTCACCTTTTGATTGAACTTCCAGGCGTCACCCTAGTTTGACGAATTCATAGAGAGTCACCATTTACAATTAAGTACAATATTTTTGGAAACGTAAAGACCAAAATCTAAATCCTAACTCTCAAGTTTATGATTGGGGAGGGTAGGTTACAAGCTCACAAATATCGTTGAGAAGTCGAGTATGAATTTCGGCAGAGCTTCGCTACTTCTCTCGATTCATTATGTTGAGCTTCATAATGCTTCTATTTATAGAGACCGACATATTTTGGTCGACCACTTCTTTTTGGTCGACCACATCTGACCGTTGAAAACTAGCCGTTGTGTCTGCCATGCATTTTTTGTCGCATATCTCGACCGGAGGCTCAACCGCAAGTTCGTCCAAAAAACTTAAGAGTGCTCTGTATACAATTTTAATCTCATTCCTCCACTAGCGTCTCGACCACTCTCGTCCAGGTCCTCGACCGCGCTGCGTCCGAAAAACGTCTTGAAAACTCCAGAAGCAAACTACCTATAATTTCGGTTGCCTAGCTCAACCTCTCCTTCACTGAATCCTCTCGCGTCAATTTGTGATGCTTTTCAGTCGCTCACCTCGACCGCGGCTTCGAACATTTCTCGACCAAAAAGTGCAGGAGCAATCTGTGCTGTGTTTTGGTCGCGTCCCTCTACCGCGTCTCGACCGAAAGACCAAATCTCCAGTGCATTCGACCATAACACGTCCCAATCAACTTCTTTGATAATTCCAAGTCCCAAAATGATATAACTTCACTACATGGACTTAAATAAACATGTTAGCACATATTAATACCTGAGAGTATTAAAGAATTTTTTCTAACAACCATTAAACAATTTTGCTAACAACTATTAAACAATTTTTGCTAACAACTTAAACACTAAACTATGAAAAATGGATAAAGCAAACATCGCGGCTATGTTTTCAATTAGAAAACGTTGTCGTTCTGTTGCGGAACATTGTCTTTCCGCAACGAAATGTTGTTTTTCCACTAAATAGATTTAAAAGATTACTTGCTCACTAAACAGATTTAAAAGATTACTCTCTGCACTCAGAACGATTACTTTCCGAGACGGAAAGACAACGTTCAGCAATAGAACAACAACGTTTTTCCTGCAGAAAGATTACTTTCCTCTGCGAAAAGTGAGACATGATGAGCACTAGACGATGACGACAAACCAGGAAGAGGAAAAAAAGATGGTGATGAGAATTGGACTGGTGGAATTGAGAGGAGGGGTGAGCCATACTGACGTTTGAAAACGTTTTCAAAAAATTGATAACATGGGAATTTTTTTCGACGATGAGAAGACCATGCCTGAGCTTCTCGACATCGTCTTTGCTATAAGATTGCTTCAATTATTGTGATTTTATCATAAAACTAAAGTAGAATTAGATTTGTAGAGAGTATGTTTTGACATCGTCTTCGCGGTAATGTTTCTTTCAACAACTTAACGACAATGTTTGTGTTGTTCATTTCCCATAATTAAGTGTTTTATTTGTTAGCAAAAATTGTTTAATGGTTGATTTGTCATTGATATCATAGTTAGTTATTTATTTTATTTTAGTTTTTAAAAAATCAAAATTTTAATTATCCTTATAAAGTTAGAATTAATTATAGCAGTACTTAGTAAAATTAATGTGGATTCGACAACCCTATTCATCATTATACTATAAAACTTAACACAGTACATTTGCTATAATATGTGTCAAAAAAATATAAATAAATAAATAAATAAATTGGAGGAGACATTTTCGGAAATGCCTCCCCGAGCTTCTTTTGGCATTGCGAGTATTCAAGAATTCTTTCCCTGAATCGTTCCTTCCTCATTCATTCTTTAAATGCTAGCACATCCTTTCGCCTCTCGTCTCTCATCACATTCTCTCGACAAATTAAAGGAATTGTGGCAATGACATGGAATCAGTAAGCCAATTTCTTTCTCCTTGGGATTTTTGTTTTTCCTTGAACAAAACCTTCAAATGTTATGCAAAAAAACTTTCTCAATGTTGAAGGAAAATTGAGCCTATTCTGTACAAGTTCAAGAATGGAATTATGAGTCGGTTTATCACACTCGGTAAGTTAATTTTCTCTTTCTCTGTAAATTCAATATCTGGATGAAGTTTTGAATTTTTTATGGAAATTTTGTTCATAGTGTTTGAAGATGAAGAACCGAATTATTCTGAGTGTGGTTTAGAAGTAGTGTGTGTCAACCCTCGCCATGCAAAATGAAGGTTTTGGTGACCAGAAGACCGTCACCCGAAGATATAAAAATTCAAACTTTTCTTTGAAGAATTCACTGGTTATGGATGTTTTGGTTTGAATTATTTAACTATGAAGGTTGTTTGATAAATGGAATTATCTGTTCGAGATTCGTTGGGATACTAAGTGAAGCCCGACAGTTTTGTTGAAGTGCAGTAATAGCATCAAAGACGATGTTGTCCTACCTTGTTATGAGTTGTTCAGTAGCCAGCTAGGCCGCGGTCAAATCTATTTGGACTGCGATCCAGCTATTAGTTTGGCTACAACCCAAACCAAACTTTGAGTGGTGGTCCAAAACCTTTTGGGTCGCAGTCCAGAACTGTTATAGGCCTATTTTGAGTTTGTTTTGGGCCAAATTTTTAATAATTTTCTACCCAATTAATTTTAATTTAATTTTTAAATAATAATTATAAATTTTAAGGTATAAAATTTTGACCGAAATTTAATACCTTAATTTTTTAATAAACACCCAAATGTAATTAAAAATCTGTGGACTATTGAATTTGGATTATTGGGATTTAGTCAATGTAAGCCACATCTAGGTAGAAATTTATTTTTATGGGCTGCATTGCATAATTTTTATAAAATAGTTATTTTGAGACATATCTCATTTAGAAATGACGTGTCCATTGTAGGGTCGTCGAGTTTTTAAGTTATATTTAAATTTTTACTGCACACATTTCAATTAAGCATGCTCATTAAAATTTATGGGTCAACTCGATCGTATGAATCGAGTTTAATCAACCCAGTTTAGGGTCTGTTTTATTTTACGCACATTCAACTGTTGGAGGATGTGTTTGTTGGTTGTTGACTAGAGTAATGAGACAAATGTATGTGTCTTGTCCCTAGACGCAAAATCCTAAACCTGATCAGTGTATTTTATGTGATTTTTGCGATCGTCGAGCATCGCTTGTATTTCGTTATATGTCTATGGTATGGTGTGCTCGGAGTCCATGACTAATTCTATTTTCACTGAGATTTTCATTTAGTACAATAAGAACTTATTTTAATTACGTATCACATATTAGTGGGTTGTTTTAAATGCAAGCTCTTTTGTACAAATCCTCTAAAATGAATTTATAAAATCTGAGTTTCAAATTCATGTATGCTTAAATATCATTTTAATTAAAATTATTAAATTTAATCCCTATTAAGTTTAGTCAACTCATCCAAATGATACCTTTAGGGATTCTATCAGTCAGACTTTCAATTGCCGAGCCAAAATTAGATATGGTAGAGTTTATTTTAATTTTCATACTTTAATTAATTTTCTTTGAAAGACTTTGTGAGGCAAACTTTTTATTGTTAAGTTGTAACGCTTAATTTACATATCTGCACAGTTATTTTATTTTGTATTATATTACTTTGTTATTTGATATCACTTGTTAGACATATTAAGCCCATGCACGTTGGACTCTGACCTGTAATAATTTATTTTAAGCCTTTTGCTATTAACTAGAAAATTTAAGTTAAATGGGTCATACGATTCGGTTCTTTAGGCCGAGTCGTTCCCTATTCTCTTTTAGGTCCCTTGGGGGTCGTGACATTTGCAGTATTTTATCTCTAAAACTTTCATACAACAAGTAAAAAAGAAAAATTATGAATAGAAGTCAAGAAAATCAATATATCAAGAAACAATTAGAAGAGAAATAGTTTTATGATTAAATTAAAATTATAGTCTGGGTTTACTCTCTAATTTTACATTTTAATCTCACATTATAATATGACAGTTACTTTATATTTACTTATTGGTAAAATTATTATATGTAAAATAAATATTTAAAATAATATATTACAATAACCAATGAATGAATGATATATAATTGTTACATGAGAATATGAGATTAGACTGTAAAATTTTTTTTAAAAAAAGAATTAACAAGACAACCATTGATCTATGATATCAATGACAAGTCAACCACTAAACAATTTTTGCTAACAAATGAAACATTCAACTATGAGAAATGAATGACACAAACATTGTCATTAACTTGTTGAAAGAAACATTAAAAACAAAAAACAAAATGGAAGATTTTTTATTAACTCTTTGTTGAAAAATCAATGTACGTGAAGCTAAACTCACTGGAAAATCAATTTTAAAAACGTTAATCTATTCGAAATCAATTTTTGTATTATAATGTAAGATTTCCAATTAACTAAGGAAACTCACAGGAAAATCAATTTTAAAAACGTTAACTTGTTCGAAATCAATTTTGGTATAAAAATAGAAGAAAAATGAAAGATTTCTAGTTAACTGAGAAAACTCGCTGAAAAATTCATTGTCTGCTACACTGAACAAAGAATTTAGTAAATGGAGTGGAAAAAGATTGTTTCTACTAAAGAACATTGTCTATCTGCTGTGAAACGTTTTCTTTCACTATGAAAGCAATTCTTTTCCCAGCTGAAAGAAAGCGCCGTTGCATAAAGAAAACGTTATGTAGCGAAAAGAAATCATTTTTTCACGAAAAACGTAATAATAATGTTTGATTTGTTCATTTTCTATAGTTGAGTGTTTTATTTGTTAGTAAAAATTGTTTAGTAGTCAATTTGTCATTGAGCTCATAGTTCAGTTATTGTTTTGTTAATTTTCCAAAAAAAATATATATAATATTACTCAAATTAAAATTTATAACAAAATCAACATAATTCAATTTTCTAACCAATGTCACACTACCACGTTTTTTAATTATACCCAACATAATTCAAGACACTAGATTCTAAACGTAGCCATGAAGCTAAAGTTATGTCGATAACTACATAATATTCACATTTTTCATTATTTTCTACAAAAAAATTTATAGAGTTCTAATGAAATAAGATAAGATGTGTCAGATGACATATCATATGCTACAAGAACATATCATATGATATGACATGACTTGCAAGTAACGCATTAAAGTTTAAAACTTTAAATAATTCCCATAATTTATTAAGCATTTAATGTATCTTGTCCTTTCCTTTGTCTTCCCATCAGTAATGTTGTTTGACTCTACACTGAACATGTTTGATTACCAGTCAATGCTGGGCCCCATTTCCCATTCCCCTTTCGCAATTCATTTCAATATTATTATGATTGTTCAAAATTTATATGACTTGAAATATTTATTTAACACAATTTTTTAATTAATATATATATATATATAGAAACAACGTAAATCCTATGAAAAATTTACAAACAACTAAAATACTAAATTATAAAAAAGGAACGATGTCAACTTTACAGTTACGTTTTCTATTAAGGCAGCAATAACAGACGTTCTTGAACTTACAACAGACGTCCCACAACTAATAATTGACGTCCCTCGATTTGAGATTGCGTCATTCTACTTATAACAGATGTGCATAGTCTCACAATAAACATCCCTCGACCTAAAACTATGTCGTTTAAGTCGAAACAGACATTCGTCTTTGGTCGAGGTGTGTCCGTATTTGAGGGCCCCAAATTCATCTTTTGGGGATGCCCTAAATTCATTCTCGGCGTCCATTCTAATCAAGGGACGTTCGTCCCTTGATTCAACGGAGCAGGACAAACGTCTCTCACATGTTGCTGTTGTCTTGGATATCTCCGTTTGATCAAAAACATGATTGCAAGGTCAACGTTATCCTTTTTTCATAGTTAAATGTTTAAGTTACCTGTAAATTTTCTCCTAAGTTTAACTTATCATTGATTCTAAACTATAAAGTTTTTGTTGTTAATTTCCCTAAATGCTATTACATTTAATATTAATTAATATAAAATAGTTAAAAATCCGGTGTCTTTGAATAATATTAAGACTTAGAAGTAACGTAGAACTAGGGCTACAAAATAATTTAATACACAAAAAAGTTAGGATAGAAGTCCTTGATGCTACCCAATCGTGCTACCTAATATTATAATCAACCTTATTAATTAATTAATTTAAATATTAATATTACTTTATGTTATGCTGCGCTAATGCCCAAAACAACATTCTCCCACACTTTTCTCTGTTGATTTGAACAATAGTTACAAAGCCCTCGAACTTTATGGTAATAGTCACAAGCCCTTCAACTTATGGTAAAGTGCATCACACCAGCGATGGTAATTCATTGTTACTAAACTATATAGTCAATAACAAGTCTAACTATTAAATATTTTTTAATAAATAAAATACTCAATTATGTAAAATAAACACGC
The DNA here is from genome assembly GCA_022433065.1 of Begonia loranthoides. Taxonomy (NCBI): domain Eukaryota; kingdom Viridiplantae; phylum Streptophyta; class Magnoliopsida; order Cucurbitales; family Begoniaceae; genus Begonia; species Begonia loranthoides. The sequence continues at coordinate 5,159,001 of CM039477.1, read as the reverse complement.
AAATATCATCGTTAATTTATTAAAAATAATAAGACTTTTTAAAATGAAAGATTTTCAGTTAACCAATTTGAAATAGATTTTGTTACAGATTTTGAGTTAATATTTTCTAAAATAAATTATTTCTTATATTATTATTATTATTTATTTAACTATATATATATTTGGGGTATATATTAACTCTAATTAATTAAATAGATTTTAAGTTAATATTTTCTAATATAAATTATTTCTTATATTATTATTATTATTATTATTATTTATTTAATAAGAGTGATAGTATATTTTTATTAAGATTATTTATGTATTATTCATTCATCAATTAAATTATTAGGATATATAATAAATAATTAAAACAAAGTAAATTTATTAACATGGCATGGCATGCCACGTGACACTCAATTTCAATGTGCTATGTTTGATCTAACCAAAGTTCTTGTGAATTGATTTCACTTAAATTTTATCTCTTTTACCTTCAAATCATTTTTAACATTTTTTATTTCACAAAATTATTTTTAAATTTATTCCTAAATATTAATTTCAAAGTCAAGTTTATTGCACCTTTGTTACATCAAAGGTGAGAACTTTGTCCCTAAAAAATCAAATTATTTTAACTAATTTATTATTATAAATATTTATAATTATTATAGAATTAATAAAATATACAGTCACATTTTTTTATTAAAAAATATGTCCAAAATATTATTAGTGTGCGCACTAACCTGCGAATATCCACATTTTAATTAGCAGACGTCCATGTCAACCCGTGTATATACTCGCAAACGTCCACACTCTGCTAATTAAAGTGAGAACGTCCGCTAATTAAAATACGAATGTCCAGGACATATTTTTTTAATAAAAAACGTGACTGAGAGATTTATCTTATTTATTTCTCATAGTTTAGAATTTTATATATTAAAAAAACCAATTTAAGGCTAGGTCTTGTTACTATTTCATAATTCAAGATTATTTTTGTGTTAATTTCTCTATTAAATATAAAAAATGGTTGACAATGTAAATAAGAAAACCTAAGAAGTAAAAAGGAAAGGAATTTAAACTTCGCACCCCAAAAGTTTGAATATTTACACAAATACACGAAAGACAACATTCTTCAGCCTCCTTCCGAAACGGTCTCGAGGTTGAGTGAAGAAACTTTTTTTAAGGTTTGAGAGCTCTAGTCGCTGTATACGCTTCACCATCTGTCTCGATACCAGTTAAACGCAGTCGCGAAATTCACGCCCTGTGTAGTAAGCTTTTCTAGAGAGAGAAACTGGAGAAATGGAGAGAGATACTAGAAACCTTCTTGGACAAGAGCTGGAAAAATCTCCTTTCTTCGCCGGAAAGACTCTTGGGTAAAGGAAAAAAATTGGAATAGAGCTGGGTATTTGCTAGACTGGATTTTTTTTCTTTGTAAATGTCTGTAGTTTTGGCTTTGCTGTTTGTTCTCTATCTGTTTGGTCAAAAGTTCTCAGTGATTAAGTATCCTTAATGGCGAATGGTAGAAGGAAGGGCGCCTCTTCTTCATGGTATGGTTGTGCTCTGCTTCATGCTCCTTCATTCAGGTTATCTTTTAAATTCCTTCTCGCTAGACGTGAGCTTTAGCTTGAACTTTTGGGTTTTCAGCTAGTAAAAGGACAGACTTCTGGCTCTGTTAATGTCTTTTTCTGGGTAGACCTTTATAAACAATATTAGCCTTTCACCTTTTTTTTTAATTGGAGTGAATGGGTATTCCATTGTTGGTGTATTTTTCAATATTTTCCCAATTTTTCCAGATTGAGCTGGTTAATGATCGGGTTTTTAACTGACATTTTATCAGAAAACGATATTCAAAACCTTTTCCATGTATTTTGCCTTTTTTTTTCTTTTCCAAAAACTTTAATCTTGGCTTGTTCAAGTTCGTATAAATAAGTACTTTTTGGTGTATGTACTCCTGTGAAAAGAGTTGAATGATCAGATTATATGCATTCACGCTTATTCTGCGTTTCGTAACTCTAAGATTTTCTATTGCTCTGTGTTAAACTGGAATCTGTCTTATGGTTTGATAATTTGGCATCTAATACGCCATATTCAAGATTAAAAAATATCTTCTGCTTTTTTCTTTACAGTTCTGGTAGATCCATTAATTATTTGATGATAATTGGTGATTTGATCCTTCATAAATCATTAGGTACTTGTGAGAAATTATTTTCATGGAGAAAGTTTTATGGAGTCATCTTGTGCTTTTGTTTTATACCCTTCACATGGAGGTTATTTTGTTTTTTAAATCTTAGTGTCTTGCATTTGTCTAAATGTCGATTATTATCAGCTCGATTATTTATATTGGTTAGTCCGCTCCAGTAATTTTGTTTTTTTCTTCTACAACAAGAGGAAGTTTTGGGTTTTCAAGCAGAAATGATCAAGTCTTGGGTCTTATCCGGTGCTTACTTTGACATAAACAAATGATTAAACCAGATTAAACTACGGTTAAGATTTGATATTCTTTATTGGTGAATTTGTTTTACTAGTTATGAGAATATTGTTCATTCACAAATGTAATTAGTCTTGGATTTTGCTTCTCCTTAATTGTGTTGTGTTTTTTCTCTGCAATCGTTTTTCTCTTTCTAACATTCAAAGTTGCTCTATGATAGGGATAACGATGAGTATTATGGCGATAACGGAGAGGAAGTCCTCGATGATAAGATTACAAAGGCGAAGCCTAAGAAGCGAAACAGTCTGTTTCCTTCGGCGTCTGCCCGAGGTGGGTTATTTTGATGTCTCTTTTTGTGATCTTTGAAGAGAGAGATTGTTTGTCTACATTCCTAATTACCATTTTCTCCTCTTTGTAGACTTGAGGTATGTAAATACGGAAAAAGAGAACAGGAAAAGATCGTCTCCAAGAGGTGTTTTGGATGCCGATTTACATGGTTTAGAGTCTGATCCTGATTCGATTGAAGATGCTACATTGCAATTGGAGGACCGTCCTTCTCGTTCAAGAGCTCTTTCCCATTGGAGCAAGTTCTTCAAATTGTTGAAAAGAAGATCCTTTAGGGGCTTGACCTCCTTGCCTCCCCTTGGTGTGTTAAAGACATCAAAGAGAATGAGCAGCGGTGATAGAGGGAAGACTATGCTGAGTGATTTATACAAATTTAAGTCTTCGTTGGTGAACTTTACCCTCTCTGATTTGCAAAATGCGACGGGAAATTTCTGCCACGGTCTGTAACTCTCTCCACAAACACTGAAAGACCGATTCTTTTATTCATTTCATCTTTGATCCTTTTATGCATGCTTTGAAACATAATAATATTATACTCGAAATGGAGGTGATTATTTATTTATTTTTTCGATATGTTCTTACAGAGAATCTAATAGGAAAGGGTGGCTATGCTGATGTTTACAAGGGCTGTTTGGAAGATGGACAGCTTGTAGCAGTGAAACGCCTCACAAAAGGCACACTAGACGAGAGAACAGCAGGATTTCTCTCTGAGCTTGGCATTATAGCGCACATTGACCACCCAAATACGGCGAAGTTAATTGGTTCTGGAATCGAAGGAGGGATGCATTTAGTCTTCAAGTTGTCTCCAAATGGGAGTTTAGGATCCTTTCTTTATGGTTAGTTTCTCTAGCCCTGTTCTTCGACTACCTTTTTTGGGTCTTGTTCATGGGGATTTCGATAGTGTTTTTATTCGTTCTTTCTAGGTCCGAAGAGTCGGAAACTGGATTGGAGTAAACGATACAAAATTGCTTTGGGGACGGCAGATGGTCTTCTCTATCTTCACGAGAATTGTCAAAGGCGTATTATTCATCGAGATATCAAAGCTGATAATGTTCTTCTTACCGAAGATTTCGAGCCTCAGGTCTGTTCACACTTTTGCATTTGAACGCACACAAGTGTTAGACATAGTTTGTTATCTTCTATTACTTGTTTTTCACATTCTGATAAGAAAAACTTCAAATAAAATATTGAGAGTAAAATAGTGAGGGAAGAATAGAAATAAGATATTCCGGGTCTGTGGATTCCAAGCTTGTGGTCCGTTTAGGGTCATTTATAAGTCTTAGCATTGTTGTTGAACTAATGATTAGTATTTTCGGGTTTAATAGGCATGATAGAAAATTCCAGCCCATTTTTGGCGAAGAATCAACAATTCAAAGTCCTTTTCTTGTGTGCTCTTGATAGACAACCTTATATATGTAGCCGTAGGGAGGTCTTTTCGATCAAAATATTAACCAATAGGAAAATGTGTAAACACAAAATAGAATGAATCTTCGTAAACACACGATCTCATCAAATTGACGATATTATGGTTGAGCTTTTACTGCCATGTTTCTTGTCATGATTAGCTTATTTGTTTCGATTTTATTCAGATTTGCGATTTTGGGCTTGCAAAGTGGCTTCCCAAACAGTGGACTCACTATAACGTATCGAAATTCGAGGGCACTTTCGGGTCTGTCAACAAAACATTTTTAGCTTAAGTTCAGTTACCCTTTATGATTTAACGGAAAGCTGTCGTTTTTTCTTGATTCAGTTACTTCGCTCCTGAATATTTCATGCATGGAATTGTTGACGAGAAAACTGACGTCTATTCTTTCGGAGTTTTACTCTTGGAACTCATCACGGGCCGTCCAGCTTTAGACAATCTGCAACAAAGCCTTGTGATTTGGGTAAATGAGGTTACAAAGAATCTCGTTATGTCGTCGACTTCATTTATTCGTGCTCTTATTCGTGTTTTCTTCGTAATGCAGGCTAAGCCATTGCTGGATAAGAATGATTTTGCTATGCTTGTCGATCCTTCGCTCGGCAAAAGTTATAACCATGAAGAAATGGAGCGACTTGCTTTTACGGCATCTTCGTGCGTAGAGCAGTCCCCTGTTCTTCGACCAAGCATGAGTCAGGCAAGTACTGCTTTTAAAACAGAAATCAGAAACATATTATATCAAACGGGTACTTCAAAAGCCTTTTTCAGGTTACAATTCTGAAAATTTTTTGATTTTTTGATCATTAACCAACGACAAGAACAAAAATCAAATCTAGGAATCGAGCGACAATGAACTTTACGTGCATTTGAAAATTCTCTCTCGAAGTGTATGTTTTTCCCAAGAATGAGTTCAAAAGTGCTTCGAACCCAAATTTGTTCTTTCTGGACAAAAGTCAGTGTAATGTGATTATTTCTAAAAACAGTTTTTGAAAGCATTTCTGTCACAAGTTGATGCAGATTGTGGTACTTCTAAGAGGCGATCAATACGTATCAGAATGCACAAAAGCACAAGCAAGAGCGACATTACAGCGAACATACTCGGAAGAGCTGTTAGATGCTCGAGAATACAACAAAACTAAGTATTTCAGTGATCTCAACAGACACAAGCAGCTTGCTTTGGATTCTTAGAGTCTTCCAACAATGGTGATTCAGTTTACAGTTCTTCCTTCTTAGCCATGGAGTTTTGTCCTTCAAAATGGGTTGTGTATGATTAATGTTAGGATGACATCTTGGTTGACGATTTTCATTGACACAGCAAGTTGGCGACGAATGATTTGTCGAAACGTTGTCGTGTTTTGATGACAGGCAAAGTCGACACGTTTGTCAGTCCTGCATTATTCTCCGAACGATTTGAAGAGGAGGCGATGTTTTTAACCAATGATTTTGTAATTTATCAGAAGCATTGGCTGGAAAAGTTGCATCATGAAATTTATATTCTAAAGTATTTCTGCTTTTTCTTGTCAAAATAGTGAGTACATGATGGAAGCCAAATATAAAACTAAAGGAGGACAAAGAAGAGAACCTAGGACAAACATGTTTCAATTTTCTAGTTTAGATTCTTATAGTTTTTGTACTGTTTTTAATGATTCTCTCATCAATTTTTATGGATTAAGTTTAATGATGTGTAACGTCACGCATTGCTCCAAATATAATATTGTCTGGGGTTGAAATTGCACAATTTTATTCTTGGAGTTAGCCTAATACAAGTTGTACTAGATAGAAAGAGGAATCTTACGTATAAATCATGTACTTTCTACTCTCCCATGCGATGTGGGATTGTGCACCCCCACTGATATGGGACAGATCCACACATGTGTCTTTTTTGGCTTTCACAAGACGGGTTGCCTCAATCTCCCTCCTTTGGAGACTCGACGTCCTCGTCGGCCACACTTTCCGTTAGAATTTCGCTCTAATACCATTTGAAACAACCTCTGGTGCTCCCAATACAATATTGTTCGCTTTGGGCACAAGCCTACACAATTTTTTTATTGGGGTTAGCCAAAAACGCGTTGTACTAGGTAGTGAAGAGAATCCTACTTATAAACCATGCATTTTATACTTTACCAAACGATATGAGATTGTACATCTCCACTAATATGAGTCGGATTCACACCTGAACTTTTCCTGGCCTTCACAGGGTAGGCTACCACATTACGCCACGTGGGTTTATTTTTATGCACTCAGTATGTCGATTTGAGGTTTGGGTCTAATTGATATATTAATTGATAATAATATTTTTATTAATTGATCGATAATGATGTCATCAAAAAACTAAGTGGTCATTGAAAGTATTATATTTTTGTTCAAGTTAATGTGGTAACATGAGTATAGATAAATTTATAATTGAATATTTTATTTGTTAGTTGATATTGTTTAATGGTTAATGTTATATTTAAATGGTTGTTTTATTCTTGTTAAAAAATAAAAATAAAATGTCGTAATATGGGCTTAAAGGCCCTTGGGCCAGGCCCAAATCAGTTAGGGTTTCGCCCAATTTGAAGATTTGCCTCGTAAGTGGGCCCCACAATTTGAATCTCCGAAACCATCCGCCTTTTTCAATCTTGTTTCTCTCTTCCCATCCTTCCATTTCCACCTTCTCATTTCTCAACCATAAAAACCTAGCAAAACCCTACCCGCGAAATCCAATCCTCGTCTCAGCCTCAGAAAAATGGCGAAGAAGAAACTCTCTCACCTGCATAAGCAAACTAACGGAGAAGAAGCTACTATACACCGAGAGCTAGAGGTTGACCATCAGTCCAGCGCCGTTGCGATGGATGTTTCGGCTGAGAATGAAAAGCTTCAGAATCTGAGATTTCTGAACAATGTTCTGGTTAAGGAGACTTCTGATTGCAGGAAGAAGGTTGAGGCTCTGGTGATGGACAAAATGGCTTTAGAAACGGAGTTGAATAGGAATGGACTGGAAAAGGAGGCTATGGAGATCGAGTTGACCGATGCGAGTGACCTTATTTTTGCATTAGAGTTGGAGAAATGTATTATTTGTGCTTTTATGGAAACTCAGATCGGTGAGTTGAGTGCTGGATTAGGAGAGTTGATGAGAGAGAAAGCTGAGATTGAGGAGATGTGGAGAGAAAAAGAAGTGAATAATGGCGTATTGAGTAAGAAAGTGGCTGACCTTCGAGATACACTGGAGAATGAGAGAGCTGAGGTAAGGAAGGTGGCTGGTGAAAGAGATGCTGCAAAGAGTGAATTGCATGATGTTTCAGAGAAAACTATAGAGTTGAGGAAGAAATTAAATGGGATGGAGAATGCAGAGAGAATGGTGATGGAAGAAATTGAGAAATTAAGACTTCACTGCAAAAGTGTTGAGGCCAAAGATGAAAAGCATCTAACTACAATTGATGAAACGAGGAGAGAATTGGATCTGGTTAGGAGCAAATTGACGGAGTCAGAAGTGATGATAGCGAATTTAGAGAGTAAGACCCAAGAAATTGTAAAGGAGAAAGAAGAGATAGAGCTTGAGAAAGGTGGGCTCCAGTTGATGATTGAAGAGTTGAAAAGAAATCTAAAGCAATTGAACTCGACTGTGATGATTCTAACTGGAGAAAAGAGTTTATTGGCCTCAAAGATTTTGGAGTTGGATCAGAATTTACACGAGGCATTGGGGAAGGACACTGACATGGTAATGGAGATTAAGAAGTTGGCTGAGGAGCTGAAGGAGAAGAAAGAGAGCATTCGGATGTTGATAGATAAATATAATTCCGTTGAACAAGATTTGAACTTGACTAGAGAGCAATCAAAGGTTGTGGCATATAAGATCGAGAACCTGATTCAAGAAAAAAAGGAGATGGAGGAGGAAAAAGTGAGGGGAGAGAGTACGATTCTGGACTTGCGAAGAGAATTGGGCAAACTGAACGTTGACCTAGTTAGATTGGAAGATAAATGCAGCGTTGAAGAAGAAAAGAGCAAGCAATTAATTACCACGGTCACTCACTGCAGCTCTGCTTTAGAGAGAATGACGCTCGAAAAAGAAAACACTGAGAAGGGCCTCGATGCTGAGAGGATGGAAGCAGAAAAGTTAAGATTGAAACTTTATGGCATGGAGAAGAGGGTAGAAGAATCTGAGAGAGAGTTGAAGCAGATGAGGAGAGAACAGGAAGACCAACTTAAGACGCAAAAAAAAATGGAAAGACAGGTTGGAGTTCTGGAGAAGGATAAAGGGTTGGCAGAGAAGAAGCTTTCAGAAGCTCACATCATCATTGATGATTTGAAAGAGAAAATTAAATCAGCTGGGACAAATTCAGAGAGAGCATTAGCTATGGTAAAGAAAACTGTAAAATTGGTTTGTAATTCAAAAAAAAATGAGGAAGAAGTGGAAATCAATGGTCAAAAGCTAGAGAAAGAAATCATTCCGTTTGTTGCCGAGTTAAATGCCATAAAGAATGCTTTCAAAAACAAGGAGGAAATGGCGGAGGAAATGAAAATACAACTTGAGGCAGTGCAAGCAAAACAACAGAAGAGGAGGAGCTTTTTCACCTTGTTGACGACTGCAACAACAATTTTTGCTTTACTCTCTGCAGTTTATGTTACCAAAGGACGTTGATGGGTTTGGTTTGACCTTCGTTGTTATAATCAACCATTCAAGGTCTAGTTAGTCGCCCAAGTATAATAATTTTGTGCTTTATGAGCTTCTGATCAAATTTGAATGACAATGGACGTTAATTTTTTTTGGCTAAGTTTCTATGAAGAACAATTACTAAGTAATAAATGTTTTACAGTTTCATTATCTGCGTTAATTCATTGAAAGAAGTACAATTTTGTCTGATTAATCCTTTGACATGGTTTTGCAGTTCTAGAAGCCAGTCTACAAGTGCAGACTGACTTCCATCAACATTTTGCTGGTAAGAGTTCCTTTGGTAGGACGAGTTAGAAATACTTTATGGGATGAAGCTTCTTTTCCATTCAAGTAAGTGTTTCACTCTTCAATAGTAGTTAATTGAAAGGGAGCTTTAAGGAATTTGCATCAATGAAATCTTTATTTGGAAGCTAAAGTTCCATCAACATTTTTGTATTTCAATGATATGTCTTGTGCTTAAAATCTATAGAACTGATAAAACAAGAAAATAGACATTCAAGAACTGCCATGGGTGGTATGAGTATGCTTTCATTCTGACTTTCCAAATTTATGGATGTGAAGATGACAAGGTGAGACATACTTGATTTGACATTTTGCTACTTTCTTTTGACGCAAACAAAGCTATACTATGTTTCTGTCACACCCCTAATTTTTCGCCGTGCGGAATAGGGCGAATAGGTGTGCGGCGCCGTAGTCCCACTACGACCAGCCTCTCTCCGAATATTCTCGGATGTTGCCTCCTCTCGTTGAACACAAACTCTTTACGAGAGCCCGGCCCCCAACCCTTTCTTTCGATTCCAAACCAAAGAAACTAGGAACAATTCTCGCCACTCGGAACACCACAACTCTCTCAAGGATGACTAATCACTCAATGATTATCAATGCCTTGGTTGGTGCCTCAAGGGTCTTATTTATAGGCAATAAGTAATCCTAATTCAACTAGAACTAGAAATCCTAAGGCTAGTAGGATTTGTAGCTCCAATCCAGTGTGTGCTAGTCCATGCTAGTAGCTCCAATCCAGTGTGTGCTAGTCCATGCTAGTAGCTCCAATCCAGTGTGTGCTAGTCCATGATAGCGCACTGTCGGCCCAGTTGGCGCGCTGCTGGCCCAGCCCAATCGCGCTGTTGTCTTCTCCTCTGCGGCGCACGCGCTGCCGACGTCTACTCCTGCCTAATGCGCGCCCCGCACGCAGCTTGTTTGCATAGTGCACCCAGCACACTGTTGTGAGGCTTCCCAGAAGCCTCCTTTTGGGCGCTGCGCCTGTTTACGCCTTGTGAGAAAGGGGGTGTGACAGTTTCTTTGAGTGGAGCCTTTGAAAAAACCATTAAGTGAGATTTTGAGTTATTAATCCTCGTGTAATTTGCAAACATTTGTGAAGTATTATCACTCCATGCTTTACTTAACTCAAGGGTTGAGTACAATTTAGACTCTTGGACCTTAAACTTCTTTTTTGAACAAATTGAATATTTGTTTTTTAACTATTAGCAATTTAGAAATTGTTGTCAATTTATTTATTAAATCCAGTACATATATATTTTATTTTTTATTTGGAAATTTGAATATTTTTAATCCCTCTAGCGATTTTTAAATTGATTTTAAATTTTGTCAATCTCTATAAAAAAATTCAAAATTGAGTTAAAATACCTAGTTAAATAAAAAACGTGGTATGCGCAAATTTTGACAACGATGTCTAAATTGCTCGAAAGTTGGAGGTTTAATTTATTAAAAAAGAATAATAATTAAGGTTTAAAGGGCAAATGAGAGCTAATCTTTAATTCATTGTATATTATTAAGAAATATAAATGATTAAAGATTAAACTTTGATGCATCAAAGACGATGTCTTTTACAAAATTATGTTTTAGAAACATGAATGAAGAAGTTAAGCCAATCATTCGTTTTCCCTGTTACTTCTAGTGATTTACAGCTCGTAAGATTTAAATAGTAAGTGGGAGATGTGGAAATAAGGCGGGCAGTATTAATTGCATTTTAAAATGAATGATAGATAATAGTTTTAATTTAATGTTTTAATAACTCCTATAAAATTTTAAAATACACTTAGTCAAACTCCTTTTATTTCAGCTTACAATGAATTGCTTGCTAGGGTGGAAATGATTTGGTTTGGTTCGATATTTGGTTAAAGTAGAACCGAACTGACTCGGTTCGATCTTGTAATTTTAAAACCGAAATCGAACCGAGGACAGCAAGAAACCGAACCTCGGTTTCGATTTTCATCTGTTCGGTTTGGTTTTTTCTAGACTTTGAAATTTGGATATTTGGTTTTGGACTCGGTTTTTAAGCTTAGTTTTTGGGGTTTATTATGCTCCATTTTATGGGTTTAAAAGATATGTTTTAGACACCAAATTATATCTTTAAAACAATAGCATTCAAACTATAATTTAATAAATAATGATTTAATCAAACCAATCATTTAATTAAATAATGATTTAACCAATCTTCACAACAAGTTAAAACCAAGTAAACATCCCCGTTCCCAAAAGTCTCAACAAATATCCACAAAAACAATATTAAATAAGGATTCAATAATACCAACAATTAAATATTTAATTATACCAATAATAGAATTTAATTAAACTTTCCAAAAGGCCAAAACCAAGAACATAAAGTCTCAAGTAAATATTCACAAAAAAATAGAACCTATAAATTGAAAATCATAAAGTACCAAGTAAACAAATAAGAACCCAACTTGGAACTGAACCGAGTCGATTTGATTTTGAAAAAGAAAAATATTTTTGATTAAATTAGAATTAGAATTAACTCAATTAAAGAAGAAAAATTAAAATTAAATTAGTAACTCAAGTAGGTTTTCAAGTTTAGTTTTATTTTAGGTTCGGTTCGGTTCGGTTTTTCTCAGTTTTTCTCACTTACAACTGAGAACCGAACCGAAATGATTGGTTCGGTTCGGTTACCCAGTTCGAACTGAACTGATTTCCACCCCTAGCTAAAAGATTTGTTATTGTAGACAAAATTTTGTGTAAAACTTGATTGACAAACAAGTGAATGAAAATTTTCAAAATAAAAACATTGTCTCTTGATATTGGTTTCATTATATAATGTTTTGGCGACAACTAGATATGATCGAAGTAGAATACGAGTTTACGTTTGGGTGTCAATCCTTAAAACTTCTAGGGAGACCAAAAAATTTGTGATGTTATGGAATTTGTAGTGGTTATTGGTAGTGTTAGTTACCTTATTTTGATTTAATCCCATTTTCCTTAACTCTATGCTCATTTCATGTATTCATGATAATTTTAGCAGTTTATTTATTGCAAATAACTCAATGTGGTTATAGTTAAGACCATTATCCCATCATGTACATATGCTTGTATTTGGTTTAAATTAAAATGAATAGTGAAGAGTTTAATATAAAAGATGTTTGTTTTTATTTGACGACAATAACATTCCTACATAGGTGACAGTTAGATTTGTTACAAATCGAAGGATAATTAGAAAAATAAAATAAGATACATGATACTAAATTTACGTGGAAAAATCCTTTTGAGAAAAAACTACTGACAAGTGAACAGATCTTTATGATTATCGAAATATAACCGCGAGTTTTGCAACTTTAGATTACATGAATTTATAGAGAAAACAAAATCATAAATGAGATCTACAATGCGAGCCAACAACAAACCTAACTCGATAGAATTCGAGTCACACCAAACTCTAACAATCTCCACTATGACATGAACTCTATGAAAGAGATCCATAGCACGTGTTTGTCAGCCTAAGCCAAAAAAATGAATTCAAAACTCTGAATTCTGATAATTTCTATCTAAAAATGAATTTTGTTGCAAGGAACCAATTTTCAAATCTTCTTCTTCCGCACCCTTAAAGAAGATCTACAACGAGTGTTTACCTGTCCGTCCTAAATGAATATATAGATCACCAAACTGTAAAAATTTTCAAAGGTAAATTCAGCAATTGATGCTGACCAAGTTTAAGAAACACTTAAACCATGATCCTAAATGAATATATAGATCACCAAACTGTAAAAATTTTCAAAGGTAAATTCAACAATTGATGCTGACCAAGTTTAAGAAACACTTAAACCATGATAATGACATCTTCAAATCCCACAAAGTATCATTCAAATCTATGTGAGTATACATCACCTAATGTCTTGCCATATCAAATCCGTCATTCAAAACCTAATAAAATTATACTATCGTTATCTTACCATAACGAAATATCAAATCTTGATCTAAAAGTGGAATATCTACTTTAAAGATCTCATTGTCCAAAAAACATAATATTCAACAAAATATCTGACTCAAAAAATCACTGGCTTCAATCAAATATTCACCAAAAAAATTAAAATGGAAAAACCATGGATATCACAAAATTCTAAAAGATACCCAAAATATTCAGATATTTCTAGCATAACAAATCATCATTAAACTCAAATCAAATCGAATCGATAGAATAATCGCAAATATCACAAACTTTAAATTTCAATTGAAAATAATCTCCAAGATTGAGATATTTCTATGATTTCAGATCTGCTATAAATTATCAAACTTAATCTCTCAAAAATTTTCCAAATCTAAAAGATTTTTAACAATTTTTATCTATGACAAAAAATCCAACTTTCCAGAGGATACTCTCATAGCTTGACAACGAGAATGGAGAAAAGTGATACAGATCTATGGCAACTAACAATGAATACATACTCACCGATGATGAATATGCTGCTCAAAGGTACAATGTCTCCGATAAATTCAAAAGCAGGGAAAAATCAGAGCTTTCACGATGGACATAACAATAATTTTTTTATGGCGGTTGGATGACCAAAAAGAACAAATCTTCATAAATAAGATGAGTGACATGATGGACAATTTTTTTTCCCAAAAAATTGTAATTTTTTGAAAAATTTAAAAACTTTGTTCGATGCAAAAAGACCAGAGAGAATTGATGTTTCAACGAGTTTTAAAATCTAGAGTTTACAATCTCTTTCTCAACCAAACTCTGATAGCACTTGTTAGAAATCAAACGATAACTGAAAAAAGAAAATAGGATGTGAGACATCAAATTTACGTAGAAAAATCATTTTGGATGGAAACCATGAGCAAATGAACAAATTTACTATGAAGATCAAAATACAACCGCCAGTTTTACAACTCTATCTTATATGAATTTATAGAAAAAACAAAACCTTAAAATAAAATATACAATGTGGGTCTACCAAACTGACTCAATAGAATTCAAATCATACCAAATTTTAACAATATTTTTTCACATGTTTATAATAAAATGTATATATATTTTGTAACATGTACAAGTTTTTGACATATCCAAAATTATGCCGAAATATGTCAAAATTTAAAAAAAAAAAAGATTTCTAATAACTAAGAACATGTGTAAACATATCTATAAATAATGTGTTCGAATTTTATTTGTTAAAAAACTATTTATGATTAGTAGTTGTTTTCAGTTTCCATTGTATAAAGAAAATAAAATATTTAATTTATTTTCTTAATATTAATTTTTTTATTTCCTTTTTAGTAATGTCTTATTTTATTTATATAATTCATTATTTTATAAAATTATAGTGTGAACATAATATTACCCAAAAATAATAAATATCACTTTGACGTTTTTATTTTATTTCAGAAAAAGTAATCGAACCATACTCATAGAGGAAGAGTTCCTAAGAAATTACTATTTTAAAATTTTAATTGAATTTTATTTAAATTAAAAAAATATTGAAATTTTCATATAATAATTCCTGTAAAACCATATTATCCAATTAAATGAAGATTAATTAATTCTTATTATGAACTTGCTCCATTAAACGACGGCGTTTTATCTGTACCGCGAAAATTAGAAATTAGGAAACGTTTTGCCGCGGATTTAAAAAACAGTGCCACGTTGGCAATCTTTGTGGAAACACGTTGAGCCAATCATATTTCAGAAGCTCGGTCTGTATAAATAAACTGCCATCTTCATTCGCTTCTATTGTAGAGCTCGGTGAAGTTGGGGTTAGCGCTCGGTGAAATTTCCAGTGATTTAATTCGGTTTCCAGTTGCTATCATTCGATTAACGATGACTTCTGCTGGCGGATCGACGAAGGGTGGACGAGGGAAGCCGAAGGAGGCGAAGTCTGTGTCGAGGTCGCACAAAGCTGGGCTTCAGTTTCCTGTGGGGAGGATTGCGAGGTATCTTAAAGCTGGGAAGTACGCTGAACGTGTCGGTGCCGGAGCTCCGGTTTATCTTTCTGCTGTGCTCGAGTATCTTGCTGCTGAGGTGCGATCTTCATTTTCTTAACTATTTCATGACTTTTGTTGGGTTTTTGTGATTTTTTACTTGGAGAATTTTACGGTTTACTTTCACGCTCGTTTTGATTTCTTGTTTCCTGTGCTCAATACAAATTAATCGTAATGGTTGATATCTGAATTTTGATCTTTCACTGCTGGATTTGACGAGATTTTATTGGTTTAGACTCTTACGGCCGATTTGATTTGAACTTTGTTTTATTAGTTTTTAGGTCTCTAGTGGGAGTTTGCTATTTTTTTGGGAGCATTTTAGAGTTTCCCATGCTAAGTTTTCCGTTTCTGCGTCTTATCCGTTCCCTGTAATTATTATGGTTTAATTGTAATGGTAAATCTATGAATTTGAATTTTTCATTGGTTGTGTCCCATGAGTATACAAACAAATGAGTAGTATGTTTACGCAAGCCTATAATTTTCTAGTTGTCTGAATGAAATTATTGATTAAGTAGGTACTAATTTCCTTACGTATATAGGTTCTGGAGCTCGCTGGAAATGCTGCTAGAGACAACAAAAAGAATCGTATTGTACCGAGGCACATTCAGCTTGCTGTAAGAAACGATGAAGAGCTAAGCAAGCTTTTGGGGGCTGTTACCATCGCCAATGGAGGAGTTTTACCAAACATTCATCAAACTCTCTTGCCGAAGAAGGTGGGAAAAGACAAGGGTGAAATTGGATCTGTGTCTCAGGAGTTCTAGGTCAAGACCCCATTTGTAATCTCTCTTCCAAATCAGTCATCTTCTTCGAAATTTCATGGCATAAATCAACGAGATGAAGTTTTGTATTTCCTGTTCTGATTAATCTAAGGTGCAAATATTGTCAACCCGTGTTTATTGCAGTTTCTACGGCTGTATTACTCAATTTTAGAAATTTGGTACACTGCTGATATGGATCCCAATGGAGAATTCTCTCAGCAATGTGTTTTTGAAATGAATCTTGACGTGGTGAAGCTGGGGAAAACCAAGACTTGATGAATCAACTGGTTCAAATATGAAAGTTACATGTAAAAACACAAAAGATAACTTGCTGATTAATTTCTTTCTTGCCATCAATCGTCAATGGTTGTTTAACGCATCTGAGTTTTGACGAAAACAAAGATTTTATCTCATCTGAATAATTTTGATACAACAGTTCCATTCTCAATTTATTTCAAACAAATTGTAATTATTAATTTACAACATGTTATCTGTGATGCTATAAATATCTTTTCCCGGTCATTTCACCTTTCAGACATTTGTTTGGGGCATTTAATCGCCCCGTGCGTCCCTTGTTAATGATGATGAACTTTTTCGTCAGTTAAAATTTTAAATCGTTTATTTAATGATGTAATTATACTGTGTAAGTAAACTTTGTCTAAAGAGACTGAATTTTTAGTGGGACCGTTTTTTACCCCTCTAACATTTTTTGAGAACTTACTTGGAACTGTAATTCTGCCTAAAGAAAATGTCAAGAGCAGTTTTCTTGGAAATTATCATAATCAGTATTATTCACCTTTTCTTCAGCTCTTCATCATTATACTTTTCTCAATAAGTGATATCAGAATCTTGTAATTAGGGAAAGAAGAGTTGAAATTGAAAAATTCAACGGATATAATTTTTCACCGTGGAAATTAAAAATAAATGCATTATTGCGGAAAGATAGTTGTGTCATTACCATCAACAAAAGACAATCGTTTGTTGAAGATGAAAAAATGGATCAAAGCATATAGAGATGTTATCGTCAATTTGCATATTGTTATAGCAGATAGAATCTTGTCAAGTGCCTTAGAAATGACAATTGTTAAACAAATTTGAGATACGTTGAAAAAATAATATGAGGCAAAGTTGCTGCATAATGAAATTTTCTTGAAAAGAAAATTATATATTTTTTGGATGTTAAAGTCGACATCAGTGATGGAACACATCAATACTCTCAATAAACTATTTTCTCAACTTACAGCAATAGAGCAAAAAATTGACTAGAATAAACGAGTGAAATTTTTTCTTCAAAGTTTATCTGATTCATATGATTACCTCATTATAAATTTGGCTAACGATGCTGCAAAGACAACATTGATGTTCAATGATATCGGAGTCGCAACTTTTAAAGAAGAAAGCAGACGGAAGAACAAAAACAACTCTTTTGTGGAGGCTTTGTTTGTACTAAGAGAGAGATCAAAGGAACGTGGGATTCTTGGAGCCAACACATCAGGTAGATCAAAATTAAGAAGTTAAAAAAACTCCAAGTGCTATCATCGTGACAAAATGAGCCACATGAAAAAGAACTACTGAAAGTTGAAGAAAGAACATGATACTAAGAGTGCTGAAGTAGAGACGATGAGTACGACAACAACTGCCTTTGATGATGAAGATATAATTATATGTGAAGATGTTGTTAATCTCATGACTCATGACTCATGTTGAATGTGTGACTCTTGTGCATCTTATCACGTTATCTTTAAGGTGGAATATTTTACATCCTACACCAAGTATCGTTAAAATGGGGAATATTCACATTTATGAAATAATTGAAAAAGGTGACATATGTATCCTGATCAACACAGGTTGGTGCTCAAAGATGTCAAACATGTACCAGATATTAGACTAAATCTACTATCAATCGATGTTTTTGATAATGTCGGATACAAGGGAAAATTTGCTAGCGATAAATAGAAGCTTAATAAAGGTGCGCTAGTTGTAACAAGAGAAATTAAATAATTTAGCTTGCATATGACTCAAGTGACTATGAGAAAAACATCAATAAATACTACTCAAGACAACTCATCAATTGAGTTATGACACAAACAGCTTGATCATAGGAGCGAGAAAAGACTTCATTGTTTGATGGGAAAACAACACAGAGTTTCATTCAGAAGAATTCTGCATCATGGAACCAGATGTGTTAGAATTCATCTACTCATATGTCTATGGTCCCATGTCAACGAAAATGTTAGACAGTGCTCAGTACATGGTCACATTCATTAACGATCATTCAATGAAAGTTTGAACTTATAGACTCAAGTCCATGTTAGCCTAATAGACATTAGGTTATTTGTTTTAATTATGACAATTTTATTTGTATAATTAAGTTGTTTATTACGCATTTGTTTGAATTAAGTAAATACGTTTATTCACTATTAGAAATACTCTTAATACGGGTATTATTGCTTACTAATGTGTTTACCTAAGTCCATATAACTTGTATGTTGATCATTAGGACTTAGAGGATTCAATAAGGGCAAAGTACGAAGAAGAGGTTGACTTTGGGGAAGGGGTAGTCGACCTGTTTGATGAAAAATAGTAAAGGTGATAGACCAAATTGAAGGTGGTCGACCGACCATAAAAATAGATTGCTCGACATTCTGAAACTAATGAAGAAGCGGTCGTCCAAAGCTGAAGTGGTCGACCAGCAAAATGGACAGATTCGAGCCAGTTTTCTGCTATGCCTCAAAGCGGTCGACCGGGGACAATTTGGTCGACCTCTCGACTGCATTTCACTATGGCTACATTCTAACGGTTGGAAGGAGGTCGACCAAAATGGAGGTGGTCGACAGGCCTAGCAGAGTTTATAAATAGAAGACACTCAAAAGCTCAAATTAACCACACGAGAATTGTAGCGAAGCTCTATCAAAATTCATACACGATTTCTCATTTGTAATTGATTGTCAATCCTAACTCTCCAACCCCCAAACTTGAGATTTTATATTTGGGAGAGTTAGAAATTTTACTTTTCTATTTTCTTGTACTTAAACAGTGATTAAAGGGTGACATCCTGAGAATAGTCAAAGAGAAGAGGGTGATACCCTAGAATAGTATGTAAAGGCTTGATTGACATCCGTGAAGTTCAACCAACAATAATTGAGGAGGTTATTGGGTTTAAAGATCTTCAAGTCGAAAACTTGGAGCGTAGGCGTAGGCCGGAGTTGCCGAACTGCGTGAACAAATTCAATTTGTATTTTCTCTATTCCTAAACTCCTTCATATTTGTGATTATTTGTTTATTTATTTGCATTGAATCACTTAGGGTTTAGAGATTAAATTAGCGCACGAAAAAGTTTAGCTCGCCTAATTTCTCAGCTCCATGCGCTATCGAAAGTGAGGGTCAAAACCAGTAACATCTCTAGAATCTATAACAAGGTCGATGTTGAAATCCCAACAATCACATAAGAGATAACAAATAAGTCCCAATCAAAGATTAGGAATCCAAGACGGACTCTAGGGACGACCACTAGTCCCAAACCAGAAATCAGATCTAAGAATACATCAAGAGTCCTAGACCGAACACGAAACCAGAACGAGAACCAGATATGGCTGGTGAAGCCAAACGAAGTTTGCTAAACCCATCCTCGAGAAACAAACAATACGGTTGACTAAAACATAACAACGGTTGACCCGACACTTCAATAGACACCTAAAAAGATCTATCGGTTTACAAGACACGATGATAGTCGATAAAACACGACATGCTCGACCTGAACAATTCAACAGTCGAGAAGACGTAGCGAAAGCCATTCGAACTCATCCACCGTCGATAAGGTACAATGGTGGTCAACCGAGACCACACAAAAGTCGACGTGTAACGACCCAGATTTTTTTCTTACTTCGAAAATTGCTTAAAATTAAAACTTTTCTTTTCCTTTATAAAACAACGGAAAATCTTTTGTTTAAAAGTCCTTTAAAGTGTGATCAAAGGTCCTTTATAAAAAGCCAGACCGTTAAAAATTCTTTTTTTTTCTTAAACTAGTTATAAGCAGCGGAAAACTATAATTATAAAATACTTTTCTCAAAACGTAGCGGAAGAGTAAATAATTCATTTAAGAAATACTAAACAAATTGTTACATGTTAGTTACAAAAACACTTTTTTCTTTTACTTTCTTTAGCCTAGCCAGCCACAAGTCCCTCCCGTGCAAATCGTTCATCAACTGCTCCTTCACCTGTTCTCGTGCGCGTTCTTACACCACAAGCAAACTGTGAGCCCTAAGGCCCAGGAAGAAATGAGATATGCAATATAATGTATGCCTCTAACTCATTATATCATAATGGAATCCGCCCAAACTGTTCTTTTCTTTCCGTTATATACATTACTTGTACATCGAGCTGGGACATTGGAGGAATCCATGGCGGAGAGAATAGTCCCTTTGTCCGCTTCTAACCACCTAGGGTAGACAGGCTCTCGCAACCTGACAAGAGAAGGGCATAATTTTTTCAAGTCTACTTGTTTAAATCCGAACTACCTCTCCATCCTCCAACTCCCCTTTTTATATTTATTTTCTTTGTCCATTTTCCTCACGTAAATGCATATGAATATCCACCCAAGCATGACATTCCTACTTGTTTCTATTATCGTGATGCATGTCAATGAGAAGCATTATCGTGATGCATGTCAATAAGAAGCAGTAATCACAACAATATAAAAGCATGAGATATGGAAAATCTACTAACGTACTATACATGGCGATATACTCTAAAACATGCTTGGTAATTTAAAGGAAGCAATGACAATATAGACATGCTTGGCAATTTAAAGGAAACAATAGCAATATAGGCATGCTTGACAATTTAAAGGAAACAATAACAATATAGACATACTTGATAATTTAAAGGAAACAATAATAATATAGGCATACTTAGCAATTTAAAGGAAACAGTAATAATGTAGGCAGACTTGACAATTTAAAGGAAACAATAATAATATAGGCATGCTTGACAATTTAAAGGAAACAGTAATAATGTAGGCATACTTGGCAATTTAAAGGAAATAGTAATAATATAGGCATGCTAGGCAATTTAAAGAAAACAATAATAATATAGGCATGCTTGACAATTTAAAGGAAACAGTAATAATGTAGGCATACTTGACAATTTAAAGAAAACAAAAATAATATAGGCATGCTTGACAATTTAAAGGAAACAGTAAAAATGTAGGCATGCTTGACAATTTAAAGAAACAATAATAATATAGGCATGCTTGACAATTTATCGATGACATAAGCGAGCGTAAGCATAATAGACAGGAGCAGCAATAGATGTATAATTACTCAGAGCATAGAAACATTAACAAAAAATCAAGGAAGACACTACTTGTGGTGTAGAGCCTCCTCTGGCCACGACACTACTCATTTTCTTACCTCGACACTTTAACGCGTATTAGGACTTAATCGTTATCATTCTTCTCCTTTTCAATACCTTCATAATTAAAACATTTACTCATTAATAACAATACCTTAACAACCATTCTGTTCTAACCAAAACATATTTCTCTAATTCCTAAATCACCCATACTATCCACATTTATCTCAAAACTTTCCTCTAACTTATAACTTAACATAATCAAAATATGAAAATCCAATAACAATCATTAAACTGTAAACATCACAGAGTACGAAATCCCACAATAGGACCCAACCAACCAAAGAACATATTTCACTTCAACTTAATCCAACTTAATAGCTTAATCCTCTTGCAAAAATCAACAGAAACTTAGCTCAACAGAATATAAATATTGAAGCAGTAATTCATTCCCACACTCAACAGCAACATATAGCATCATATAAATTATCAGAGCATTGAGCCTAACCAAACAACATAGAGAGCATATATCTAATTATTGTCTAATAATCTGTATTTAATCTTGCAGAATCAACCAAAAGCTATCACAACAGAGAACAATCATCCAACAACAGAGTATTTATCCAACAAAGTTCGTCCAATAACAGAGCATGAACATCCATAAAATCCAGAATAAAATTAAAAGAAGTCACTTACCAGAGACAACTGAGAAGACACACTCGGTCATCCATCACCAAAAAGAGAGCTCTCATCTGTTTCTTTCCTCCATGCAGAAGCTCTCATCTGTCTCTGCCCTCCCTTCTCTTGTCTCAAGTTATTAATTCTTCCTTCCTTTCATGTTTTTCTCCAAAGAGACACACCTCGCCATGCCCTGGACACCCACGCACGTCCCTAAGCCATACCTTGTCCCTTCTCTATTCCTCCACGCACGTCCACGTTGTCGCCTTCTCCAGAGCAAGACCCAGCAATGGACCAGTTCGATCCAATGTGAAACACAAACCGTCCCAACCGATTCTTCACGAACTACCAGCCCCTGTCCTTCGACCCGAGGCTGAAAATCACAGCCACATCGTCACCAATCCTCTCCTACCGATCACCATACCGGTTGCAACCTCACCGTCGCTGTCCTTCCGTCCCTCAACCTGGCACTGGAAATTGCAACCAGCGGGAGCTCCAAATTTGCGATATCGAGCCCTAGCCCTTAATCTGCGCCGCCGACCATAGCTCACACCCCCGCTGGACAAGGCCGCATCGCCTCGAGGAAGCTGCTTCGAGTGCTCTTGTTGCGTCGCTCCCTCGCTCGTCGCCCGCTTTCCCTCCCACTGGTTCTCTCTCTCCCAGAATGGCCGCAGGCCATTTTGTCTCTTTTTACACACTAGACCATTCAAGGATGAACCGGTTAAGCCTAACCCATCCATTTTAATCCCATTTCTTCATTCATTTTAAATCCTCCCCTTCCCATTATTTTTCCTTTAATTTCTCCATTCTTCATCTACTTAATAAATCTTTTCTAAAATTCAACCATAATTCATTTTTCATTTGCCTTCGAACAGGATCGGTTCACGATGAACCGGTTTAACCTCTTTATTTCTCATTTTTCACTTAATTTCTATTTTTTGGTTGAGAACTTTCGACCGCATATCGAACGAAATGTCCAAAAATTGGACAGATTCAAATCCTCTGCATCTGCAACGTCCACAACTCGACCACCCATCGACTGAAACACCCAAAATGCAGATAGAGGCGCATTTTTGGACGCAAGCCGTCGACCTAACCTCGACCAAAAACACAAGTAGTCACCCGAAATGAATTTCGGTCAAGGCACTCATCCTAGCCTTGACCGCGGGTCGACCAAAATTCCGAACTATACAATTTCCATTAAAATTTACACTTTAATCACACCCAACAATTTCTCATACGTTCACACTATATTAATCCAACAAAACCGTTTCACAATATAATATATTTATTTTTCCAAAATTCATTACATTATATAAACGGAGAAAAATTATCGGGATATTACACGACGAGGTAAAGCGAAGGTCAACTGGAACATCACAGCGTTGACCCGACTTAACGACGGTCAACTGGGAGCATTTAGTGTCGACGAGACATGTCGATGGTCAACCGAAACCTCACAACAGTCAATAAGACATGCTCGCAACCATCAAAGACTTCAACATTAGAGGAGACTCAACTAAGGTCAATCGAGTATGACTTTATTGGGAATCGGCTCAAAATCCATAAACTGAACCAAGCCTAAAACCGTGCAAAATGGTAAGAATTTCTATCAATGAGTTACATGGAACATGTGGAAGGGTCCTATACCATGTCTAGGAACCCAACCAACGCATAAACGACTAAAAAATGTGACAAAATACACTATGCGGTTGACCTGGGACCATTCTTAGACAATCTGCCTAGCTCGTGGTTGACTAGAAACAGAACGGCGGCTGGCCAAAACTACTGCGGTCAACTGGACATGCGTTTGAGGTCGACCATCCTGCGTCCGCGGTCGATCGGACGCGTTAGGGTCTACCGAAAATCGACTTGTACATTCCCAACATGACCTGTTGACCAAACACCATGCAGAGGTCGACTGGGGCGACATTAGGGTAAATTTTTTTGACAGAAAACATGTCGTTTCTCTTAATTTTTGACTTCCAACGACAAATAATCTTGCATAGACTCTAATTCTATCAATATAAATAAGAAATTTCTCTCGGATTCGAGTTTTTTAGTCTCGAATTCGAAGCCAATAAAATTCCAATTTTAACAATGGAGGTAAAAAACGAAAATACTCATCAACTTCACAAAAGTTGATGGCATTAACGCCGCGAACGTTTTCTACTCCTCGGATTTGCCAGACGTTGGACTTCGTCCCTCTCTCTTTCTCATTTTTCCTCTCTTGGTCAAAGAAGAATCTTCTTCTTTTTCTTATTTCTTAATTTTAATTAATTAAATTAATTTTTTAAAAATATATTTTATATATTAAATAAATCAAATTTAAATTCCGATCTAAATATCAATTCTTTATATACCTAATCAACAATAATTCTTTAGCTAAAATATTTTACTAAATTTATTCCTGAAATTAATTTACAGCTTGGATATACCAAATTCTACCGATTTTAACTATTTGATCGAAAATTCACATGTGACCGCTATGCAACAAATTGGATAAACTTTTCAATGTTGTACGAAAATCACCGAATTGCAGTTTCAGTCAGTAAACTGTATTTATTTATTGTAAGGCGTGAGGAAGAAATATCAATTTCTTGATTTTTTTCATGGCTTGTAATTTGAACTCAATGTGTATGGCTCGTCAGATTTTTATATTATATGTCATATTTCATTGTACACATTTTATTAAAGCATGTATATAAAAATTATTAGATCAATTTGGTTGTGTGAACCGAATTCGATCGATTCGATTTGGGGTTTGTTTTACTTTACACACATTCGGGCGTGAGATGATATATTTGTTTGTTGTTAACTAAAGTAATGTGATAGCTGTATGTATCGTGTCTTAGGTGCAAAACCCTAAATTTGATCAAGGTCTTTATGTGGCTTTTGCGATCGCCGAACATTGTTTTTATTATGTGATATGCCTAGAGCGTGGTGTACTTGGAGTCCGTAAGTGACTCTATGTTTACTGGAATTTTATTTTGATATAGCAAGAGTCTATTTTAATTACGTACCACGTTACAATGATTTATTTTAAATGCGTGTCCTTCTGTACAATTTTCTAAAAGTGAATTTATGAAACATAAATTTTATAATCATGCATGTTTAATCATTGTTATAAATTAATTGTTGAATATAAAATTTGATCCTTATTGAGTTTAGTCAATTCACCCTAATGACACTCCTTCAGGACTTTATCAACAAAACTTCTAGTTCCCGAAATAGGATTAAATTCGGTGGGATTTATTTATTTAAATATTTCTTTATAATTTTTCATTGAGAGTTACTTTGTAAGGTATATTTTGTTATGGATGACTATAACTCATAATTTTTACATTCTTATTTCACACATTCATTTATTTTTGTTTATATTGCTATACTATTTGTATATCACTTGTTGGACCTGTTTAGCTCATGTCGTATTGGATCCTGACTTTTAATAAATGTGTTAAGATTTCTGCTGCTAATTGTTAAAATTAAAATAAAAAGAGTTGGACTATTTGATTCTTTCGGTCTGGGTCATTTCTTGTTTTATCTCGAGTCTCTTACGGATCGTGACAATTTCGACTGAACTTCTTGATACTTTGATGAATTCCTCATCATGTGTTTACTTTGGGAGAGATCATATTTTGTTGATAATAAGAGGTTAATTCCCAACTACCCAAACTCATAATCTAATATTCAACCGGAAAGTCCTTCCATAAATCAGAGTTCGTTGAGGAAGAAATCAGGTCAATAATAATAGCAAACATTGAAGCTGAAAAAAATATATACATATATTAAATCATTTAAGAAATAAAATATGATTGTAATTAAAATATGAGAAGTTAATGAAAGTGAGAATAATAGACCAATGGACTGAAAAATAAAGAAAACGTACGGGTGTGATTAAAAAATAAAATTTTAATGTAGTTGGATTTGAAGATAAAATAAAATTATATATTTGAAGATAACATGATGTGTTATATATTTTATTTATAATTACAAATAATAAAGTGAGAGAAATTTTTGTATTTATGTCATAAAAATTATAAATTTAAAGAAAAATGACAAACCAACAATTATACGGTAATCAATAACAAGTCAATCACTAAATTATTTTTGTTAATAAATTAACCACTAAATTATAAGAAAAAGTTGCTGTAACGTTTGCCGTTAATGTCGACAATCCGCGGCTGCTTGACCATGATCCGTGGTGAATTGATAAGAAGGAAATTTTTTTATTTCACCTAGTGCGATGGTGAATTTTTGCAGATCGATAATTCTCTCAATTTTCAACGGTTTTGTATGCTTGAGGACTCGTTTTCCATCGTTTTTTCGCGATGCACAAGTAGGAGAGATCTGTTTTGTTATTCGGTGTATATCAGAGCAGATTCAGACAGGAAAAAAATGAGATCGTTTATTCCAAAACTTTGGAAGGCCATAACTTTATGCACAGGCGATTGATTTCGATGAATTTTTTTTTATTTTGCATAATTTTTCGAGATCTACGTGCTAGCAAGATGCCAAAGGCAACTTGTTCCACTTTCAAGCCCTAAAAATGCTTATAAGTCCTCCAATTTACCTTACACAATTCAAAACTGTGAAGCTCCTCACGTTTTCCTGCCCGAATCTGTTCTGATAAGCACCGAATGACAAAATAAATGTTTCCTACCTGTGCATCGCAAAAAGAAAATGGAAAATGAGTCATCAAGCGTCCAAAACCGTTGAAAATTGAGAAAATTATCGATCTGTAAAAATTCACCGTCGCAATAGGTGAAAAAAAGAAATTTTCTTTTTATCAATCTGCCGTGGTCGTGGTCAAGCCACCGCGGATAGTCGTAAATCTGCCGCAGTTCATCGTCAAGCCGCCACGATTTTTCGTCAAAGCGTTTAATGGCAAATATGATAGCGATATTAGCAACAATTTTTTTTTATAATTTAGGGGTTAATTTATTAGGAAAAAAAAGTATAATGATTAGTTTGTTATTGATTGTAAAGTACCATAGTGTTTGACATTTTTCCTAAATTTAATGGGTCTATATTAAATTTAATGGGTCTATATTCTAATCAAGGAAAATAAAATGAAGGTAAAAAATTATTTATAATATAGTAATTACAATTATTATTTTATTTACAATTTAAAATATGAGAAAATTTTGTTATAAATTCTTTTTCCCGGTCGTTGCTGTGGGTCTGTCTGCGGCTTTTAATCCCGCAGGCGCCCTAAACTCTCTGTTCACCGGTTCTCCTAGAAGAACACACCAGCGACGCCATAGCTGTGAGCTCTGAAGTTTGAATACGTCATAGCTCTACATTCGTGGTTACCCTGTTCACCACCTTAGCTATTCAGGTATTCTCTCTCTCTCTCTCTCTCTCTCTCTCCGCTGGTTTTTTGGGGAAACGATTATAAGCCCAAAGTATAAGTGTTTGCTTATTTGGTTTCCGAGCAATTCGAAGGTTAAAAATTTGGTTGAAAACTTGGCGCTTTATTGTGTATGCACACTGTATTATTTAGCTAAATTTCTTCTGTGTAAGAATTTATGTAATTTCCTTTTATGGGTTATGTATCGCTCATGCAGCTTGCTGTTATTGGGGTAAAGCAATGATTTACACGGCGATAGACACGTTCTACCTCTCTGATGAGCAGCTAAATGATTCACCTTCTAAGAAAGATGGAATTGACCCGGCTGTTGAGACTACACTCAGAATCTATGGCTGCGATCTCATTCAAGAGGGCGGAATTTTGCTCGGCTTGTATCCTTTTTATTTGTGTCTAGTTTATTTATAATTTTTGAGTGAATAATTTTCCTTTAAGAAATCATGTTATTTTTTAAAGGTTTAATTACTTTCCTTGATTACATATTGTTGCTTCTAGGCCTCAAGCAGTTATGGCCACTGGACAGGTTCTTTTTCATCGTTTCTATTGCAAGAAATCCTTTGCTCGTTTCAATGTGAAGGTTAGCTATTTGCCATTTTTTTCTTCTATCCTTTTGTTTACTTTATAATCGTAGTTACTAAAATAAGAGGGAGTAGCAATATGTTGATTTGGGTTCCGACGACTTTCTTTGTATGTTGATTGACTGGTTACTTTTTCTTTTTTCTTTTTTTTGCGAACTTTTACATTTTTTAAGACACTTCCTCTGTTATTGTTTCCCAACTCTACAGTTTTTATTTGTTTAAGCCGATTTTATTGCATGGAGTACAATTTCTTGGGCTACAACAATGCTAATAGATACTAAAGGAGATTTGTAAATTCTTTCAGAAAGTTGCTGCGAGTTGTGTGTGGCTTGCTTCAAAATTAGAGGAAAGCCCTCGTAAAGCAAGACAAGTGATAATTGTTTTTCATCGAATGGAAAGTAGAAGGGAGAACTTGCCCATAGAGTTCTTGGACCTATATTCCAAGGTTTGATCCTATTCTTTTCTTTCGTAGTATTAATCTTGTCTCTGGGTGATTATCAGTCTTCTGAAGATTTTATGGACCTATGGAGTTTATAATTTTAATCTGTTATAGAAACGTTTTTTGCTTTAATCCCAGAAATACACAGATTTGAAAATGGATTTAAGCAGAACAGAAAGGCATATATTGAAAGAGATGGGATTCATTTGTCATGTTGAACATCCTCATAAATTCATATCTAATTACCTTGCCACCCTTGGAACACCTCCGGAATTGAGGCAAGAGGCTTGGAATTTAGCTAACGATAGGTATATTTTCTCACAATTTCTGTTCATGCATTTTATCTACACTCAGGTGATTTTTTTGGGTGGAGCTGTGTTGAAACTTGTTGATATTTGTCACAGAATGCCTTATTTAGTTGTAGAATAAGGAAGAGTGGTTCCGGCATTTTTTTGGATTTTTGTATGTTGTGCATAGATTTGACTGATTTTAAAAGAGAGAAATGATAGGATTTGTGTATTTGTTATTATTTTATATAGTGAATGATTTGATGCAAATGTAAGGTGAATTTTCTGGTCAGTTACATTCTTGTATTCTATGGGAAATCGGGCTAGAAACTCTTATAGTAAACTTTTGTTTATGTTCATTTCAATCTCTTCACATGTGGGGGTTGCTTAGTGAAAAAGACTTCTTATGAATAACTCTTGTGACGGGCTTTAGCTTTCTTAGGCAGAGCCAGGGCCTACTTATCTTTTCCCCCATGTTAACTTTTTTTTTGGATTCTTAGGTATTTATTTTTTAATTTGGAATTGTATATACTGTTAATATTTTTGGACTTGATGCAGTTTACGAACTACTTTGTGTGTTCGATTCAAGAGTGAAGTAGTGGCTTGTGGTGTCGTATATGCTGCTGCCCGTAGATTTCAAGTACCCCTACCTGAGAATCCACCCTGGTGGAAGGCATTTGATGCTGACAAATCTGCAATTGATGAAGTTTGTAGAGTTCTAGCTCAACTATACTCCTTTCCTAAATCTCAGTATGTTCCAGTGTGTAAGGATGGAGACTCATTCACATTTTCAAACAAGACCTGGGATTCACAATCGATGCTGGCTAAGAAGGTGATTCTCTCATTTGTTGCTTTAGAAAGAGTGCAGTCTTACTTTTGTTTTCAGAAGTTTCTTTCCAAGTTGGAAGTTGGCTTACGAGGACTTTCATGATTCCTTTTTCTTTTGGCACAAAATTATTCTACAATACTTTCCTTCCAGTGATTACAACATATAATGATGAAAGAAAAGATTTATGGATTATTCTGGAAGTAGTAGTGCAAATTGTTTTTCCCTCTGTTGCTAATTAAATTTGTTTAGAACAAGTTGGTGGTTCTAGGCTGTTGCACCACCCATCTTCTTTGATTAGAACACTCATTAGGATATTACAGTCTTCTGGTTCATTCTTCCTCATTTTTGTATATTTTGTTCATCAGTTAGTTTTTGAACAATAAAAGAAAAGAAAAACTATTACGTAATCAAGGTTTCGGAGAATTTAGTTGTAGTTTCAATTAGTAAATTGTATTTATTCATTGTAAGGCGGTGAATTTTTTGGATAGGCAGTTGCAGTGAGTAGCCCAACAGTCGATGAGATCACTGCTCCTAAGGTGCCTTCTGCAGTCGCTCTTCCAGAATCCGGTGCGTCCAAGGATGCAGTGAAGGTAGCTCTTGACAAGCTGAAGGAGTCTAAGAAAAGTGACGATGAATCTAAAAGCGTCACCGTGGAAGAAGATGGTCGAGAAGAAAGCATACCAAAATCCAAATCCGAGAGAAGAATGGACGTCAGTGGAGAAAAGAACAAGGAGAGGGAAAGAGAGAGGGTAAGATCCCGTGATCGAGATAGGGGCCGGGATTCTGACAAGGAACGAGAGCGAGAGGACATTGAGAGGGACAAGATAAAGGATAGAAGGCATCGTTCTAAGGATAGAGCCAAAGATTCAGGTGAGTCTTCAACATTATTTTGTGTACATATTTCTCTAAATCCATATCCGAAATGATATTTTTTTATTGGCTTTTTATTTTCAGGGGGGTATTTGGAGAAATCTAGGCATCATTCGACACGAGGTAATCATTTTACCTACTTTCGACATCATTAATATATGATTTATCGATGTAACTTGAGTGTAATCCATTGAAGTTACTCTATCTCAGATCGGGACTATCACGGCTCCTCCTATTCATCATCGCGGGAGAAGGATCGCCACAGGCACCATTCGTATTCTTGAGTAAAATACACATCTTAAGAATGATATGTTTGTAGTGAGAAAATGCCTAATAATATGTTTGCATTTCTAAGTTTTGTACCTACGAGTTTCTAGACAGTTGCAAATCACTGACCTTAAGCTACTTCTACTAGTATCTTCAAAGTGGAAGGGGGGGCTTGGGCTCTGTTCGGGGAATTTACTTTTTGGTACATTTTTCGTTCTTCTTTGGTCTTGTCTTTGTGCTGAAGTCAGACGAATAGCATGCTCTCATCCAGATCATCCACTTCCTGGCAGAATGCTATGCTTAGGCTCAATATCTCTACTTCGCATGTAAGTCAAAAACTGTCCAGGTAGCTCCTCCAGTAGAGCTTGTACTGCAGATATCTCTCCACCTGTTATGCACCAAAATCGGCTGTTAGTTTAAGTACAATAAATAAACATTACCCAAATTTGCCCCCCATTTTTTGACCTCAAATTAGGAGTCCGAATTTTCATCTTTTGCAAAAAAAAGTTAAAAAAGAACATGATGAACAATAGACATGATGAAGCTTGAAAATTCCTCTTCAATGTGAGTTTTTTTCCAGAAAGAATTGGTTGTTTTTCGTTGGAGGTGTTCAAATAGACTCACCATGTACTTCTCGCATAGGGACAAACTGAACAACATCACGCGGGGCTATACGACCTGTAGTACTCTCTAATCGCTGCCCGTTATCTGCATCAAGAATCTGATAAACACAAACATAATGAGTTTGAAATTCTGCTAGTCTTTCACTTTTGGAAAAAGATACCCAATTGCCCGTCTACTGATTTACTTTGTGCGGGAAATATCAGTACAAGTAATGGTGGAAAATAGCAAAATTTGTAGCTTTTTTTTTGTCAAACTACCATTCTACACAACAGAAGTAAAAGCTTTAGCAACTTCTTATGGGTACACCTCAAGATGCAACTATCCAGATTGTAATAAAGCAAATACTTCATCCCAATATAGAGGTCAACAGAAGGGGGAAAGAAATGCAACCTTCATCTGTTTGAAATCTGCCCCTCCCACTCCAACTATAAGAATAGACAGAGGCAGATCAGATGCCCTCACTATAGCATCTTTGGTTTCTTGAAGATCAGTAAGGACACCATCCTACAAAATATGTCGTAAAACCAGTCAGAAATTATTAAATGATCAAAAACATGCTTTTCAGTCGCGCTTTCAACAAATATGTGAAAATTTCCAAAACATATGACATTTTCTAGAAATACGAGAGGTTTTCGTATTTTCAAGAACAAAAATTAATGAAAACAATCTGCCTTGACAATTTGCAGAAAGAACATGAAAATAAATTAATAATTTTCCATGTTACTACCGTTATAATAAGCAAGACAAAGTATTTGGTCCGGTTATGAGAGAGAGATTGTCCAGCAATTTGTGCAGCCTTATTGATGACTTGGCCAAATAATGTGGGTCCTGCCAGAGCAACAGTATGAAGAGCACTTGCATAAGAAGCCATGATGCCTTCAACACCTTCAACCTATTACACACAATCAATATTATTGTTTACGATAAAAAAAAAAACTAAAAATTAGAATTTTTACGACTAAATCAAAGAAACTTTTGGAAAACCAAACAGAGGAGAAAAAGAAACAAAATGTGGATTTTCTGAATAGCAGCTTCAAACTCAGAAATCTTAGACTATGAGGGAGTGGGGAAATGCCGATCATTAATTGTGGAGGTAGCCCTTAATATATAGCAATTGCTGCAATTTGTAATAATCATGGAGGGTGAAGTTTTCTTTAAACCACTAGATTCGCTTTCTTCCAACATAAATTGAATATATCAGAGAGGCTGTTTTTCTTTGGGTTTGTAGTAATCAAAAATTTTATCCTCTAAAATGAAGAACATAAACAACTCCCTTCAGAATTCTAAAGTACTTACGATTTGAAGTGTTGTAAACTAAAAAAGTGACTTGAATTGACAACGTGATCTTTTTAGTTGAAAATGCAGAGTTTCTCATATCTATTAATGTTTGTACAAAATTTGATATTGTATACCTCAGAGTCAGCAACACTTCCATTCAAGTTAAAACAATGGGATATGCTTCCATCACACGTTCTACCTCCAAATCCCCATGCAGGAAAACGCTTATCAGAGTCGTAAAACTGAATGACCTCCGCAACTTCCATTATCGCCTAAAAATTATAAAGATAATAAGTGGGGGACAAATTTCATAAAAGAAGCCACATTTTATAATTGTGGGAAAAGAAGAGAAGATTTAAAAGAAGAATATCATTTTTCTTCAAACCAATAGCAATGAATTATCTAGAAGACTAAAAACATCCTTACAAAAGGCTTTGTTGCACTAACCAACAATTTTTTTATTCTACTAGTTTTAACCTAGAGTTCCTTTCAAAAGTGGAAACACTTATCTTTCCATGGTTACGTATATCAGACCTTTTAAATTCAAGTTTTCTGAAAGCAATAAAGGTAGAAAGAAGTTAAACCTGCTGATAACTGTTCAGCTTTCCAAAAGGATCGATGTAGTGCAGAGAACCTGAATATCGAGGGTTTCCGTTTGAAGCTGTAAAAAATTTAAAATGTATGTAACAAAAGAACTTCAATTTATGTAAGAAAAAAAAGTAAAATATGTAGAAGGCACAAGTTAACCCATTACCATACAAGCATTCAGATTTAGTGGATTAGTTTTACCTGTAAAATCTATGGCAACCATAAAGTTAAGCTCAAAGCCACTAGAAATATAATCAAGAAAGCTAAACTGTTTTTTCTCATAAAATTGATCCACAAAGAGCTGATTCTTCAAAACCTACAGACAAGAAATCAAGTAAAAGTAAATTTACATTAAGAAAATTTTTTAGAGGATTGTACAATTTAGTCAAATCTATTTGGAAACACCTTTTCATTGCAAAGGTTAGAAGATGGTAGAATAAGATTCACACTGCCTCTCTCTTTGTGAAGCTTTTCAAGGTCTTCCACTGACTTCTGGATCTTTCTGTTGAGATATATTAGAAAATAAACTTATGTTAAACAAAATGGTCTCTAGTAACTTAAATCTAGACATAAATAACCGCAAAAGCACACACGTGACTTTTTCATGGAAGCTATGCATGAGACAGCGACAAGCCATGAACACATTTAGGAGATGACACAGTAGTTTTTGTAAATTTTGAAGATGATAACGTGGTGTATTTCAGAAATAAAATAAAATAACTTTCAAAGATATAAAAAACAAAGTATAAATTAAATTTCACATTTTACCCATTCATATTGAACAAAAAACCTAATGATACTTGTTCATATCATGAATACTTTTATTTGACATCTTACTCACTTTGGATTTGACTAAACATTAGCTAATGTTAATCATGAATATTTTATGTTTGACTTTTTCACTTTGATCCTGACTAAACATTAGCTAATGTTAATGTGCGGATGTTAAATGGTCAATGTCTAAAATCTGAAAATGCAATTTCTTATTTACTATATATTACTTAACATGTGCCCATGACATTATTTTTTGAAGAATGCATATAGGATTGTCCATGTTGTGTTGCATCACATGTCTGTGCAAACCATTAAATGTTATAGGAAAACACTAAACGCAACCATTACCCAATAAGAACATGATTGCCACTGCTATTGAAATCAAAACACTCAATGACCAAGGGGTTATCCTGTATAAAAAAAACAATCATAGGCTTAATAAATTTTTTATTCATTAGTGGTCAATTGTCTCATTATGTAAGCTTGCCTTATGATACGAACCTCATATATTTTAATAAAATACGAAACAAAATTACAAATGATCGCAAATGTTTGTGAGGCCTACTAGCTCTTTCTTTATAATATTTTTCCCAAAATTCTCAATATCCCCTCAAATCTGCACTCATCCTTTTAAATAAAGCATCTAAACAGCAAACTAAAAAACTAGAATTTTAAAAGACATAATTAATAAATATCTAAAAATTCTATCACATTATAATAAATGCACTTTATTATAACTTTATCACCTTACTACCAAAATGCTGCATGCTTATGCATATGGGTTTCCAAACAGGATTAAGATTGTTACTCGCAACTTCAGTCTTGCAAATTGGAACAAAATCTCCACTTTCAACAATCTTAGAAATTCTTAAGAAAGGATCTTGCATGAAGAAGATGATGATGAAATTGTGCCTTGAAAGTAACAAAGTTCGGGAAATAGAAAAAATGACCTAGCCAATACACTTACACTGCATGAAAACAAATCTTTGTTTTGCAAGTGGCAACACCTGAATATTATTTCAACAACACTCTTTGAAGCGACCTTTTCCTCTGCATGAACAGTAAGTGTTCCAATGTTTTTCAAACTATCACGCCCATTTATGTTCTGGAGTCTCAGAGTTAATGTTTAATTATTTCTAGACACTATCTGCAAGTGCAAAAACGTAAGGATGTGAAAATTGAAACAAATTTCATTTTGTACTTCAAATCATTTTTACTTCTTCTTCCAAAAGCACATCCTCTAAACTCTAAAAGCCATATACCTGGATCTATCTCGAAACTTTTCTTAGAAGAATAGAATTGTGCAATCATTAAATAGTTGCATAATCAAAGGCTAAATAAAAGATTATTTGCATGTTGGAATAATGCCGTGCAAATAATTATGTGATACTTACCTCAGACAGCACACAACTCGCCTCCCCAAGAAAATCTTGCTTACTCAATTTCAAATTCTGCAAGGTAAATAAGAGAATTACAAACTCTAAGCTTCATCTTCAATGAAGCATAATCTCTTATAGCATGCAGAAAACAACTGAAGATGAATGCATTTTCCATAATATCATGAATAAGAGAACAACACGTATACCTTCACTGGCACATTGTGATATTCTGTATTAACATCATATACACGGAATCTAGCACAGAAATATAGATTAAACAATAAAAGTTGTATAGTAACTTAAAAATAAATTATATTGTGCACTCAACAAGACATATCAACACAGAGATAAGGTTTCCAGGCGCGTCAGAAAGCTTACAATAATGGCTGCAGGATCTCAAAGTGGAATAGAACGGTAACTGTTTTCAATCCAATGTGGATTTAGGTTATTCATTATAACTTCAGTCCTCCCCAATTCTTCTAGCTTTCCATCTCTTTTTTTCACATACACAACCACCATTGGATCACTCTGCATATATTATGAATAATCAAACATTTCACAGTGAAATCAATGACCAAAAATGATAATGGTTTTCTTACCATTTACAAATTCTCATATAGATATTTCATCATTATATAATGTGAAGTAAAAATGATAACAATTATACTTTGATGCGATGTCGCAATCAAGCAAGCTAGTCGCAGAAAGAGATAACTGCAGCAGATATTTGAAAAACACATTTAAACAATGAGGAAAATAACAAGTGATCAGTAAACAATATAATCCTTCTTGCAAATGAAACTACGAATAACAATTTTGAAAGCTTCTGGCTTTTTCAATTTTCACCACATGTTTCTCATGCTTAACAAGAAAATAACAGAAATCATTTTACTTTTGTCACCCATCTACTAACCAAATTCATTTCTCTGGTGATCTGGAAAAATAAATATAAAAGGAAAGTGCATAAATAATGGTTAATGTTAGATTTCGGTGTGACCCGAATTCTATTGGGCCGGGCCAGTGGGTCCGCATTATAGATCTCAGTTAGGGTTTTGTTTTCTTTATAAATTGATATAAGCTAGAGTCGCAAAACTCGTGTTTGTATTTTGATCTTCATAGGAGATTATTCCTCTACCCGTGATTTTTTCCCGAAAGGGTTTTTCCACGTAAATCTGGTGTCCCACATGGTATTTTCTTTTTCCGGTTATCGTTCGATCTCTAACAAATGATATCAGAGCTTTGGTTTCGAGAGTTCGTGTTTTCAAGTATGGTGAAACTAATTCACTCTAGTCGTTTCGCATTGAACAAAGTTTGTGTAATTTTTTAGAAAATTATAATTTTTTAGAAAATTATAATTTTTGGGAAAAAAAAAAACGAACGAGAAAATTGTTCCCCCTGCCATTCGTCTTGCTCATGAGATTTGTTCTTTCTATCGTCTATCCGCCATTAGAAACAATTATCTCGTTTTTCATCTCTATTTGGAGTTCTCCAAAGCAGTGTGTCTCCGAATAACAGGTTCGTCATTGGAGGGTTTTTTATTTATCGTCAGTTCCCATAGATGATCTACATTGGTGTTCTCCATTCTTGTTGCCAAGTCGTTTCGATTGAGGCTACTGCAAGAGTGTTCCTTGCAAAATTGGATTGTTGCCAAAGATAAAAATGTTTCAAAATTATTGGGATTTTCAGAAGATTTTTGGGAAATTAAATTTGTTGGATTTATGACAGATTTGGAATAGCAGGAATATCTCAATCATGAAGATTGTTTTCGGTTGAAATTCAAATAAAGTTTGAATTTTGTAAAATTTGCGATTATTCTGGCGATTAGATTTGATTTGATTTTGGAGATGATTTGTTATAGTAAAATATCTGAATTTTGGGAATATCTTTTGAAATTTTGTGATATCCATGGTTTTCCGCTTCAATATTTTAGGGTGAATATTTTATTGAAGTCAATGATCTTTTGGGTTAGATATTTTGTTAAAGATTATGTTTCTAGGGCGATGAGATATTTGAAGTAGATCTTCCACTTTTGAATTGAGATTTGAGATTTTGTTATGGTAAGATAACGAGAGTGGAAATTTAAAGGATTTTGAAAGACGGTTTTTATATGGCAGGCCAAGAGGCGAGATATACTCGCATAGATTTGGCTGACTCTTTGTGGGATTTAAAGATGTCACCAGTTTCAGTTACAGTTTCACATCAGAGTGGTATCGTCAAAGGCAGAACCAAAAGAAAGGGTAAACCTCCACGGCGATATGGTGAAACTTCTACAGTGGGTTATGCATTGAGTGTGTATATTCACATGCAGTTCATTGCGATATCTCTGATAATTTGATGGTACAATGGAGAAGATGTGATTTTTCTCCAAGTGTGTCTCTCAAGTTTAAGCGGGGCTTAAATTTGATCAGTACTAGATATTGAATTAGTGCAGCACAGGGGCCTTTGTGGAATAGGAAGATTTGAAGATTTAAAAATTGGTTACTTACATCAGAATTCGTTTCGAGAAGGAGATTGTTAGAATTCAGGATTTTGAATTCGTTTTGTTGGGTCGATCTGACGAGCACGCGCTATGGATCTCTTTCATAGAATTCATGTCAATGTGGAGATTGTTAGATTTCGGTGTGACCCGAATTCTATTGGACCGGGCCAGTGGACCCGCATTATAGATCAATTAGGGTTTGTTTTCTCTATAAATTGATGTAAGCTAGAGTCACAAAACTCGCAGGTGTATTTTAATCTTCATAGTAGATTATTCCTCTACCCGTGGTTTTTTTTTTAAAGAATTTTTTTTACGTCAATCTGGTGTCTCACATGGTATTTTCTTTTTTCGATTATTGTTTGATCGCTAACAGTAAAAGCTTTAAAACAATAGATATGCGACATCTCATAAAATTACTCAATGTTTTGGTTATGATGATAGCTAATGTTTCCTTTTGGGGGAACATCTTTAGTATTATTCCTTTGGAGTAAGGTGGGCCAAGAGATATGGCCTAATAGAGACAAATCTATAAGTCAACGGTTCAAGGAGAAAAAAAAATCAGACGGTATATTCAACTCCAGTATTTACCAAGGAATCGCATTTATGCACTTTTCCTCAAGCCATGCCCTAGAAACTATATACACGTATATAACAATTTTAGAAAAACTAGAACATTATTTTTGCTAGACTAATCAAGTAGGTTGGCAAGCGTTCAGAGCAAGAAATGTTTTTGGATCCTAAAAAAGAATCACAATTTTTTTTTTGTTTGTTTGCTTGCTCACCATAGAAAATGACCATTGGCTTTTGGGTCAAAAGATTCACTTGGAATTTATTCACTGTGCCATCTTTTCGATGATCAGAAACGAAAGTTGAATTCAGTGCCAACTTTTTTTTTTCGGAAATCAAACAGAGAATGAGGAAGGGTAATGAACAAAGCAAGGTTAAGAAAACTGAATATGTTACTGTTTGCATTTAATCAAAACAATCTCCAGACGAGAGAGAGAGAGAGAGAGAGGTGCGAGTACCTCGATTTGAGAAACCAAAGCCTGAAGACCACGGGACCGGAAAAAGAACTCGATAGCGTCATTATGACGGAAGCATTCTCGCCGGAGGCAATGGGCAACGTAGGCATCAGCGCAGTTCCGCCGACTGCTTGCTTCCCTCCTCTCACATCAGAAAACACCCTCCCATTTCTCTCTATTGCACGCACTTCCGTTCAAACAAAATATATCGCTTCTCTGAAAATCGACCGAGATCTCTTTATATTTAATCCAAATCACAAACTATCAATTTCTCCTTCGCAATCCCTAATCTTCCGAATCCAAAATCATCGCAAATGTTACCTTAAAAGCCGTTATCAACCGCGTCTCGTATCTGATCTTCAGGGATAGTAATGTACCGAGGTAGAAGATAAAGCGGAGGCGTTTTTATTGTTGCCCAACTCTACAGTTTTTATTTGTTGAAGCCGATTTTTTTGCATGTTGTACAATTTCATGGGCTACAACAATAAAAGCAAGACAAGTGATAATTGTTTTCATCGAATGGAAAGAAGAAGGGAGAACTTGTGTTACGGTGCATGGTGCAGACAATCAGAGAGAAGGAAAGAGATTGAGAAAGAAATCTATATGGCTTAATGATTTTACTCATACATAATTGTTCAGCTATTATTGAAATAGATAATAGGGGATTTCTTTATAAATGTATTTGGATTTGAATCCCTAAAATGTAAATAAGTAATAGGACAACAGTATCGCTTTTATTTAATTTTGTTATTTAAATTATTGCTCATTAGCATTTTTTTATATGTTAACCTGTTAATTTAATTAATAGAACAACTTGTTTAATTCATATGTTGTAAAAGTTAAATATAAAGTAATTCCTACTGAATTTAGTCGACTCACCCCAATTTGACTTTTTTTTTTTTAGGAATAAATCAAAATAGTTCCTTGTTGCCACCTTAAGAGTAGAAATTGAAAGTTTTTCCCTTTTTAATTATTTTAATTCCTTTTAGAGAGACTTAAAATATTTTAAGTAAGTTTGTACCCTAATTTTAATTTATATTATTCTTGCCAAGTTTTAGATTCTGTTAAATTGTATTATATTATTGTCACTTCTGGACCTATTTTCTTTGGGGCCTAGATTGTAATAGATTTTTGAGTCTTTCGCTGCTATTTATTGGATTTAAGTGAGGGTCGGACAATTCGGTCTTTTTGGGCTGGATCGCTCCTCGTTCTGTCTCAGGTCCCCTTTTGGGGCGTGACAAGTCCGTCATTTGAATTTGCAAATTCTTCCTTCTAAGCATTTTAAGGTGTTGGTTGGCAATGGTGATGAGTTGGCTTGCACTGGATCTTGTTTAGATTTAGAGGTCAAAATTCAAGATTAGGTCTTCTTAATTGATTTCTATGTTTTACCTATCCAAGGTGCTGAAATGGTTTTGGGGGTTCAGTGGCTGGAACTTCTAGGACCTGTGTTAACTGATTATAAACTTTTGACTATACAATTCTCTTGGAATGGTCATTTAGTTTCATTGCAAGGTTCGAACCAACAAGTTCCGAATTCTATACAGCTTCATCAATTGCGAAAGATGCATAAAATAGGTGATGTTTCTCAATTCTTCTGTTTTCAATCTAGCTTTTTGACAATGGAAACATCAGTGCATGATATTCCTAGTGATATTCAATCCCTGATTACAAAATATCAAACTGTTTTTCATATTCCTGATGGGTTGCCTCCGAATAGACATATTACTCATCAAATTCATTTACAATCAAATGCTCCTCCGGTTAATGTTAAGCCGTATCGTTATCCATATTTTCAAAAATCTGAAATTGAAAAGTTAGTCAGAGAAATGTTACAGTCATGTATTATTCGGCCTAGTAGAAGTCCTTTTTCTTCTTCGGTTTTGTTGGTAAAAAAAATGGCACTTGAAAATTTTGTGTTGATTATAGAGTGCTCAATAGTGTCACCATTCTGGATAAGTTTCCGATTCCAACGATAGATGAATTGCTAGATGAATTGTGTGGTGCTACTGTTTTTAGTAAGATTGACTTATGTGCGCCGTGCGGGGTACCATCAAATTAGAATGGATGAAAATGATATTCCAAAGACTGCCTTTAGAACTCATGAAGGACATTATGAGATTTTGGTAATGCCATTTGGGCTTTCCAATGCACCAGTCACTTTTCAGGCTATAATGAATGATATTTTGAAAATGTTTTTTGCGTAAATCTGTCATTGTGTTCTTTGATGACATTTTAATATATAGTGTTTCTCGTTCTGATCATATTATCCATTTGGAGGAAGTGTTATTGTGCCTACAGCAACATCACTTGGTGGCCAAACTTAGCAAATGCAGTTTTGATCAAAGCTCAATCGAGTATTTGGGACATGTCGTCTCTGCTAAGGGTGTATCACCTGAACAAGGGAAGATTTCTGCTGTTGTAAATTGGCCTATTCCAACAACCCTTAAACAATTGCGCGGTTTTTTGGATCTTTGGGCTATTATTGCAAGTTTATACGCAATTATGCATCTATTGCTAGTCCTTTAATTTCATTGCTGCAGAAGGATGCTTTCAAATGGTCAATTGATGCTGAGTTAGCTTTTGGAAAATTAAAGGAAGATTTAGTATCTGCATCTATCTTGGTTTTACCTAATTTTTCTAAGCATTTTGTGGCTGAAACCGATGCTAGTGGAGTAGGTGTTGGTGCGATACTGCTTCAAGACAAACACCCAGTTGCTTTTTTCAGCAAGAAGATGTGCTCGAAAATGCAAAACAGTAGCACTTACATCAGGGAATTATTTGCAATCACCGAAGCTGTTAAGAAATGGAGACAGTATTTGTTGGGCAATAAGTTTGTCATTAAAACTGATCATAAAAGCATAAGAGAATTATTGACTCAGGTGATCCAAACTCCAGAACAGCAGCGTTTTGTGGTGAAATTACTTGGCTATAAATTTGATATAGTTTACAATCCTGGAAAGAATAATATTGTTGGAGATTCTCTTTCAAGAACTTTTGAGCCTGTTGATGTGAATGTTTCTTTTTCTGCATTGACTGGTATTCATTCCCAGTTGCTAGATAAATTGGTGCATGAAACTGCAAGTTTTCCAAACCTGATTGAATTGAGTTCTCATATTCAACATTCTCCTCAGCTTTATCCAGATTACAAGTTACAGGGAGATCTTATTCTTCATAATGGACGGATTGTTCTTAGCAATTCTTCAGCTTGTAAG
Source organism: Begonia loranthoides (assembly GCA_022433065.1). NCBI lineage: Eukaryota > Viridiplantae > Streptophyta > Magnoliopsida > Cucurbitales > Begoniaceae > Begonia > Begonia loranthoides. The sequence continues at coordinate 5,117,165 of CM039477.1, read as the reverse complement.
ATTGATCTCATTCGTGAATGTCATTCTTCATTGATTGGTGGTCATTCTGGTATTTTACGAACTATTAAAAGGGTGAATTATCAATTTGAGTGGTCGGCTTTAAGGAAGGATGTTCAACACTTTGTGCAAACTTGTCCAATATGTCAACAGACCAAATATGAAACAACTAAAGCTGCTGGACTTCTACAACCTCTTCCGACTCTAGTTAACATTTGTGAAGATTTATCAATGGACTTCATTACTGGTCTTCCAAATTCTAAAGGATTTTCAATCGTTTTGGTTGTGGTTGACAGGTTGTCCAAAATGGCACATTTTGTGGCTATGTCTGCTGGTTTTATAGCAAACAAAGTGGCAGAACTTTTTGCTCAAAATATTTGCAAACTGCATTGCATTCCTAAGTCCTTAGTAAGTGATCGAGATCTTGTTTTTATGAGTAAATTCTGGAAGGATGTTCTTCAATTAAGTGGTACTAAGCTGCTGTTTAGTAGTTCTTATCACCCACAAATTGATGGGCAGACTGAGGTAACTAACCGTACCTTAGAACAATATCTGCGTTGTTTTACTATGGATTATCCTTCTCTGTGGGAAAAGATTTTACATTGGGCTGAGTACTCTTATAACACAACCTTCCATTCTGCTATTGGCATGTTCCCATTTGAGGCTGTGTATGGTCGTGCTCCTCCGAATTTTTTGTCTTATACAGCAGGTTCATCTTCCATTGAGGTTGTGGATTTCTGTTTGCAGCAACGTCAATTAATTTTGGTTAAACTCAAGGAGAATTTATTACAAGCTAAAAATCGTATGAAGCATTTTGCTGATAAACATAGAAGTGAGAGACGTTTTGAACCGGGTGATTTGGTTTTGGTAAAGCTGCATCCTTATAAGCAGAGTTCAGCTAAAGATAAGTCATTTTCGAAGCTGAGCAAAAGATTTTATGGGCATTTTCAGGTGGTAGAACGCATTGGTGAAGTTGCTTACCGTTTGTTATTGCCTCCTAAATTCAAGATTCACTCTGTGTTTCATGTTTCGCTGCTGAAGTTTTTAAGGAAGATGTTGATCTTCATTTTACGCCACTGCCAACTGTGATTGTTGATAACCACCCTGTGATTGAACCATTGGCGATTTTGGACTCACGTGTCGTTCAAGTTAACAATACTTTCCAGCCACAAGTGTTAGTGCAGTGGTCTGGTTTACCGTTGGAAGACACTTCTTGGGAGTCTCTTAATGAATTATGTATTAATTACCCTGCTTTCAACCTTGAGCACAAGGTTACTTTACAAGAGGGGGACAATCTTACGGTGCAGATAATCAGAGAGAAGGAAAGAGATTGAGAAAGAAGTCTATATGGCTTAAAGATTTTACTAAGTAGGAGTATTGTACAGCTAAGCAAATAATTTAGTTGTAAATAACGGTTGTCAAATAACTTATACAAAACTTATATAAATAGAGAATTGTAACATAGAAGAATCAAGCAATGAAAATTCTTCTTCATCTTCAGTTTTCTTCTTTTCTTGAATCTGTATGCTTGAGCTGGATTAACGAGTATCAACTTGCCTATAGAGTTCTTGGACCTATATTCCAAGTTTTGATCCTATTCTTTTCTTTCGTTGCATTAATCTTGTCTCTGGGTGATTATCAGCCTTCTGAAGATTTTATGGACCCATGGAGTCTATAATTTTCATCTGTTATACAAAAGTTTTTTGCTTTAATTCCAGAAATACATAGATTTGCAGATGGATTTAAGCAGAACTGAAAGACACATATTGAAAGAGATGGGATTCATTTGTCATGTTGAACATCCTCATAAATTCATATCTAATTACCTTGCCACCCTTGGAACACCTCATTAAATATATACATTGAAAAATAGTTGTATAATTCAACACGAGCGTAACCATTTTACCTACTTTCGACATCATTAATATATGATTTATCGATATAACTTGAGCGTAAACCATTGAAGTTACTCTATCTCAGATCGCCACCGGCACCATTCTTATTCTTGAGTAAAATACACATCTTGAGAATGATATGTTGGTTGTGAGAAAATGCCTAATGTTGTTTAAACTATGTATTTGGATGAATATATCATCTTTGGATGAGTAATTTTTTCAAGCAATGGTTTTTGTGTTAGGATATCAAAGGTCGGAACCATAACATAATATGAACTAATAATAACGATATCTAGGTATCCAAAATAGAAACTAGTCAGGAGATGTTATATTGGTGTAGAAAAACAAAAACACCAATCTAATTATGGAGAGTAATCATATACAAATCAATCAAATAATGCTTGAAACAGAGCAACCCTGTACAAAATGATAAAAGAAAAAGAAAAAAAAGCCAGAAAGATTATAGACATTTGCATTTCTTAACACCAAGCTACTAATTTTTGCACCTACGATTTTATACAGTTGCAAATCACTGACTTTAAGCTACTTCTGCTAGTATCTTCAAAGTGAAAGGGCTGGGGCTCTCTGTTCGGGAAATTTTATTTTTGGTACATTTTTTGGTCTTCTTTCGTCTTGTCTTTGTGCTAAAGTCAGACGAATAGCATGCTCTCATCCAGATCATCCATTTCCTGGCAGAATGCTAGGCTCAATCCCTCTACTTCGCATGTAAGTCAAAAACTGTCCAGGTAACTCCTCCAGTAGAGCTTGAACTACAGATATCTCTCCACCTGTTATGCACCAAAATAGGGTGTTAGTTTAATTACAATAAATAAACATTGCCCAAATTTGCCCCCCATTTTTAGACATCAAATCAGGAGTCGAATTTTGATTTTTTTTTTTTTTTAAGTTTAAGAATTAGTTGTTTTTCATTGGAAGTGTTCAAATAGACTCACTATGTACTTCTCGCATAGGGACAAACTGAACAACATCACGCGTGGCTATACGACCTGTAGTACTCTCTAATCGCTGCCCGTTATCTGCATCAAGAATCTGGTAAACACAAACATAATGAGTTTGAAATTCTGCTAGTCTTTCACTTTTGGAAAAAGATACCCAATTGCCCGTCTACTGATTTACTTTGTGCTGGAAATATCAGTACAAGTAATGGTGGAAAATAGCAAAATTTGTAGCTTTTTTTTGGTCAAACTACCATTCTACACAACAGAAGTAAAAGCTTTAGCAACTTCTTATGGGTACACCTCAAGATGCAACTATCCAGATTGTAATAAAGCAAATACTTCATCCCAATATAGAGGTCAACAGAAGGGGGAAAGAAATGCAACCTTCATCTGTTTGAAATCTGCCCCTCCCACTCCAACTATAAGAATAGACAGAGGCAGATCAGATGCCCTCACTATAGCATCTTTGGTTTCTTGAAGATCAGTAAGGACACCATCCTACAAAATATGTCGTAAAACCAGTCAGAAATTATTACATGATCAAAAACATGCTTTTCAGTCGCGCTTTCAACAAATATGTGAAAATTTTCAAAACATATGACATTTTCTAGAAATACGAGAGGTTTTCGTATTTTCAAGAACAAAAATTAATGAAAACAATCTGCCTTGACAATTTGCAGAAAGAACATGAAAATAAATTAATAGTTTTCCATGTTACTACCGTTATAATAAGCAAGACAAAGTATTTGGTCCGGTTATGAGAGAGAGATTGTCCAGCAATTTGTGCAGCCTTATTGATGACTTGGCCAAATAATGTGGGTCCTGCCAGAGCAACAGTATGAAGAGCACTTGCATAAGAAGCCATGATGCCTTCAACACCTTCAACCTATTACACACAATCAATATCATTGTTTACGATAAAAAAAAAAACTAAAAATTAGAATTTTTACGACTAAATCAAAGAAAATTTTGGAAAACCAAACAGAGGAGAAAAAGAAACAAAATGTGGATTTTCTGAATAGCAGCTTCAAACTCAGAAATCTTAGACTATAAGGGAGTGGGGAAATGCCGATCATTAATTGTGGAGGTAGCCCTTAATATATAGCAATTGCTGCAATTTGTAATAATCATGGAGGGTGAAGTTTTCTTTAAACCACTAGATTCGCTTTCTTCCAACATAAATTGAATATATCAGAGAGGCTGTTTTTCTTTGGGTTTGTAGTAATCAAAAATTTTATTCTCTAAAATGAAGAACATAAACAACTCCCTTCAGAATTTTAAAGTACTTACGATTTGAAGTGTTGTAAACTAAAAAAGTGACTTGAATTGACAACGTGATCTTTTTAGTTGAAAATGCAGAGTTTCTCATATCTATTAATGTTTGTACAAAATTTGATATTGTATACCTCAGAGTCAGCAACACTTCCATTCAAGTTAAAACAATGGGATATGCTTCCATCACACGTTCTACCTCCAAATCCCCATGCAGGAAAACGCTTATCAGAGTCGTAAAACTGAATGACCTCCGCAACTTCCATTATCGCCTAAAAAATATAAAGATAATAATTGGGGGACAAATTTCATAAAAGAAGCCACATTTTATAATTGTGGGAAAAGAAGAGAAGATTTAAAAGAAGAATATTATCTTTCTTCAAACCAATAGCAATGAATTATCTAGAAGACTAAAAACATCTTTACAAAAGGCTTTGTTGCACTAACCAACAATTTTTTTATTCTACTAGTTTTAACCTAGAGTTCCTCTCAAAAGTGGAAACACTTATCTTTCCATGGTTATGTATATCAGACCTTTTAAATTCAAGTTTTCTGAAAGCAATAAAGGTAGAAAGAAGTTAAACCTGCTGATAACTGTTCAGCTTTCCAAAAGGATCGATGTAGTGCAGAGAACCTGAATATCGAGGGTTTCCGTTTGAAGCTGTAAAAAATTTAAAATGTATGTAACAAAAGAACTTCAATTTTGTAAGAAAAAAAAGTAAAATATGTAGAAGGCACAAGTTAACCCATTACCATACAAGCATTCAGATTTAGTGGATTAGTTTTACCTGTAAAATCTATGGCAACCATAAAGTTAAGCTCAAAGCCACTAGAAATATAATCAAGAAAGCTAAACTGTTTTTTCTCATAAAATTGATCCACAAAGAGCTGATTCTTCAAAACCTACAGACAAGAAATCAAGTAAAAGTAAATTTACATTAAGAAAATTTTTTAGAGGATTGTACAATTTAGTCAAATCTATTTGGAAACACCTTTTCATTGCAAAGGTTAGAAGATGGTAGAATAAGATTCACACTGCTTCTCTCTTTGTGAAGCTTTTCAAGGTCTGCCAGTGACTTCTGGATCTTTCTGTTGAGATATATTAGAAAATAAACTTGTGTTTAACAAAATGGTCTCTAGTAACTTAAATCTAGACATAAATAACCACAAAGCACACATGTGCCTTTTTCATGGAAGCTATGCATGGGACAACGACAAGCCATGAACACATTTAGGAGATGACACGGTAGTTTTTGTAAATTTTGAAGATGATATTGTGGTGTATTTCAAAAATAAAATAACATAACATTCAAAGATATAAAAACAAAGCATAAATTAAATTTCACATTTTACCCATTCATATTGAACAAAAAACCTAATGGTACCTATTCATATCATGGATACTTTTATTTGACATCTTATTCACTTTGGTTCTGACTAAACGTTAGCTAATGTTAATCATGAATATTTTATATTTGACTTATTTAATTTGATCCTGACTAAACATTAGCTAATGTTAATGCATGGATGTTAAATGGTCAATGTTTAAAATCTGAACATACAATTTTTTATTTACTATATATTAACATTTCCCCATGACATAATTTTTTGAAGAATGCATATAGGATTATCCATGTTGTGTTGCATCACATGTCTGTGCAAACCATTAAATGTTATAGGAAAAACTAAACATAGCCATTACCCAATAAGAACATGATTGCCACTGCTATTGAAATCAAAACACTCAATGACCAAGGGGTTATCCTGTATCAAAAAGAACAATCATAGGCTTAATAAATTTTTTATTCACTAGTGGTCAATTGTCTCATTATGTAAGCTTGCCTTAATGATATGGACCTCATATATTTTAATAAAATAAAATACGAAACAAAATTACAAATGATTGCAGACGTTTGTGAGGTCTACTAGCTCTCCCCTTATAATATTTTTCCCAAAATTCTCAATATCCCCTCAAATCTGCACTCATTCTTTTAAATAAAACACTTAAACAACATACTAAAAGACTAGAATACTAAAAGACATAATTAATAAATATTTAAAAATCCTAGCACATTATAATAAATGGTCTTTATTATAACTCTATAACCTTGCTACCAAAATGTTGCATGCTCATGTATATGGGTTTCCAAACAGGATTAAGATTGTTGCTCGCAACTTCAGTCTTGCAAATTGGAACAAAATCCCCACTTTCAACAATCTTAGAAATTCTTAAGAAAGGATCCTGCATGAGGAAGATGATGAAGATCTCGTCATGAAAATTGTGCCTTGTAAGTAACAAAGATTGGGAAATAGAAAAAATGACCTAGCCAATACACTTACACTGCATGAAAATAAATCTTTGTTTTGCAAGTGGCAACACTTGAATATTATTTCAACAGCACTCTTTGAAGCGACCTTTTCCTCTGCATGAACAGTAAGCGTTCCAATGTTTTTCGAACTGTCATGCCCATTTATGTTCTGGAGTCTCAGAGTTAATGTTTGATTATTTCTAGACACTATCTGCGAGTGCAAAAACATAAGGATGTGAAAATTGAAACAAATTTTATTTTACACTTCAAATCATTTTTACTTCTTCTTCTAAAAGCACATCCTCTAAACTCTAAAAGCCATATACTTGGATCAATCTCGAAACTTTCCTTAGAAGATAAAATTGTGCAATCATTAAATAGTTGCATAATCAAAGGCTAAATAAAAGATTATTTGCATGTTGTAATAATGACGTGCAAATAATTATGTGATACTCACCTCTGACAGCACACAACTCGCCTCCCCAAGAAAATCTTGCTTACTCAATTTCAAATTCTGCAAGGTAAATAAGAGAAGTACAAACTCTAAGCTTCATATTCAATGATGCATAATCTCTTATAGTATGCAGAAAACAACTGAAGATGAATAAATAAAATTTATGGCACTTTCCATAAATCGAATGCTTTTAAAAATGAGACATGTAAAGGACCATGGAAAAAGAGCACTATTTCAGATTGATGACGCAGATGAAAATATCATGAAGAAGAGAACACCACATATACCTTCACTGGCACATTGTGATATTCTGTATCAACATCATATACACGGAATCTAGCACAGAAATATAAATTAAACAATATAAGTTGTTTAGTAACTTTAAAATAAATTATATTGTGCACTCAACAAGACATATCAACACAGAGATAAGGTTTCCAGACGCATCAGAAAGCTTACAATAATGGCTGCAATATCTCAAAGTGGAATAGAACAGTAACTTTTTCAATCCAATGTGGATTTAGGTTATTCATTATAACTTCAGTCCTCCCCAATTCTTCTAGCTTTCCATCTCTTTTTTTCACATACACAACCACCATTGGATCACTCTGCATATATTATGAATAATCATACATTTCACAATGAAATCAATGAGCAAAAATGGTAGAGGTTTTCTTACCATTTACAAATTCTCATATAGATATTTCATCATTGTATAATGTGAAGTAAAAATGCGAACAATTATACCTTTGATGCGATGTCGCAATCAAGCAAGTTAGTTGCAGAAAGAGATAACTGCAGCAGATATTTGAAAAACACATTTAAACAATGAGGAAAATAACAAGTGATCAGTAAACACTATAATCCTTCTTGCAAATGAAACTACGAATAACAACTTTGAAAGCTTCTGGCCTTTTCACCACATTTTTCTCATACTTAACAAGAAAATAACAGAAATCATTTTACTTTTGTCGTTAATTTTAACTGAACAGCATTGTTGTCACCCATCTACTAACCAAATTCATTTCTCTGGTGGTCTGGAAAAATAAATATAAAAGGAAAGTGCATAAATAATGGTTAAAAGCTTTAAAACAGTAGATATGCTACGTCTCATAAAATTACTCAATGTTTTGGTTATGATGATAGCTAATGTTTCCTTTTTGGGGAACATCTTTAGTACTATTCCTTGGGAGTAAGGTGGGCCAAGAGATATGGACTAAAAGAGACAAATCTAAAAGTCAACGGTTCAAGGAGAAAAAAAAAATCAGACGGTCTATTCAACTCCAGTATTTCCCAAGGAATCGCATTTATGCACTTTTCCTCAAGCCATGCCCAAGAGACTCTATACACGTAAATAACAATTTTAGAAAAACTAAAACATTATTTTTGCTAGACTAATCAAGTAGGTTAGCAAGCGTTCGGAGCAAGAAATGTTTTTTGTTCCTAAAAAAGAATCACAATTTTTTTTTTGTTTGTTTGTTTGCTTGCTCACCACAGAAAATGACCATTGGATTTTGGGTCAGAAGATTCACTTGGAATTTATTCACTACGCCATCTTTTCGATGATCAGAAACGAAAGAATGAATTCAGTGCCAACTTTTTTTTGGTCGGAAATCAAACAGAGAATGAGGAAGGGTAATGAACAAAGCAAGGTTAAGAGAACTGAATATGTTACTGTTTGCATTTAATCAAAACAATCTCCAGACGAGAGAGAGAGAGAGGTGGATAGAGAGAGATTTCAGTGAAGTGTGAGTACCTCGATTTGAGAAACCAAAGCCTGAAGACCACGGGACCGGAAAAAGAACTCGATAGCGTCATTATGACCGGAAGCATTATTGCCGGAGGCAATGGGCAGCGTAGGTATCAGCGCAGTTCCGCCGACTGCTTGCTTCCCTCCTCTCACATCAGAACAACACCCTCCCATTTCTCTCTATTCCCTGCACTTCACCGTTCAAACAAAATAAATCTCTCCTCTGAAAATCGACCGTCTTTCAAGATCTCTTTACATTTAATCCAAATCACAAACTATCAATTAGCTTAAAACACTCTCCCTCTCTCCGTTTCCTCCGCAATCCCTAATCTTCCGAACCCAAAATCATCGCAAATGTTACCTTAAAAGCCGTTATCAACCGCGTCTCGTGTCTGTTATTCAGGGATAGTAACGCACATATATACACCCAATAAACCGAGGCAGAAGAAAAGCGGAGTTTCCCGAGAAAATACAGAGTGAGCTGCAAAAATACTGGAAATTCCTTCCAACATGTGAGGGTAAAATACTGTGCAGTGATTCAGACGAAGAATCAATGAGCGACTTATATCTCCAGAGTTATAAATGTGATTTTGACCATTTTATTCTTCCAATACCGATATGATCATTTAAGATTTAATCTGTAAATTACTTCAAACAATATGATATTAATTGCATTTTCCTAATATTTTGATTATTTAACGAATACACGCTAAAATATAAAATTTATGAATATTTTTATTCTAATTATCTAGCAATAAACTCATTATTTTATAAAATAAATATTTATATGTATATTTAAAAAATAATAATCAATGAAATCAAATATTGTCCAAAAAATAATTAGGAGACTTAATCTTCCAACTCAAATCATAATTTAATTACATGTTATCATATTTTTTTCCATGACAGCATAATCTTTACCTATGGCATGAATTTAGGGTTTGGTATAAATTTCATGACTTTTGAGGTTGAAAAAAGCAACGATGATTATGTAACGTTATCTTACTAACTTGTAGAATTTAACGTAAAATGTAACGCAATAATATTTAGAGAAAATGACAAATCAATCATCGTACTTTATACTCAATGACAAGTTAACCACTGAATAATTTTTTGCTGATAACTTAAACACTGAACTATGAAAAATCGACGCTGTAAACATCGCCGTTTCCTGTTGAGAAATATTGCCGCAAAGACGCCGTCAATTCTATGTTTACTCTGTGCAAATTCTAATTTTTATGTTAAAATTACAATAATTGAAGCAATATTAACGAGAAGACGATGTCGGGAAGCTCCGACATGGTTCGGTCCATCGTCGAAAATAATTTCCACGTTTTTCAGTTTTTTGAATGTTTTCTCATTGTCGAAAGCAATTCTCTCTTTTCAATTTCACCGTCCAGTTCTCATCACCATCTTCTCCTTTCTCTTCCCAATCCATCGTCATCTTCTAGTGTTCATCACTAATGTCTCACTTTTTGCAGAGGAAAATAATCTATCCGTTGCAAAAAGTGATCCTTCCGCAACGGACGATAATTTTTTCACAAGTACACCATTGTCATTCCAGGACGGAATGTTGTCTTTCTGCCGTAGAACGACAACGTTTTGTCACGTAACGACAACTCTTTTTAACAAATAGTGGAAAACCAACGTTTTGCATATGAAAGACAACACTTTTTAATAGAAAACGCAACTGTGGTGTTTGCTCTGTCCATTTTCTATAGGTTAGTGGTTAAGTTGTTAACAAAAATACTTACGTAGTTAACTTGTCATTGATCATGTTGATTTTTCATTTGCCCTAATATTTATCATGAAAATTTGATAACATACGTAGATATATCAAGAAAAGTAGGAGAGGTGTGATTGGTTGGTACAACAAATAGTTTGGTAATGGATGGATATTGCTTTTGCAAAAACAAGACTTCCAAAGTGGACCGGAAAGATTCAAAAACTGAGTTGAACGAGTTGAATATTCCATGCACGATTCATATGACTTGGAATTAAAGCATTGTCTTAGTCAACATAGATTTTCCCCACACTTTACAAACACACAACACGAGTTTGAGATATTGATTTAGTGTTGTTCTCCCTAATTTACCCAATTGCTATCAAATTCAAAATACATTTTTATCCAATCAATTATCTTCCACCTTACTTGACTCAACAACCCATGAGACTCTTTTGCCTAAATTGTTCATCCCAATTTGAATTTGGTCGATTGAGTAAAGGGCGTTGATTAGTACCTACCGCAATTTTTGGTCGCATTTTTCCAATTCCGACATTAACCAAATGAAATAAATGAGATACCACCTGAAAAAAGGTTAATTTGTCATAACATAATCTCATTCATTGTGAATTTTTTCGATAAAATAGTCCGTGACAACATAAATTTTTATGTAAGCCTTGTCGTGCACTAAAAAAGATAATCAAATCGACCCGATCATATAATCAAAAATTTTGAAAATTACGGTAGCATGAAAAATTCTCAATCAAACAATCCAAAAACAAGAACATAAAAAACTTCAAACGGAAATCTTGTACTAGGATCCTAATTATTTATGTTTTTTCTACACGTAGCATTGTTGACATCTACTGCTAATATTTCATCATAAGCATGAGATCTAACCAAAAATCACTAAACCAAATAGCATGCTCACAAAGCCCATCCTGCTCATATTGTCTTGACTCTCATACAACAGAGAAGACAGTGACCCCAACAAAATTCTAAGTTCCAAATGAAGCTTATTGAGCATATTAAAGTTCACATATCTGATTTGCAATGATTGCCATGAAGAAAGTGAGAATAACAAAGATAATGCCAAGCGTTAGACGTACCCTATGAGGTTAGCGATAGGAGAATGATGGACTAGCAAAGGAGTATCGAGATGAAACTGGCATAGCTGAGGTCGCACGTCTGGCCTCGTGGAAATCATTCGCCTGTGAAAGAGGATCAGAAGTATATGTTGAGTACAGTGTGTCCCCTGGACCAATGTCTATCCTTCTATTACTCTCCACCATATAGCTTCTTCCTTCACGAGGATATGCCAATTCCACCTCCTCCCTCCTCGGAGGAGGCAGGTAGGGATCCAAAGGAGGCGCATCCCGTCGGTGGACAAGATATGGATAGTTCGTGTAAGGGGATCTTACTCCTCGAGAGAGAGATGAAGAGGCCAGGTCAGATCGAAGGCCATAAGCCAAATGCTCTTTCTCCTCCAGGTAAAGCGGATCAATTTGGCGATATTCAGGATGTCTTGGAATAGGTTCTCTATCATAGTCTCTCGGTAAAGTTTCATAAGTACTGCGAGAGGAGGGAGCCAAATTTCGTCTTTCCCCTCGAAGACCAAAGGATTGGTAATCTTTTTCGCTTAAGTACAAGTCACGTGGAATTTCCTCTCTCCTTATGGGTGATAGTTCCCGACGAACAATTTCTCGATCTCTTCCACGAGGCAGCAAATGGTAACTCCTAGAGTCACCATTAGCAAAAGAATCTTCATATTCCAAGCCTCTAGATCTAGCGTGAACTCCTCTTCTATCATGGATTCTTGGTGGGGTACGGATTCGCCTTTTACTTGAGTGGCTTGATCGGGATTCAGCTGATCGATAAATTTCAGTGAGCTTCTTCACCTAATACGAAAGAATATTAGAAAAAAATAATGAAGACTTCCTAACATAAGAGAGATAAAAGAACCCACCTGCTTAAATGTTAATTCAGTTTTGAACTTATTATTTGAATAATAGTTCTCTTTAATAGCCTTCTTGAAAACCGTCTCAGGAAGTGGAAAACAATCCTTGTGGACTTTGAACCGCACCTGACATGAAAAGTGGAAGGCCGGCCACACATGGTTCAGTAGACAACAATAACAAATTTTTCAAAAAAGACCAGCAGTTGCCGAAATAAGTAACCTGAGCAGGGAAGGCTCCCCGAAAAGCTTTTGGCTCAAGCTTCATGCCACCATTAGAAGATGCTCGATAAACTCCATACAAAAGCTTGAGATCAAAATCATATAGAAAGAGCTTAAGCCCAGGTCTGATGGCCAGCACAATATCCTTTTTACCATTGGATACACCCATTATCTGATATCTGAAACAGTCTGGCTTTGTCTCGGCACTGCACATGAAGATCAAACCACCAAGCTTCTCTTTCTTAGTTTTGTTTAGCTCACTCTTTTCCTTGCCACCAACTTTTTCTTTTCTGTTTTCTTTCCTTGCACTTGCATCTGATGCGCCAGACTTCTTTTCATCCTTCACCTCTTTAGGGGCCTTTTGCAAATCGGCCATCACTTCTATGGAAGTATGAGCAACCTTACTGTTCTGGATAGGCTGTTCTTCGGTGTTTGTCTTCTTTTTATCATCCCTAGAGATTAGATTTGTGGCTTCCTCCTCAATGCTCCTACTTTTTATGTTTCCCTGTGTTGCAATCTCCCTTCTTCCTTTGCTTGTTCTCTGTTTTCCTTGCACCATAGGACTATCCTCAGCTTTTATGGCACTCAAAGAGTTGATCACTGGAGTTTTCTTCATGATCTTACCTTTAGCCTTTAATAGTCTTTTCGTTTTAGATGATTCTGCTTTATTATACGTTTCCGTATGACCCCCTAATTTCTTCATGATTCCATCTCTTTCACTAGGAGACTTTACTTTTTCTTTGTTATCTTCTTGGTTAGCAGCAGACTCTAGTTTTTCACCATTATCCTCATGTTTGGAGGGTGACTTTCCATTTCTCATACCTTCAACTTTTGTAAATTTCTCCCCCTCATTACTTTCAAGCATTTCTACCGTAGGATTCTCTACTTCCTTCTTTATATCTTGTTCAATAGCCTTAATGGTATTCAAAGAGTTGGTAGCTGGAGATTTCTTCGTGACCTTACCTTTACCCTTTACTAATCCTTTCCTTTTAGATGATTCTGCTAAATTGCATGTTTTGGTATCTTCTCTTTCAGTAAGAGACTTTACTTTTCCTTGGTTAGCAGCAGTCTCTACCTTCTCAACATTATCCTTGTGTTCGGAGGGCGACTCTCCATTTCTCTTATCTTCATCTTTTGTAAATTTCTCTCCCTCATTACCTTGCATTTTTATAGTAGGATTTTCTACTTCCTTCTCAGCAAGTTGCTCCACAGCCTTAATGGTAGTGACTGGAGATTTCTTTGCAACCTTACCTTTACCCTTTACTAATCTTTTCCTTTTAGAAGATTCTGCATTATTGCTTGTTTCAGTAGGACTTCCTGATTTCTTCATATTATCTTCTCTTTCACTAGGAGACTTTAATTTTTCTTCATTATCTTCTTGGTTAGCAGCAGACTCTACTTTCTCACCATTATCCTCATGTTTGGAGGGCAACTCGCCATTTCTCTTATCTTCATCTTTTGTAAATTTCTTTCCCTCATTACTTTCAAGCATTTCTACAGTAGGATTCTTTACTTCCTTCTCCGCATCTTGCTCCACAGCCTTTATGGTAGTCAAAGAGTTGGTAACTGGAGATTTCTTTGTGACCTTACCTTTACCCTTTACCAATCTTTTCCTTTTAGATGATTCTGCAGTATTGCTTGTTTCAGTAGCACTACCTGATTTCTTGTTATCTTCTTTTTCAGTAGGAGACTCTGCTTTTTCTTTGTTATCTTCTTGGTTAGCAGCACATTCTACTTTTTCACCATTATCCTCGTGTTTTACTGGAGAAAATTTCTCTATGTCATGACTTTCAAGCATCTCTTCAGATGGATCCTCTATTTCCATAATTGAATCTTGTTCCATAATTATATCGAGATCTCACAGTATCAAGTGTAGTCTTGCAGACAAATTAAATACGTCTACAATGTAGCAGCTACGCTCCTACTGGTTTGGCTGGTTTTGCTGCTTCCCACCTTCCACCACGAGGATCCAAAAGATAACCCCATAAGCATTAAAGTAAAAACTAATTAAAAAGTTTCATGTGCAACATCGTACCATGTGACAACTGACAATGTATAAAATTTTCTTGATGACATGGAACAAGGATAGTAAGACAACAAAAACGTTTTCTCATGTTTAAAAATCATTTCATAAAATTTTAGAAGCCCCAGAATCAGGATTCCCATATATTGAAGCTAAAAGTGTGAATAAACTGGAGGATACACTTCTTCATATTGCATAGGACAATGTATATGTGATTGGAGTCCTTTACCAAATGCAGTGATAGTCATTTCATGATATATAATTAAAATGTTCGGATGATGATTCTGCTCTTATTTTGGTGTATTATATTAATCATATGATGCCAATGGTCTACTTCGACATAAGTGACGTAATTACTAAATTCATCTTTTGGGTGGAGACAGGATACTTGGGAGATGTACTCAAAACTGTATTTTAAACCGTTGTTTTTCCCCCACTTAAGTTTATAGCTAGTTTCATTGGGTTGTTCAACATACATTTTGGTTACTTCAAAAAGAAAACAAAAATTGTCATAAAATCAGAACTTTGGAGATACAGTCAAGAAAATCAACAAATTCAGCAGGATTAGGTTTCACAAACTCAAAAAATAATCTTCAAAAAGAAATTAGAGGAAGATAGTCATTGATATATCATCGGTACCTCCCATTTCTAATGCATTTCGATAAGTGGAAAAAACGAAAAGAATTTCCACACATTCACTCTCAAAGTTATCTAGAAAAATAAAACTTAGATTAAGAAATACAATATCCAACAGTCCTACAAGTAGCCGAAGAATGAGAACAAAACCCTAAAACCGATACATATAAAAAAATTTATATGGCTTTGAAAGTAGATCAAACTGATTACGCACATAAAATCAATATCTCATAAATTCTTCATACCCTTTCAAATCTCCAAAACATATATTTCAATTCTTTTCACTTTCCCCAACAATTTTCCATCATCCAAGGAGCAAACAGAGAAGAGAGAAGAAAAAATGAGAAGGAAGGAAGAGAGACAGGGTACCGTGAAATGGTAGGAAGGGCAGAGAACGACCTGAGAAGATGAGAGAGATGATATTTTCCAGTTTCCTCTTCGTTTTCCTCTTCGCCTGGTCTTTAACCGGAGTGAGTAACCCCCCTTCCTCAATCTAGGGCTCTCTTTATACTAATAAATAATATATAAATTTATTTATTTATATATATATATATATATATTTATTTATTAGTATAAAGAGAGCCCTAGATTTTTTATTTATTTCTTGGTATAATGAGAGCCCTGGATTGAGTAATATTAAAAAGAATAAATTACAAATTAAATTTTTAACTTTAGAATTCAATCAACTAAAACTCTTGCCCTTTTTTTTATTAAAAATATTTTATACCGTGAACGAATTAAATCTTACTATCAAAATTAGAATATGTCTAATTTTGTTTTGATCGAAACAAAATTAAACTGATATTATAATATTTATATATTTTAATTTTAAAAAATAATAAATTAATTATTGTAGTTTATGGTCAATGAAAAATTAATTATGGAAATTTTTTTACTAACAATTTAAACACTGAACTATAAAAAATAGATTCTGCAAATATCGCTATTACCTGTTGAGAAACATTACAGCAAAGACAATGCTGATTCACTAAAACTCTCTGCAAATTCTAATTTTATACTAAAATTGCAATAATTGAATCAATCTTATCGAGAAGACAATGTCTAGAAGCTCTAGCAAGGTTCGGTTTGTCATCGAAAATAATTTTCACGTTTTTAGTTTTTCGAGCATCTTTTTATTGTCGAAAACAATTCACTCTTCTCGATTTTCAAGTTTTCAGTTTTTTGAACATCTTTTCATCTTTTCATTGTCTTTGATTCTAATGTAAGGTAGAAAAATCGGACTTATTATCTAGGGCAAGGCACGGACGTCCGTCGTATTAATACGGATGTTCGTGATGGCCTAAACGACGGTGTTTAAAGGCAGATTTGAAAGATATCCTAGAGTGACGGACATCTGTTGTATTAAGACGGACATCCGTCATGGCCTAGACAACACCGTCTAAAGGCGAGAGGTGCTCATTGAGGGCAGAACGACGTCGTATCGGCCGACGGACGTCCGTTTCAAGTTGAGGAACGTCCGTCTTAATTGAGGGAATTCGCGCGTTTTAAAAATTGCGTGTGCCTTGCATGTGATAGTTAATTTGGAGTCGATCCTCGTCATCGATTCATAGGATGGACGTCCGTCGCACAATCCAACGGCCAAGTAGGGACGTCCGTCTGTTGAATCTAAAAGACTTCAGATTCAATCTTGGCCGTCAATCAGGAGGCTGGACGTCCATCACCCGATCCAATGGCCAGAGAGGGACGTCCGTCCGTCGCCTTAGGAAACGCCAGATTCAATTCTGGGCGTACATTTCGCGATCCAACGGCCAACTAGCTTGACAGGGACGTCCATCTTCATCGTCCATCGTCCGCCAACTCCCTCCATCCATCGTCCATCTTGTTCGAACTTCCAGGATGACGACACTTGACGTCCTTCGTCTTGGTTCGATGGTGCTTGACAAAGACTAACCAAAGGCGTTAGAGTCGACAATGCCGGACGGGTGATGTGATCCAGGGTCCAATGACTCGTACCCGAGCCAAGAGACTTATTTCCTCCTTAACTCGTTCTTATTTTGCAGGAATGACTAAATTATGGGATTTGATGGAAGAGACAACTCATGAGGACAAAGAAAGACCATTTCATGTTGTCACTTAGATCGGCTCACCACCAACGAACTAGCCTATTTCTCTCCAACTTTGAGCTGCCTCGAGGTTGCGATTAGTCTACATATTAGTTCTTTATTTGCTTGCAATTTTCATGTTCAAAAATACTTATTAGGCCGAGCCTTGATGTGTTAATTTTTATTTGGTTGGATTTTGTGTTTAGTGAGCTATTTTTTGAGAAGTACGCGGTTTGCATGTAAACTGCACCCTCATGCCCGAATTTTGGCACGTTAGGGGCATTTTTGTTTTTTGTCTTGTTTGTAAAACTTTAGGGTTTAAAACCCCTTGGATGGAATGAAACAGTAGTTTTGGAAAAATTGAAGAAAACCCTTGTTTGAAAAGAGAGCACCCGCGCGGATTCCTCCCCTCGGCCATCCTCCATCTTTGCCCGAACTTGCAGCTCCTGATCGCTTCTTGAGCAAGTTGGAAGGGCTTCTATTTCTTCCAAAGCTTCACCTTAGTGGAGTATTTGTGGTGTGGAAATAGGAGAAGCATTGGACCCCATGGAGAGTGCTTAATCTTCGATTGAGCCGAACAATCTTGTCCCTCTTACGGTAGGAGGTTAAACGGACTCCATGGTTTTTCTTGGATTTTCTTGAAGTTCTTGCAAGGAAATATTGTTCTTTCTTGTTTCATTCTTCTGTAATCAGATTGCTAAGTTCGTATTTGATGGTTATTGTTGAGAAATTTAGGTCAAGACTGATTCTTTGATTGATTGTTTGATTATCGATAATCTGCCTTGGACTTATGACCGCTGGAACTTTTGGGTTGTGACTGTGTTTCGAAGACCTTACGCTGTTCTTTTTGATTTTGTCTCTTCTAGTGAATTGATCTATCGGTAGTTACGTCATTGCCCTCAAAATTTGGTATTCATTGGATTTATACAGAGCGAGATCTTCCCATTTGAAATCAGGTCGACAAATCTGCTTGGGTGAAACCCTAAATTTGGGGTTATTTTGTTTCGATCATAACTTTAAATCCAAAATGGTTTTCTCACTGAATTTTTGACACGATTTGTCTGATTATGTTATTTTGGTGATCTCCAAAAATTAGCCAAAGTTCACTCGTGGATTGGGAGATAATTCAGTTTTGGCGTCGCTAGTTCATATTATTTACAGCTTGGTGGCCGATTTTCTAATTAGCGCTCTTGGTGATCTTAGAGCGTATCATTTGGTATCAAAGCCTTGACTCACTTTTTCTTGTTGTATTATTGTGATTTATAGTGGCTTATTATGAGTACTCGAAGCGGAGTTCATTATCACAACCCTAGAGAGATGAGAAATAATTAGAGTACACCACCCGAGGACGCTCAAGAGCAAATCGAGCCTAGTATTAGAGAGATGTTTGAAATGATCCTTAAGCTTCATCAAAAGATGGAAGCTTCTGATAATGATCATGCACGTGGTCCTAGAACTCCGAGACCTAGAAGAAGGCTTAGCACTTCACTTGATTCACGGGGTCATGGTGTTAGTGATTTTGGTGAAGAGTGGGAGGGAGCCGATGATAGTGACTCATCTAGCCAGAGAAAAAAATCGAACAGTAAACATGATATGAGACATGTTAAGGTCTCTATTCCTCAGTTCAAGGGCTCTAGTAATGGTGGTGATTTTCTGGAATGGGTTGAAAAGGTGGACGAGATTTTTGATTGTTATGACTATTCTGAAAAGACGAAGTTGCAAATGGTGACACTAGAGTTCTCCGGATATGCAAGTATATGGTGGGAAAATCTTAAAACACAAAGAAGAAAAATGGGGGAAGTTGAAATCCGAAGTTGGGAAGCCTTGAAAGAACTCATGATGAGGCGATTTGTCCCTCCACACTACAAGCAAGAATTATTCCTCCAACTGCAAAACCTTAAACAAGGTTTATTATCAAGCGATGATTATTTGACCGAATTTGAAATTTTGAGGATACGTTGCAACGTGGAAGAACTTATGGAACAAACCGTAGCTCGCTTTATTAGAGGATTGCAAAAGGACATTAGTGATGTGGTGGAGTTACAATCTTATAATACTCTTGACGAAGTTGTTCAATTGGCTTTAAGAGTAGAGAGGCAAAGAAAGAGGAGAGTAAAAGAAAATGTGACTCGTCCTTTCCAAAAAGGCAACAACCCTCCAAAAGCAACTCCAAAGTGGGATGGAAAATTTAATATCGTGAAGCCTAGTGAAGAAAAGAAAAATTTTGGAGATGCAAGCAAGCCGAGATCTAGAGACGTTAAGTGCTTCAAGTGTTTAGGGTTCGGCCACATAGCTTCTCAATGCCCGAATGCAAAAATGATGATCTTAAAGGCCGAAACCAATGAAATAATTAGTGAAGATGAGGGTGAGGAATCGGTTGTTAACAAAAGGGAAGATGAAGAAGAAACTTTTTATGCTCCGGAAGGGCCTTGTTGTTTTGAAACGTTCTATGGCTATCCAGAATCATGTTGATGAGCTTCAACGAGAAACCATTTTTCACACCCGTTGCATGATTAAAGAAAAGATTTGTTCATTGATTATCGATGGGGGCAGCTGTACCAATGTTATCTCTTCGGATGTTATTGAGAAATTGGGTCTTGAGACTATGGCCCACCCCACCCTTTACAAGCTCAATTGGTTGAATGATAAGGATCCGATCAAAGTCACTAAGCAAGCCAAGGTAGCTTTTTCCATTGGAGGTTATGAGGATAAAGCCTTATTTGATGTTGTACCGATGACCACTAGCCACCTTTTACTTGGGAGGCCTTGGCAATTTGATAGGAGGACTAAGCATGATGGTATACGAACTTCTATTCTTTCAAATTTAAAGGGAAGACAGTTAACCTAGCACCCCTCAGTCCAGACCAGATTGTTAAAGACTATGAAAGCATGAATAAGAATAGAACCGAAGCTTCTCTTATCATCACAAAAAAGGAACTCAAACAATCTTTACTGCAAGGGGGGCCGATTATTCTTATGATATTTTGAGAAAGATTGGAAGAGCTGGGAACTATTCCTGACTCTGTTCGAAAGCTGCTTATCGAGTATGAAGACAAGTTTCCAGAAGAGCTACCTAAGGGACTTCCACCTTTGAGGGGAATAGAACATCAGATAGATCTTATGCCAGGAGTTTCTTTGCGTAATCGGCCTTCATACCAACTGAGTCCAAAGGAGTCTAAAGAGTTGCATAAGCAGGTGACCGAATTACTTGATAGGGGCTACATCAGAGAATCACTTAGCCCTTGTGCAGTTCCCACATTATTAGTACCAAAAAAGGATGGTACGATGCGTATGTGTAGATAGTCGGGCCATCAACCAAATCACTATTAAGTATCGATTTCCTATTCCCAGATTGGAGGACATGCTGGATGAACTTAGTGAAGCTGCTATTTTCTCCAAGGTTGATCTAAAAAGTGGTTATCATCAAATTCGAATGTGGGAAGGCGATGAGTGGAAGACTACCTTCAAGACTAAGTACGGTCTTTATGAATGGCTTGTTATGCCATTTGGATTGTCCAATGCTCCAAGCACGTTCATGCGAGTGATGCACCATCTCCTTCAGGATTTCTTGGGAAAGTTTATCGTCGTTTATTTCGACGATATACTTATTTATAGCTCGGATATGTCGACTCATCTCATGCACCTACGATTATTATTTAAAGTTCTACGCAAGTCTCAACTGTATGGTAATCTCAAGAAGTGTTCATTTGCCAAAGATCGCGTTTATTTCTTGGGATTCATTAAAACTAAGGATGGTATGGAAGTGGATGAAAGTAAAATAGAAGCATTCGAAGCTGGCCGACTCCAAAAAGTGTCTCCGAGGTGCGTAGTTTTCATGGTTTGGCTTCCTTTTACCGTCGGTTTATTAAAGATTTCAGTTCTATTATGGCTCCTATTACGGATTGTACTAAGAAAGGAAGAGAGTTCAATTGGTCTTTAGCTTGCCATATCAGTTTTGATTCCATCAAAGATAAACTATGCAATGCCCCTCTATTTGTCGCTTCCTGATTTTGCTAAAGTCTTCGAAATTGAATGTGACGCTTCTGGACTGGGAGTCGGAGCCGTGCGTATGCAGGAAGGAAAACTCATCGCTTATTTTAGTGAGAAGCTAAAAGGTACTGCCCTAAATTATTCTACTTATGATAAGGAGTTCTTCGCAATAATACGAGCCTTGGAAGTATGGCAGCACTATCTGTTATCCAAGGAATTCATTATTCATTCAGATCATCAAGCCTTGAAACATATACGAAGCCAAGGAAAACTTAATAGACGTCATGGTAAGTGGGTGGAATTTCTTGAGAGGTATCCATATGTTATTAAGTATAAGAAGGGGGAGTCAAACCAAGTCACCGATGCTCTTTCCAGGAGGTTTGTCCTTATGACCGAATTAAATGCAAGACTTTTTGGTCTTAATTGGATCAAGGAGTTGTATCCCAATGATATGGATTTCAGTGGCATTTATCATAATTGCTTGAGTAAAGCGAAATTTCCCTATTCTGTCGAGAATGGTTTTCTCTTTAAAGGAGGAAAGTTGTGCATCCCTATTTGCAGTCTACGTGAAGCCCTAGTTTTGGAAGCTCATTGTGGTGGCTTGGCAAGTCATTTTGGTAATAAAAAAAAACTATAGAGGCGATTCAGGAGCATTTTCATTGGTCACAGTTACGTCGTGATGTTCAGAAGATTGTGGAGCGGTGCATTATATGCAAGAAAGCAAAGAGTCGTGTTCTTCCACATGGCTTATATTTACCTTTACCCGTGGCCACTCACCCTTGGGTGGAACTTAGCATTGATTTTATATTGAGCATTCCGCGGACTCCTAGAGCCAAGAACTCTATAATGGTGGTTGTGGATCGTTTCTCTAAAATGGCACACTTCATTGCTTGTAACAAAACTGATGATGCACTGCATATAGCTGATTTATTTTTCAAAGAGATCATTCGATTGCATGGAGTTCCGCGTTCTATAGTATCGGATCGCGATACAAAGTTCTTGAGTTCTTTCTGGAAGACCTTATGGCGTAAATTGGGTACCAAACTATTTTTTAGTACTTCTTTCCATCCACAGACCGATGGACAAACTGAAGTCGTAAATCGTACTCTCGACGTTTTGCTCAGATCAGTGCTCAGTAAGAGGTTGACTGAATGGGATTTGCAATTACCCTACGTTGAATTTGCATACAACCGAAGCGTGCACGGAACTACACAGCACACCCCTTTTGAGGTAGTATATGGATTCAACCCCCTTACTCCTATAGACCTTCTTCCCTTCCCAGTATCCGAGTATATTAGTGAAGATGGTGCCGTTAAAGCTGCAAGGATTAAGTCCCTACACGAGGAAGTTCGGAAGAGTATAGAGAAGAAGAACTCAGAATACGCTAAAATTGCAAACCGAGGCCAAAAAGAAATTATTTTTGAAATGGGGGATCTTGTTTGGTTACACTTAAGAAAAGAAAGATTCCCCCAACAAAGGAAATGCAAAATTTTGCCAAGAGCTGATGGTCCTTTCAAAATACTGGAGCGCATTAATAATAATGCTTATTGTATTGAGCTACCCGAGGAATACGGAGTGTCGACGACCTTCAATGTCCAGGATCTATCGCCTTATCACTTGGAGGTAGAATTGCAAGAAGAAGACTTGACGGAGCAACCCTTGGATTTGAGTTGCTCGAGGTTGCGATTAATCTACATATTAGTTCTTTATTTGCTTGCAATTTTCATGTTCAAAAATACTTATTAGGCCAAGCCTTGATGTGTTGATTTTTATTTGGTTGGATTTTGTGTTTAGTGAGCTATTTTTTGAGAGGTGCGCGGTTTGCATGTAAACTGCGCCCTCATGCCCAAATTTTGGCACGTTAAGGGCATTTTAGTTTTTTGTCTTGTTTGTAAAACTTTAGGGTTTAAAACCCCTTGGATGGAATGAAACAATACTTTTGGAAAAATTGAAGAAAACCCTTGTTTGAAAAGAGAGCACCCGCGCGGATTCCTCCCCTCGGCCATCCTCCATCTTTGCCCGAGCTTGCAGCTCTTGATCGCTTCTTGAGCAAGTTGGAAGGGCTTCTATTTCTTCCAAAGCTTCACCTTAGTGGAGTATTTGTGGTGTGGAAATAGGAGAAGCATCGGACCCCATGGAGAGTGCTTAATGTTCGATTGAGCCGAACATTCTCGTCCCTCTTACGGTAAGAGGTTAAACGGACTCCACGGTTTTTCTTGGATTTTCTTGAAGTTCTTGCAAGGAAATATTGTTCTTTCTTGTTTCATTCTTCTGTAATCAGATTGCTAAGTTCGTATTTGATGGTTATTGTTGAGAAATTTAGGTCAAGACTGATTCTTTGATTGATTGTTTGATTATCGGTAATCTGCCTTGGACTTATGACCGCTGGAACTTTTGGGTTGTGACTGTGTTTCGAAGACCTTACGCTATTCTTTTTGATTTTGTCTCTTCTAGTGAATTGATCTATCGGTAGTTACGTCACTGCCTTCAAAATTTGGTATTCATTGGATTTATACAGAGCGAGATCTCCCCATTTGAAATCAGGTCGCCAAATCTGCTCGGGTGAAACCCTAAATTTGGGTTATTTTGTTTCGATCATAACTTGAAATCCAAAATGGTTTTCTCACTAAATTTTTGACACGATTTGCCTGATTATGTTATTTTGGTGATCTCCAAAAATTAGCCAAAGTTCACACGTGGATTGGGAGATAATTCAGTTTTGGCGTCGTTAGTTCAGATTATTTATAGCTTGGTGGCCGATTTTCTAATTAGCGCTCTTGGTGATCTTAGAGCGTATCAACGAGAGTCGTGACTACGAGGTCTCCGGCGACATTTTTCCATAGTTCAGGGTTTTAATTGTTAAAAAAATCTCCATGACTCGTCATTGATCGTGAACTATAGGGTCTGCAGTGTTAATTTTCCATTTATATATATTGTGTTAATATTGGCAGGATGAATCTTCTTGAAGCTTTAGGCAATTTTGGCGCTAAAATGTCACGAGGCTATCCCGTACAATCTCCTACTGCAAGGAGACTGATTGTTTGTACGTGCGAAAGGATGATAGAGCATCGGTGACATGTCCTCAAGTTTCGAGCCTCAAAAGTCAAGGGGTGATAGAGCGGTGATGACTCGTCCTTGGGTTTCGAGCCCTATAACCTAGCTAGGGTTTTAGTCACACAGATTGGAGTTTGTCAGTCACTCAAATTGGACCTTTCTAAGTGACGAGTGGTGTGATGGCTCGTAGCTCTACTTGCCGGCAACTCTCATTGACTTGGATACAGTAGGTGACTAGTTGAGGAGCAACCCAACACTAGCAACCTCATTCGTTTTGATATCATGGATGGGTACTGTGACTAGTCTACGGACGGGAGTACCATCCTATCCTTCTGCCTCTTGAGGTGTTGTCATCAACGGGTGACCATATATTCTCTGATGAGTGTCGGATGGGTCATTGAGTGACCATCCCTTTTCACTGATAACATTTTCGAATTGAAAAATGGTAATAACATATTTAAAGGTATAATTGTCTATATATACAACGTGTTTTCGATAAAAGCCTCATTGACGACCTTAAGTCTATTTTATAAAATGTTAAAGAGTTGTCAAATTAAAATCCATATATGGTAAAAAGAGAAGCATGACACTATTTTTTAAAAGAGAAATAAACTAGTTTTTGCATGCATTACATTTAGTCTAGATATACCTTACTCAGTTAGTCATTCACCAAACGTCCTCTCTCATTCCAGGCAAAGGTAAGAGCGGTTAAAGACTCAAAGTTTGAAGATTTTTCCTTATTTCCTTATTTTAATTAGAGTGTTGAAACAATTATTTAGTGAGGATAAATTATATGGTTTGTATAACTTAAATTTTGTTGGATGGATTTGTTGCACAGCATTTTGATTAATTATTTTTGTGCACCATTATCTCATGATCACTATACGGACTTAGGCCCATAACTTTTGGGTCGTGCTTAAATTATAAAAACTCTTCCTCTAAAATTTATGCCTTGGGCTAGGTGATCAGTCTTCTATAAGGATCGGGTTGCCTGACCAGGCGATTATGTTAGATCTGCCTCCATGTCTTGATAGAAGAAATCCTTGAATCTTGATAGTAAAGTGTAACTCTATAGAAGGAATGCAAGTGTGGGAGGAGAACTGATGTGGGCACAGAACGCACCGCACGTGATGGATAAACGCAATGCTTCTCACCTCCTTGGATAAGGACGCGGCTGCAAGTTTCTTTCGTGATATAACTCGCACGAAAGGGACTTTGGATATTATGCACCAAAGGGTCTTTGGATATCACTCACCAAAGGAAGAAAAGGATCTCTCCAATTCCCGAAAAGCAAAAGCTTTCTTTTATCAAAATTCAACAACTAACTAAAACATAAAATTTGGTGGCTTTACATAGCCTTTTAAGAACATAAATTAAAAAACTAAATAAAAGATAACCTAGATAGGTGAATCTAAATCTCCGAGATAAGTGGATCTAGATCTTCTAGATAAGTGGATCTAGATATCCTAGATAAGTGAATCTTTTTTGTTGCGATTCTTGGCCGATTTAAAAAGTTTCATTGATCTTCGGCTTGATAGTTTTTGATTGACTTTCTTGTCCTTCAAGCATGTCTTCATAGGCTTGCTTTTGGGCTTCTTTTCATGTTCAAATTGTCCACTTAGATGACTTTAACATCTTGAGTTTCTTGATCTCCAAGTTTGAAAACTCGGGCTTCCCTTAAACTTTGTCTCTCTGTTCGTTGGATTTTTACCATAGCAAACGGATTCCGAATTAAACGATCTAATATGCGTTAGAAAGCTTAGGAAGTTGGTTACAACTTTCATAAAGAACCCTTCTAAAAAAAACGTAGTCTTGATTTTCAAAATAGTCGAACTATTGGCAAAGGTCAGAATGAAGACAGTTTTGGAAAGATCTTCAATTATTCTCTTGACCTTCCACTTATGCTTGATCTTCATGATATTCTTTGAAACTTGATAAATAATAAAATAGTCCTATTTCACATCATCCTCCCGGGGTTGAAAAGGATTCGACCTCGAATTATATCTTGTGTTACCATGTTTGTACGGGATGACAAGCATTGATATTTCCAAGCTATTTCCTTTAAATATGATCAAAGGAACTTTGTTAGCACAAATTTCATCCTTAATATCTAAAGAACAAACCTCGTTCGTTTTGGGGCATGGAACATGAAAAGATTGCTCCTTTTGTGTTGTTGTTGTGATGTGAAATGGGACTATTTTATTATTTATCAAGTATCAAAGAATATCATGAAGATCAAACATAAGTGGAAGGTCAAGAGAATAATTGAAGATCTTTCCAAAACTGTCTTCATTCTGACCTTTGCCAATAGTTTGACTATTTTGGAAATCAAGACTACGTTGTTTTGAGAAGGGTTCTTCATCAAAGTTGTAACCAACTTCCTAAGCTTTCTAACGCATATTAGATTGTTTAATTCGGAATCCATTTGCTATGGTAAAAGTCCAACGAACAGAGAGACAAAGTTTAAGGGAAGCCCGAGTTTTCAAACTTCGAGATCAAGAAACTCAAGATGTGAAAGCCATTTAAGTGCACAATTTGAACATGAAAAGAAGCCCAAAAGCAAGCCCATGAAGACATGCTTGAAGGACAAGAAAGTCAATCAAAAGCTATCAAGCCGAAGATCAAGGAAACTTTTTAAATCGGCCAAAAATCGCAACAAAAAAAGATTCACTTATCTAGAATATCTTGATCCACTTATCTAGGAGATCTAGATCCACTTATCTAGGAGATCTAGATTCACTTATTTAAGTTATCTTTTATTTAGTTTTTTAATTTATGTTCTTAAAAGGCTATATAAAGCCACTAAATTTTATGTTTTAGTTAGTTGTTGAATTTTGATAAAAAGAAAGGTTTTGCTTTTCAGGAATTGGAAAGATCCTTTTCTTCCTTTGGTGAGTGATATCCAAAGACCCTTTGGTGCGTAATATCCAAAGTCCCTTTCGTGTGAGTTATATCACGAAAGAAACTTGCAGCCGCGTCCTTATCCAAGGAGGTGAGAAGCGTTGCGTTCATCCATCACATGCGGTGCGTTCCGTGCCCACATCATGTTGTCAATGACTCATCTTGGTTTTCTATAGGTTCGGATACTTGCTCTTCTTGACATTCTTCCTCTATTTGCTCAAGAGAATCTTCTAATTCCTCAACGCGATCTTGTTCTTGTAAAATCGGGGTGCTCCATAATCTTGCTTTAAGTTGTTCTAACTAGACACTAATTTTATCGAGTTTGGCTTGTTGATTTCGTCTCTCAATTCTTTGAGCCATTTTGATCTCATCCTCAAGGGTATCGTAAGGTCTTGTTGCCATGCTTTCTAGAATATCACTGCGAAGTTTGTCGATGAACCTTGCTGTTGTTTTTCCTTCCCGTTCTTTCAAATCACATCTTGTTTTTAAAGTTTTGAACTTGGCAGCATACTCTTCAATGGTGGAGGAACCTTGCTCTAGGTTTTGAAATTGTTGGTAGAGATCTTGAGTTTTTTGTTGGTTTTGGTCCCTCTTTAGTTGAGCAACTTCTCGTTGTAGTTCGATGATGAGTTCCATCAAGCTTGCCTCTGAGCGGGATGTTGACAACTCATTCATTGTGGATTTTGTAGTCTAGTCTTTGTGTGCCGTTTTGAATGCTCCTCAAGTCATCATGCGTAAAAAGATAATTTTTTTTTTGGTTAGGACACTTTAGCTCTGATACCAGATGATGTGGGCACGGAACGCACCGCACGTGATGGATGAACGCAACGCTTCTCACCTCCTTGGATAAGGACGCAGCTGCAAGTTTCTTTCGTGATATAATTCACACGAAAGGGACTTTGGATATTACGCACCAAAGGGTCTTTGGATATCACTCACCAAAGGAAGAAAATGATCTCTTCAATTCCCGAAAAGCAAAAGCTTTCTTCTATCAAAATTCAACAACTAACTAAAACATAAAATTTGGTGGCTTTATACAGCCTTTTAAGAACATAAATTAAAAAATTAAATAAAAGATAACCTAGATAAGTGAATTTAAATCTCCGAGATAAGTGGATCTAGATCTCCTAGATAAGTGGATCTAGATATCCTAGATAAGTGAATCTTTTTTGTTGCGATTCTCGGCCGATTTAAAAAGTTTCATTGATAGATTTTGATTGACTTTCTTGTCCTTCAATCATGTCTTCATGGGCTTGCTCTTGGTTTTCTTTTCATGTTCAAATTGTCCACTTAGATGGCTTTCACATCTTGAATTTCTTGATCTCCAAGTTTGAAAACTCGGGCTTCCTTAAACTTTGGCTCTCTATTCGTTGGACTTTTAACATAGCAAATGGATTCCGAATTAAACAATCTAATATGCGTTAGAAAGCTTAGGAAGTTGGTTACAACTTTCATGAAGAACCCTTCTAAAAAAAACGTAGTCTTGATTTCCAAAATAGTCAAACTATTGGCAAAGGTCAGAATGAAGACAGTTTTGGAAAGATCTTCAATTATTCTCTTGACCTTCCACTTATGCTTGATCTTCATGATATTCTTTGAGACTTGATAAATAATAAAATAGTCTCATTTCACATCAAGAACTTTGAAGTCTTTCCTTCCATCCTAAAATACAAAAATAAAGATACAAGCAAAATAACCAATGTGATGTCAAAGAGGTATGTGTTGTTAAATAAATTGATTGTTTGGCTTTTGAGAATTAAATGGATTAAAATTCTGATGTTATTAGTACTGAATTATCATTTTGGTATGACAATTGTGATAATAAAGTCGTGGGTGGAAAGCCTTATTGATAATTCAAACAAATTTGAATGTATGAAGATTTTGGATTCTTTTGAATTTGAGAACAAATCCTATTCAACCTTGAAATGACGATGTGCTACCTGGACTAGCAACCCATTATCAAGTGATGATATTTACTAACTATAATTATAGTTTTACTTTGTACGGGTTTATGGAAGAAAATGTATTCAAAATATATTTACATCTATCTAGCATCTAAATATATCTTGAAGTTATTCAAGATAAAGTATAAGTGTAAAATCAATTATAAGTTTAGAAGGCTTATTTGACATTCCAAAACTACCGACTATCTAACTTCAAAGGAGTATTTGGTGTATTTGACAGCCTACACAATCTCATATAAAAAAGTACTCTACATAAATATTGTAACTGACATATCAAGCTTTTCAGAGTATGATTTTTTGTAAAAATTAGAGATTATTTGCTATGTCAAATGAGCCTTGGTCAGAGAGCTACAATTCTACCAAAAATACCTAAAACCGAGTAAAAGTATGGGGTTTATGAGAACCAACCCAAGAGGATACAAGACATCAAGTCTAAATGTTAGAGGACTCATTTACACGTCAAAAGGTAGTCCAAGGTCAGCCATTGCATCCAGGAAAGGGGTGCTAGGCACGTGGAGGTCAATTTGTTTTTAGTATTGATAGTTGAGTCCACTTATTGTTAGTTGGTGAGAGTCTATTTAATCTCCTTTGAGAGCTCATTGTACTTAGTTTACAATTATTAAAAAACATAGTGAGTTACTTCGGCCTCCCTCTTACTTTTTCAAGCAAAACCCATTATTTGATCCCTTGTTTGCAATTGGTTACTCTTTGATCGGTTGTTTGCAATCGATTAATTAGTGTTCTGAGTCTTACTCATTGTTGAGTGTTAAGCGAGATTTTTTTTTATGTAGCTTTCTCACTTCATTTTCTTGGAATGAACTTTTAGTAAAACTACACAAACTCTCAAGTTATCAAATTGAAGCATTGTTTGCTAAAAGTAGCTTTTTAGAGTTGAAGGTTATATCAAGGCAACTTTGCTTGCATCCATTCGATTCTATCTTATTTTCTATTTTGACATTCACCACCAAATTTTGAAGGTATCTTCTTCATCCAACCCTTGTCCTCTTGTCCAAAACTCGTTCCTAAATTTGTCAATTCGATATTTTTTTATCCAACCCAAAGTCGCCCCCTAAAATTGCCCAAATGCCAAATCCGATTCCACAACAACCTTCACTATTTGTTTTTATATCTTCTTTTCCCTCACAAGTTTGACCTCCATTTTCTACTATCATCTTTCTTATTTTTTTCACAATTGTTGTCTCCAAAAATCGCACATAGATTCAACTGTGTGCCCTATTTTCAACCTTCTTAAAGTTACCCTCAAAACTTTGAATTTCAATCTAGTCGTCCTGGTCGCTTACTCATTTTGTTTGGTCGCTCACTCTTATGTACTTTCAAGTCTGCGTTCCTCTCTAGATTACCGCTCGGCCTATCCGGTAGCCCACACACGAGAGCCTTTCATAACTCAATCATCCGCCCCTCATGCTTGGTCATCTGCATTCGTGTCTACCTCTATTTTTGCATCATTCAACCATATTTTGGCACCAACGTCCTTCATCTTTCGCATCTGAGCTAGCATATGAGCTGTAGATTCTGTCATAACTAGAGTACAAATGAGGGTTATATCTTGGCTATCCCCATAATTAGTTTGAAATTCGAAAGTATCCAACGGAAACATCTTGGAAATTCTTTTTTTTTTTTTCCCAAAATTTCAAACTCTAAATTTTTCCCAAATAGATTGAAAAATTAGATTAAATAGTTTATTGAAATTTTTTATTAAAATATGAGAATTCTTGAAAATATCAAAATCTTTAATTAAGTAAAAGCAAATTTAATATTTATTAGGAATGATCTATTTAATTTATTTTTAATCAAATATTAAATAACATCATTTAAAATATTTCAATTAAAATATAAAAATAGATTGAGAAATTCCTTTAACAATATTAAATACAAAACATGCTTAGAAACTTTTATAAATAGAAATATTAAAACGAGTTAAATGAAAATTTCAATTACATAATACCCTTCAAAGAATAAAATTTCCAACAAATTTATTTATTAAAACAATATTTCAACTAAAAAATAATTAAATAATCCATTCGACCCAACAACAACTTCCTCTATATGTTTGTTGACCTTTGGAATATTCTCGATTAGCACAAATTCTTTCTCAGTTAAAAAATCACATACATCACAAAACTAAATATGAGATAAACTCAGTAAATAAAAACACGTGCATATGTGAATTAATTCCATCCATTACCAAATTTCTATGCTTAAAGTTATGTACTGTATGAAATTCATTTTCCAACCTTACCATGTGTTCAGAATTTCATTAGTCATCTCATAATTTTCATATGTTTAGGCTTTCATTAGTTATCTTATTATATTTTTCGTAAATTCCATCAGATTCATGCATTCATACTTGCATACAAAATGACCTACTAATTTTATTTTATTTTTATGTCAATGTTTAATAATGCATATACAATTAAAATATTAGGATTTAAATAATAAAATAAAGTTTAAGAAAATAAATTAAATATTACGTTTTGTGATGTAGGACCGATAACCAAAACGTTTAAAAACTAGTGTCTTTACTTACTTGGATTCCAATAAAATAAGGTTTTAGGAATTTTCTGAGTCTTCAAATAATTTACCTGTTTAAAGAATTATTTGTGGTTCAATTCCTTCTTAAAAAAATATCTCTTGGAAGAAAATTTGCAAAAATTCCTTATAAAATTCTAAGGCAGACCGAAGTCGAAATCGAGTTGACCTAGGCGATTCAAGAGAAATTGGGTTGAATTGGGATAGAGTCTGGTTCGAGTCGGTTCGACTGGACCAGTTCAGTTCGGGTCACTGGTTTGGTCCAGTTAATGTCACCTTTAGAGAACTGATTCGGTCTGGGCAACTCCAACTTCAAAAAAACTGAACCTCTTCTTCTTGTTCTTCCTTCGACTTCGTAGTTTCGCGATATGAGAGAAAGCTTCATACCTCTAGTTCGCCATCATTGGAGCTTCGTCGTTCGATGGAGGAAAAAATTCGCGCTGGAAGGGAGATCTTGGTCGGAGAGGAACTTTGCCGCCCTGAGATAGGATTTCTGTCGATGGAGGATTTTTCCACCGAGAAGATTGATTGGCCGAGTCTACCAGTTAGGGGTGTTCATGGTACCGGTTCGGTCGGTTCCACAGTGGAACAGTACCGGACCGGTCGGTACCGGTTTTGGATTTCCAATACCGGTACCTGTCCCATGAAGACCAGGTACCGAATCGGTATCGGACCAAAAATTTGGTACCGGTTCCGATTCGGTACCGGTTCAGTACCGAATATATACATATATTTTTTAAATATTATAATAAAATTTTATAAAAAAAATGAAAAAAAAAAATCCTAACCAAATGACACACTCTAAATTCAGAGGACCAACATCACATAAATCAGAACACAACAGAAATCACAATTAGGGTTCATATACTGACCTAGCAGGCGACGGAAGCTGGAAGGGCCAGATCCAGAGACGGAATCGGGACTGGGAGACGGAATCGAGACAGGAGCTCGGGATTGGAGCGTCAGAGACGGAATCGAGACAAGAGCTCGGGACTGGAGCTCAGGACGAGAGCTCGAGACTTCAGACTTGAGAGAGCAGTGGGAGACGAAGTCGGGAGTCGAGACTGGAGCTCGGGATTTGGGAGCACCGGCACCGGAGTGGAGACAAATGCGGGACTGGAGCTCGCGGGAGTCGGGACTGGAGCTTGCGGGAGTCGACTGGAGCTCGCAGGAGTGGGCTGCGGGGTCATCAGGGACACAGGTGTGAAGCAGTGAAGGTGCCCTAAATTTAATCGATCCCCACCCTTCTCGGTCCTACGGTTGGTACTAGTTCTCGGTACCGAGAACCAAGAACCGGACCGTAAAAATTCAGTTATGCTAAAACAGGACCAAATTCAGTCCGGTACCAAGTAAATCTGCACCGAACAGGTACCGAAACAGTCAGTTCTAGTCCGATTCTTCAGTATCGGTTCGGTTCTACACACCCCTACTACTAGTGACAGAAGGTTGAAAATTCAAGGAAGAAAAATTTTGAAACTCCTCAAGAGAGTTTTTCCCTCTCCATGACCTTTTTATTTATAGAAGGAATTTTCATCCTCCCAAATCCGTCTCTGTTATCGGATTTTATCCTAAACAAAAGAGGTTTCTTAGGGATTAGGTTGTGACTTGGGGGAAAAAATTACCGTCGATAATGGAGCAAGCTGAGAAGCTACTCTGGAGCATAGTCTTCTCAAACTCTTTTAATGGGTGGGGAAAGCTAGTCATGGCAAAATCAAACAAAACACCAAAATTATTAGAAAACAAAAAACGAAAGATCAATGGAGGAGCAATGTCACCCAATTCAACTCTGAAGTTGGATTGTAGCTCGAAAAGCGGGAAAAGATAGAATCGGGGAATTCACTGGGGGAGTTGGGTCAGGTGGGTGAAGAAAGGCTGCTAGAGCTTGTTTCAGTCTTGAAGGTTCCATTTCGTTAAAAGTAAATATAAAGTATTCAATCTACAAAATGGCCCAACTTCCTAATCCTCTCTTGGAGTGGAGTCTATATACGTAACACAACTGCAACACTAAGCAATACCATGTACACACAGCATAGCAGCTCCAACTATTGTTTGATTGCAGCTCTCCCCAGTGATGTTCCCAGATTTATTTTTCTATTTTATATTCTAATTATACTATTTAATTAATAAAATTAATATTTATCGCCTAAAAAAGCTAAACTAAACCATAAAATTAACAATTTATCATTTATTATAATTAGAAAGCTGCTTTTTAATCATTGCGCTTCTAATCTCGCTCCCTAAAATCTAGCATTTTTCTTGGAATCTCACGTCACCTACGACTAACAAAAGCTTATGAATATCTAAATGTGCACTAAAGTGTGACCCAAGCCATCCTAATTTCATACATAACTAATTCATTCTTCATAACCCTCAGTCATCCAGCCCGCATGCCTTATCCGGCAGGTCAGCTTGCAGCCCGTATTCAAAGGGGTGGCCGTCGGCTGCGTGAGGCACTTAGCCAAAAAATCATGCTGACCCACAAGTTGGTCTGCGGTAACAAGCAAAGCCAGTTTCAGCGGCGGCTGGCCAGGCTGAATTCTTCATAGGCCTCACAACTCATGTTAAAAAGAACTTGAGTAACAAAAGCGAGTAACTACCGTTTCTCCATAAATGGGTGTCCATATAAATATCACATGCCTCATAAACAATAGCACATCAAATCTCGCTCAAATTTACGTCATTAATGTGTATGCATGTGGCCTCCTCATGATAAATTCATGCACAAAATAGTGTTTGATCATTCAAACTATTATTCCATCAAAATCTAGAATGCAGAATCCCAATCTTTAAAAGATAAAGCGTCATATTACCTTAAACATAGTTGCCCATGATGATATTCCTCCCCCCATTAAAAACGCACCACAAATTGCCTTGTCGATTTCATCCTGGGTTGTCGAAACAGCATGATACACAAACGATGGATTGAAACAAAATCATAGGATTCCTGAAGTTAAAAATGGAGGACTTTTTTCTACTGCAACGAAACTGATGTTTTTTGCATATATAGCTAACTCTCTTTTCTCCTCAGTCAGATGTCTATATACAGCAACTATCTAACAAGACTATACTAAGATTAAAGGACTCATAATAAGATTATTTTTGTCAGTCTTTAACGGTGCAAAATGTAACCAAGAACTGTGCAGATAAGTGCCACCATAAAGATGAATAAGGGCGGAAATCCACGGCTGCGGACCTTTTTCTGGCCCCGTTTGCTCATTTCCATCTGCAGAAAAAAAGAATTTTCAATCTCCTAACACAAGAACAAACGATCAAAATAAATGTTCAGCACTTTATGTTCCATCTCCCATACAGAGCAATTAGAAAAAAAAAAAATTGGGCTCTGTAGTTTAAGATTTTTCAATTTTCAAGAGATTGCAAATGTATGTTGTTGCCAATCCAGGAATCTATAAATCAAGGATCTTTTTCTGGTCTATCTCTTGCTAAATTTAGATCATTCATTTCATTTTTTTTACAAGCAACAAGAAGGTTAGGCAAGAAAAATGCTCACACCGCTTCTTTCTTTGCCATGCATGACTTTATGCTCTACCTACCAAAAAAATTACAACAAAAGGCCATAAAAATAATCCTATTTCTAGAATTCGTATTAACCTTAAGTTTTTGTTTTCATTCAAAATAGATTTAACTAAACCATTATATTCAAAAGCAATAGCCTAAATTTAGCCACAGAAGATCCTTATAAAAAAGTAAACTATCCATTCTGAAACTCCTTCTCTGGTACCAAGCAAATGAGAAAGTAGATCGGATAGGTCATATCATAGCAGTCATTGTCTACATTACTTTATCTTCAAGGAACATATTAAATGGTCCCTAGAAATGTAAAAGGCAATTGCTAGAAACAAGCAGTTGTAGCCTAAGAAGAAAACATAAACAACTTAAATTATTTAGATGCTTAGATCCAAATATTGTAAAGCATAAACCATAGCTCTATTACCTAAGTTAAATAAATGAATTATTTTGGGTTTTACCTGAGAACTTACAAAAGTTTTGGACAAACAACAATGACAACCTGCAAGAAAAAAATATATCAACGACTTACCAGTCTCTCCTGTAAAATTGTTATTTCGTGAATACTATTTTTCCTCTCCTCTGTCAATCGTGAAATGCTAACTTGAGCCTGAAAACATAAAAAAAAGACTTAATTATAATGGTCAAGAAAGAGCCATCATATAGCTGATTCTAACCAACAATAAAAGATTATATAAAAAATTTCTGAACACTCTATGCACTTCCATTTTTTTATATCAAACCAAGAGTTTAGACCAGTAATTGTCTTACTTTTCACAGCGTAGCTAAGTTGCTGTTTGCAAACTTAGATGGCCACTGGACCAAACTTATGTACCTCAGTTGGACAAGTAAATACAGGAAATATTTCTTTTTTTTTTCAGGATTCGCTAAGAGAAGAATGAACATTTAAGATATATCTCATAATAATAAGCAATTCTGTACGTTGCTCTCATGAACTACCCATAACAGAGGTTTAATGCTTTTTTTAATACCACCGCAGACAAGTGTGCTTATGAGCACAACTAGCATAAGCGAGGGATAACCGTTCAACAATATATGAAGTGCATGCACTTGAGAGAAATATGAAGAACAAGAATTTATCTGAACAAAAAAAAAGAACTACGTGGTCTCTTTTTTTCACAATACTGTCCATGGGGCGAGCTCAACATATTATACTTGCCCCTCTGTGTTTGCATGCTTTTGGGAGAAATACTATACTCCCCTTATACATTCTAAACTTTTTAATAAAATTTTTTGTTCCTTACAAAAAAAAACCATATTATACCTGCCCCTGCCCCTTTTAACAATTTCTTGTTTGATTTATTTGCACATCATCACCACTCAGTAATGAATCACATAACAAAGGATGAAAAAGAAGACTAAATTCTCTCAAATATTTTAAAGAATAAAAATTCAAATTTATATCAAAGATGTAGTAGTTCCAATGGATATCCAAGGAAGCCAAGATAAAGGGAAAATATATTTGCAGGAACGAATTCTTACATGTTAAGGATCACAACTAATAATCCTTCTACAAGTCAGCTAATATGTACAGTAAAACATGGTGAGCTCCATCGCTCCTCTCACATCCTCCAATAAATATGATCTAAACTAGGATAAGAAAAATGCTGTCATCTATGAGCCAAAAGTTATGGAGGCTTAGAGCTACAGGCAGGCTACAAGCTACATGAGGACCGCAGATTTTGTTGTACAATCAGGGTTTGAGCATTTGAAGAAGCTTACACCGTCATAAATATCCCCTTTTTATTATGAAACAAAGAAAGGTTTTGAAATGATTTAAGAATAAGACAATATTGGAGATTGGATTCTTAATATCCATATATTGAGTCCTTGTTCAAGTTTCACATTCTCAGTTTATCCATCCAATTTAAAAATAAAGTTTGAGGAAAAAGATAAGTTTTAACAAGACTGACCTTGCCAAGTTTTAATTCAAGCTCATATAGTTTTGACTTCATCTCATCAATATCTCCAGCTAACTTCAACTCCTCCGTGTTCATAACTGTTTTGAGATCCACTTCCTCTGAATGCTGCAACTTGGTATTTCTTGGTTGTTTTGACTTCTCTTTGTTAACTACTTTGAACTCCTCTGTAATAAATGAGTTGGGATCTTCAGGGTAAACCGCTGTAATAACTGATTTGAGATCCACTTCCTCTGAATGCTGCAACTTGGTATTTTTTGGTGGTTTTGACTCCTCTTTGTTAACTACTTTGGACTCCTTTGTGATAACTAAGTTAGGATCTTCTGGGTAAACCACTTTGGAATGCCGGAAGTCTTCATAAATCTAATTCACATATGACATCATTGAAGTTGAATAAGCAAAAAGAAATGCATTAGACTATAATACACCAATCAAGTGACCAATGATCTATTGTCGACCTTCCAAAAATGTCACATAGTGCACTGTAAAATTTCCTACCATAGTATCATATGAAGCACGCTTTCAAAATACAAATAATCTTAAAGTGTTTGCTAAATATGATATGCACAAAGCAATCCAGGCCAAAAAGAAATCCTAACCATATTTTGTGGAGAGAAAATGTCAAAACTAGTCAAGGATTGATCTTTAAGTTTCGAAGCTCTATAAACAAGCCCTCCATCCTCTATATCTCCATTTTGAGCATTTAATTTTGAAGTTCCATGAGACAGCCACTCATCTGATTCTCCATTTTCATCTTTCAGTTTTGAAACTCCATGAAACTGTTCATTTGCAGAACTTTTCTCATGGTCCGATTCTGCATATTGGAAAAGCCCCTTCTTCGATCCTTCATTAACTGGTGAAATTTGGGATAGTACAGGGGAAGTGGGTGGACTAATGAGGACCACTCTCAACTTGTTCTCTTCAATGTTCTTGCCACCACCTTTTGCAAACTGCAAGGATAAGCGATTAAAACTTGCATAAAAGATACAAAGCTGTCTATGGTAAAAGGAATGCCACAGACCGTGTCAGGTGTAATGTCTTCCTCAGTGTATCCAGGAGGAACAATTGTGCTTTGAATCAAAAACTTGTCTTTGCACTCCATATCAGGAGGAGCCATTCGATGAGCTTGCATTATAACTGCATTGCAAAGCCAAAGGTGAAAAAATAAAATAATTAAACAAGAGTCGGAAACAAGTAAAAAGCACTGTGAGAGATGCCAAGTAAAAAGTTTTTCATGTCTTCGCATATCACACCTTTCATAAGACTTTGATCTCAGCTGAGTCAATCAAGTTCATACCAAAAACCACAGGCCTGAAAAGCTTTTTTAAAGCATGATACAGCAGTCTTGCTACAATTCTTTCATAGGAAACGTAACTACGGAATAAACATTTATTTCCCCAAAATTATCCTCCAAAGTTGGGACAACCCAGATATTTTCAAACCATATTGTTGTTACATACTCTCAACAAGTATTTTAACAAGAAAAACAAAGAAGATAGAAGAAAATACAAATAAACAAACCAAATTTGTTAGTTTTCTCTTACAGCAACTAAACAGAAAGCAAATAATCCATAACCATTTTGAAGCTCTCAAGTAAGTTATTATCACCCCTATATGTTTGAGAGCCCAACTACAACATCATAATCTTATCTATGACCAAAATGTTGGATTTTAGTGCCTAATTATAACTCTGATGCAAAGTAGGGCGTCAATGAACTAAAAAGTTGTGTTAAATTTTTAAGCATCAAAACTATTTTTCCCTAATTAAAACATTTTGAGTAAACAATTTTAAATACTCAACATACGCTTGTGATTAGGTTTAGTTAGGGTCAAGTTGACAATTATGTATGTGTGCTGTAAACTTCAACTAATTTTTCTCATCGTAATGAAAATCTATTGTAGTAAAGTGTACCGTGATAATCAATTTGTATGTATTTTTTTTTTCTTTTCACTTCTATTTTATTGCTCTCATATAAGACAAAGTTCAAATTTAATTTTTGACAAAAAACGGCAACAACATATCATAAACACTACAAGTACAAGTGAATTGCTTCATCACCCAAGATGCAAGAAGCTTGGCAAATGCTTTCTTCCATAATCTAACCTCAAAACTAAGACCTCGAGCTAATTTAAGAAACTCTACAAAGCAATGTCCAAGAGAATTCTGGCACACAAAAAGATGTTTTGCTTTTTATTTTTTATGGATCATTCAATCAGCACTTGCAGCGAAAAAGGTCATACTACTATTAGCAGCCAGAATCATGTGTGCAACAAATATTCACACTACATAGGCAATGTTAACATTGTCAACAAGTCAACAGATGCTGAGAGATCATACCTGTAAAATCACAGCCTGATTGGGGCAAGACAACACCAACATTGGGTCTCACACAATATTTCTTAGGTGACGTGGTCTTGACCTGCCAGAGCACACATGCAACACATTGGTCTTCATCATTTCATCTTATCTATTGTTGCTTGAAATATACACTGCTAAAGAGTTTTTCTTATAAAAAAAAAGGTAATTTGCACCTTAAAAGCAACATGATGCTGAGTATTATTGGCAAGCCGAACAGAACAGGAGCTTTGTTTCTTCGGTTCAACTGAAGTAATAGCAGTAATGAGTTTTTTTATGTTGCCATACTTATGATAATCAAACAAATAAAAAAAAGTGGAATGTAACCAGCACATAAGCTGTTTGTACGAATGAATTAAGAAAGCAAAAAATAAGATTAAAAGCAAAGGGCAGATAGGCAGTCACAAGAAAAAGACAATGAATTATATATGATGCAATGAGCCCTTCAAAATAATATTTCTCAAATAGGAAGCATTAATCTGCTTCACGTATGATTTCTTGCCAATTCTTAGGCAGCAATTCCACTGACCATGCCAATAAAAAGTTCGGTAGACATATGTGAAAAAAAGAAACCCAAACAATCCATTTTCTTTTACAAATTTCTTTTTCCATTTTAGTTTTTGTATCTGTATAAGTAGAAGTGAATATTAAAAAAAAAAATTGCTCTAGTATTTTCTTTCAGATAAGAGGAAATTGCTAAGAAAAAACCCCAAAGGGCCCGTTGTCTTAATTTATGATTTTTTTTTTTTTTGCAGCATTTAATACGTGGTACTAGCTATACAAAACAAATTGCGAAAATAAAAAAAACAATTGCTTGGCAGTAATAACCACACAATATATAGAATTACTACGTAGCTCTCTCCATATCCTAAAAATTTGTAATGAAATACGCCGTCTACTTTCTAATACTTACTTGTGAATTTTAATTCCTTGGATTGAATTTCCAAAAGTTGCGTACTCATGTCTCCTCACAAAATGTTCCAAATTCAAAAGAAATACTTCTCAGATTCAAACAAATGCAGCCAAGATGCCTTTCACACTGCGTTAGAAAGCAACAATAAAAGTAAAAACCCACATGTTGACATCTTTAAGAACAGTTTAAAAGATTTTATAAAACCTTTCTCCAGTGGGATTGATGAGATAATTGAGAAAAAAGCAACGGGACCCAGACCCAAAAGGACAAATTGCGTGAATCAGATCCAACAATTTACGCAGGGAAAAGGGGAGGAATAAGAATATTAAACCCAAACATATGAGGGACACTTTCCCGAACGAAGTTCCTTCGATCTCGCAGATACTAAATAATGAGATTTCTACCTCTAACTCCCAGATTATACATGAATCAATTAGGCCCGGAATCAATACACTAAAATCAAGCATATATTACCCTCATTCCCGACACTAACTCCGACTTTTACTAGACTCTGATCAAGCGGAGAAAATCAAAGATAAGAAAGCGAAAAAAACGGAGTCAGCTCCATAAGCAAAACCAAACTCAACGTAGAACCGAACCAAGTTTGCTATTTCCACACATTTACACAGAACAAATATGAATTTCAAAGCATTTCGCATCCGATCCCTATTTCTGAGTCTAAGTTCAGCACTGATCATCCGAACAGTCGAAACGGCCAATAATCAACTCAGTATCAGTTATTCAACTCCAAATTTAACGCAGCGACCTCAAACTCGAATTCGTAAGAAGTAAAAAAGAAAGACTAATACAAGACTGCGCTTCAAAATTCATCAAACGAAAAAGAATGCGAAAACGTACCTGTTCTACGCGATCCAAAAATGTGAGAAAGAGAGAGAGAAAGAGTCGCACAAAATGTTGATTTGACAGCGAAAATACCGCAGACAATACAAATTTCCCATCAAGTAAAAGCGCCGAAATTTTGG
The DNA here is from genome assembly GCA_022433065.1 of Begonia loranthoides. Classification (NCBI taxonomy): domain Eukaryota; kingdom Viridiplantae; phylum Streptophyta; class Magnoliopsida; order Cucurbitales; family Begoniaceae; genus Begonia; species Begonia loranthoides. The sequence continues at coordinate 5,075,732 of CM039477.1, read as the reverse complement.
TTATCATCTATATTATATATATATATATACGTACACACAGAGATTGGTTGGGACTTGTATAATTTGTGCTATGGGGTTAGTTATACCGGCATTTCAACCGATACGATAAAAAAACAGCAGCAGAATTAATTAATTCGCAAAGAAATATCGGTTTGGGCTTTTAGTTTCGGGTTCGAATATCAGCTTGTTTTGGGATGAAATATTCGTTAGAATACACCGAAACATTTTCCTACAAACCATCCAACCTAAGTAAAGAAGTCACCTTTTTTCTTTGTGCTATAATTTAAAAACAATAGGCTAGAGGTGGCTAACGGGTGGTTTGGTCCGTTATTGTAGTTGGCCGAGCCCTACAGTAATCAAGCGGGCTTGATAGACGGGCCAAGCCAAGCTCGAAAATGCGAGCTTGTGAGCCCGGGCTAGCGAGCTGGCTCGGCGAGCCCTCCCCCCAATCTCCTGGCCGGGCCGGAGAACTCGGCACCCGTCCCGGCGTCCCCTGTCCCTGGCGAGTGGCGAAGGCGAGAATTTGGCACCCCTATCCCTGCTTGGAAGCTCCGACGGCGTCTGTGTGGTGTCCTTGCTGGCCGGCGACCCCTGGCGAAGACCCGGGCTCGCGTGCCTGGCCCCCCTCGAATCCCCAAGGTGAACAACGAAGAAACCTCGCGACTTCCATGGCTGCTGCGCGATGGGAACAACGAAGAGGAGATTCCCTCTTTGTGGAGACCGCCAGCAACGATCTGAAGACCGTTGCTTTGCTGCCCTCAGCGACTCATTGAGCAACAGTCATTAGACCATTGCTCAGCACCGAATTGAGGAGCAGCAACGTGACTGTTGCTCAGCACTGCGACTCGCTCCCCCCTTCCCCTTCCCCTTCCTCTTTTCTATAAATACCCTTCAACTATTTCTATTTTTTTCCACCAATATTTCTCTCGATCTCAATTTCTAATACACTTCCCCTCGTGCTAATTATATTCTATCTTGTGCTTTCTTATTTTAAACTTTTTCTATTCATTCAAAAGTATGTTTACAATATTTTATTTAATTTATTTTTATTATTTTTAATTTAATGTGTATTACGAACTAACAATTTTTTTTTGTGATTTTTGTCAGACTCGTATTCGTGGAGGTGATCACGAATTTATACCATTGTTGAGTAATTGTATGCGGTATCATTTTATTTTTTAATTGTTTCGCAGTAGTCAATTTTTATAATTATGGATCAACGAGATTTTTTGCGTGATGATATTGAGGAAATTAGGGGAGATAATCCCGTAATTTCAATAGGTCAATCATCTGCACATGCATCCATATCTTCACCTAGAAAAAAAAAGAAACAAAACGTCGAATGTATGGAATCATTTTGAAATGAAAGATATTAAAATTGGTGGAAAAATAAAAAGTAGAGTACAATGCAAATATTGTATTAAACATTATGCATACGAATCGGATAGTTCTACTAGCACAATTGGTAAGCTTTATACAAAATGTCACTTAAACGAGTAAGTGAGAAACCCTACACAAACACTCATAAATGCTAGTGGCAGTGGCAATTTTATGGATTCACATAATAAAATGAGAGAAAGAGTAGCAAAATATATATCACAATCTGAGGTACCTTTATCTATGTTTGATAGCGAGTTATTTGAAAATTTTATGAAAGAGTATATTAATCCTAGTTTTAGACGAGTCCCTATAAGTACGACGCAAAGTGATATTATTAAAATGTATAATAATATGAAAAATGAATTAATTGCATTTTTTCAAATGTTCTGTCTATGTCTATTTGTATTACTTCTGATTTATGGAGTGCACCTAATGTTTTAGGATATATTGTTGTAACTTCTCATTTTATTAATAACTCTTGGCAATTAAATAAAAGAATATTAAAATTTCGTAGTGGTGAATATCCACATAGTGGCGTTACCATTTATAGATATATTGTTAGAATTTTGCAAGAATATGCTATTAGAGATAGAATTTTTAGTATTACGCTAGATAATGCTTCAGTTAACGATGTTGCAATTCTTGAATTTAAAAAGTTATTTCAATTAGATACGGCTCATAATACTCTTTTTCATATGAGATGTGTTTGTCATATTTTAAATTTAGTTGTTCGAGATGGAATGTCATTTATTTCGCATCATATTGAATTTGCAATTTCTTATATTACTTCATCTAATACACGACAGCAATAATATAAAGAATATTGTAAAGCTACTCAACTTAAACCAAGAAAATTAAAAATCGATGTAGATACAAGGTGGAATTCGACTTATTTAATGTTGAAAAATGGTAAGCCATATTGATTAATTATTTGTGCTTTTATTAGTGAAAAAACAAAATGTATTACTCTTGATCATAGTAGTTGCGATATTGCTAATTTATTTCTTGATTTTCTAAAACCATTTTTTGAAGCTACAAATGAATATTCGAGAATTTATTATCTCACTACTCATCTTGTTCTCCCAATTTTTATAAAATTAACAGGTACTTTTTAAAAATTTAGACAAATAAATAAATTTTGTGCATTACTTGATAAAATGGAAAGAAAATTTAAAAAATATTGGCTTAACATACCTAATATTTTTTGTTTTGCATGCTTAATGCATCCTAAATTTAAATTAAAAGGAGTGTGTATAATGGTTGATAAAATTTCTTCTAATTTAGGTATTTCTTCTTCAATTACTTGAGCTAAATTAAAAAATGACATTGATAATTTATATTCTTCTTATAAACTTAAATATTCTAATGTTACTCGTTCAATTCTTTCTTCACATATTCATGCTAGTTCTAGTAGTGGTGCTCGTGGTGGAGCTCCACAAGATTTTATGGATGATATATTGGATGAAATAGATAGCGATGTTCATTCTTATACTTCACAAAGAAATGAACTCGATATTTATCTTGACACTTACCATCACATTTCTCGCGACGAGCATTTTGATATTTTGGTTTGGTAGAGAGACAACTCTATTTCATTTCCTATTCTTTCTAAAATGGCACGTGATCTACTAACACCTCTAGTCTTTACAGTAGCATTGGAGTCTGCTTTTAGTGCAGGTGAACATGTGTATGATGATAAACGAGAAAGACTTGCACAGAATTCGTTAATACACTCATTTGCATGAAGGATTGGAACGACGTTGTAACGAGAGATCAACAACGAGAGGACGACATATTAGAAGAATTCAAAAATTTGGATGTCGAAGACTAAATTTTCATTTAAATTTGAAATTGTAATTTTCATTTTGATATATTTTTTTTAACTTGTAAGTTATGTTTTGAAATTGTAATTTAAATTTTTCATTTTCATTTTGAACTTGTAATTTTCATTTTGATATATTTCCTTTAAGCCAATTGAATAAAAATACTTATTCAATTAAATTATTAATTATAGTATTTTTACATTATAATAATAAATGTTTATTATAGTTTTAAATTGTATATTATTAAAAATAATTTATAATATATTTATATAAGATATTATTATTTATGTATATTTGGCTCGTTAGGCTCGGCTCGTTAAGCTCGGTCAACTCGTTAGGCTTAACAGGCTCGTTAGGCTCAGCTCGTTAGGCTCGGTCAACTCGTTAGGCTCAACAGGCTCGTTAGGCTCGGCAGGCTCGTTAGGCTCGACTCGTTAAGCTCGGCAGGCTCGATGAGCCAGACTTTTCCAGGCTCAGCTCAGCCGGCTCGACACCTCTACATTAGGCTAGAAAATTGAGTTTTTCAATAAAAAATAATATTTGGTTTAACTTTTAATTCTATACTCTAATTTTACCTCATAATATGTCGCTCATTAATTAATATAATTAATGTTATATTTTAACTATTTATAATTTATTATATTTAATTTATATTAATTAATTAGTGACACGTAAACATTACATTATAAAATAAAATTAGAGTGTAAAATTAAAAGATAAATATAATTATTTGACCTAAAACTGAAAGCTCGAAGGAGATGAAAATGGAATCAAATTGAACAATAAACAAACTCGAGTCCAAATAATCCATTCTCAAGAACAAACACAACCCATGTAGATGACTCGACACACGAACGACGCTTGTTCGTGCATGTTTATACAAGACCCAAGGAGCGAGGGTGAGGTCTTATGAGGTACCCCATTACTCAAACTAACGTGACACTTAGCACATATTGTTAATGTCACGACCCAGAAGGGGGCTGGACAGAAATGCCGGGCCAAACGACCCGATCTTCGTAGAAGACCCGATCGCCCAGCCCAAGGCTAGTTAAATTGTTGCGGAAGACTTGTTTAAATACCCAGCCGTGACCCACATGTGATGGGCCACGATCCATTTAGTGATTGCGAGATTAAAAATAATAATAATGCGAAAATAATAAACTTTAAGTCCAAATAATGACCCAGTCTAATCAACAAAAATTAAGAAAAATTAAGAAATTAACTAATCAACAAAAAAGAACGAATAAAACAAGATCTCCAGTCTGATTCCTGCTCAGGCTTAATTTATCTTCTCTTTACCTGGAGTGGTGGGAGTCGTGGGGTGAGTAACTAGCTCAGTATGGAATTTATACTAAATACTATGCATGTGTAAAACTTGTTTTACCTTTTCTTGAAAACTATGAGTTTCGAGAAATCATGCACATTTTAATAAAACATTTAAATCATTTTCGTCTCAAGGAAATCAACGCCATGGCCTCCAACGAGATATTTAGAAAACATGGTTGTATACATAGACAATTATAAGTTTAAAATACTCTCGTCATGTTTTACCGAAATCGTAATCTGTGAAAAAGGAAGGTCACTCAAGAACTCCTCCGAACAAACTACACAGAAAGGTGGCCATATCATGCAAGCAACACCTCATGAGCCCGGAGGAAGAAAAATGACAGCAGTCCGTAGACCGAGCCCGTCACCCAGGTTGTCGTGCAAATTTCGATACGACATGCCCGTAATAAACATACCCTAATCAGGTTTAGGGATTTGCAACCCACGGAAGCAGTCAACACCTTCCTAAAGTCTCCTATTTCACACAGCGCGCAAACAAAACATCTCCACGCAGCAGGAGATGTATCGGGGGTGTCCCCTTGATACTTTGACGTCGAGGCCGTCTAAAGTGCCAGGAGGATTCAGCCCAAACAGGTTATAGTCATCACATAAAAACATGAAATCCAATGCACGAAAGTAAATGTGTAAAACCTTCGTACATAATAGTATAAAAAGCTGACGTGTTGTCGAACAATCCCCGTTAGGTTTTTCATATGTGGTATTCCACAAAATACGGTTTTATTTTTAAAACTATACAATGCGATGCAAGCAACTAAGTATAAAGCCCCTACCTCGATGGCGGTCCTTCCTCGTACACGGAGAAACTGTTATCTCAGGTGTTGGCTTGAAATCCTCAAACTTGTCCGAGCCTACAACATGTTAAACAGGGGAAAAATCTCATAAATATGTCTCGAGAAAAAGTGAGGAGATCCTATCCCGAGACTAAGCTCAACATCTATCCCTGAAAATCCAAAACACGAGTCTAACTCATCTACCGTCGCACTACCAAATCATCTCCCATTATTCATCCTTTTAATCTCAACAAGTGAATGAGCATAAATCCTTAATCCATTTCATCAAGTCCTCAACCTATATCGTGAAAGTTGTAACCAAACAAGAAGACACAAGTCACTTTCCCAAGTTCATATCTCCAAATCATTACAGCCAACAAATTATTTTTTTCTTCATAGGTTAGTAAGGCAGAAAGAAAATCTTTTCCCAAACAATCAACAGTGCTGGAACAAACAATGCATTAAACCTTTCCCCCTCAAGAGCAAATAACAGGTCTAGAAGTTCTAAGTGTTCTTTACATTGTTCAAAAAAAAATAATCTGTAGCAACCAGAGATTTCAACCGTCAAACAACAACCCACTCTCAAGTCCTATCCCATCAAATAGAATCACATAGGCTCTTTAACATTAAACCCAAATTCTACTTCTGTAAAACCGTGACAAACAGAGCCTAGTCTCTAACATCTTCCTCTGCATTTAAATCCAACATCAAAGAGAGAGCAGAAACTGAAAAAAAATATGTAACTGCAATAGCAGAAACGGAATGTATAATCGGCAGAAATTGATGCAGAACAACCCAAATATTTCATCATCCAGTTCAGAATCCATAACAGAAATCAGAATGGAAACAAAATAAATCCAAAACCACGGCATTACTCACCCAATCGGAGGAAATGGAGCTCCGGCGTTTTGTAAATCGGCGTTCAGCAACTCAGGCTCGTAGGAGCTGCTGCCGTCGCCTGCTCGGAAGCTCGCCAGTCGTCGCGGTTCAGTCGGAGGTCGTCGCCGATCTCCTCCTCGCGAATCGCCTCTCTCTCTCCCTCTCTTGCGATTGAATCTGTCGAAGGAGGCAGGGGCCATATAAAAACCCTATTCTTCCCCCTTTCTAAAACTTTTCCTCCTTAGCCTGCTTGTCCACTTTCCTTTCTTTTAATTCCTTTCCCCCCTTTTTTATTTATTTATTTATTTATTTATTTATTTATTATCTTCTCTTTAATGCCTTTCTTTTTCATTTTATTTCAATTTTCCTCCTTTCTTCCTTTCAAATGTCACGTCAATCTTCACTCTTCCCACTTTCATTTCCAACTTAATTTCATTTAACATTTCTTTTCTTCCCTTCCTATTTTCCATCTTAAACCTTAATCTTTCATACTCATATCTCTTTCATTCATTTCATATATCAATACATATATATATTAATATATGTATCATATATTAATTTAACTTATCTCCAAAATTTCATCTTCAATCCTGATCTATACTGATCATTACCTAACGATGTTTATCAATTCAATTTAGTTTTCAATTTCACCGATTTGATTAATAAACCAAAATTTCACACGAGGTCGTTAAGCGACAATTCGAGTCAATTTTCCAACGTTAAGACCAAATATTAACGCGAAAAAAAAATTTACACGTGGAATTTACTCTTAAAAATTCTCGAATTTTACAGTTAAAGACATGCAATAAATTTAAAGATGTAATGACCCGAAAACAATATTTTTCTTTTATTTAAAATTTCCAAAACATGTTTTATATATATATATATATAGTTAACTTGTTTTAGAAAAATTCTTAGTGTAACGAAAGACTTTTTCTCTTTAAATATTTTTAATTTACTCGTACACATAACATCTCATAATCATTCAATATACAATCATTTCAAGATAACCATATACTTCAAAACAAGTTTACAAAATATTTTTCTTTCAAATCCATTCATATTCGAAAAAGTTTCATATTTACAAAATAGTAACAACTCATGAACTTCATTTCCATATACTTCTACAAAACATGTCTTCATAAGCCACACCCACACGGTCAAAATCGACATAACAAACCAAGCATTCAACCGCAGACATCCTTCATCAACTGCTTCAATCTTGCAAATCAATCATCATAAGCCTCGTCAAACTCCATACATGCATCACAACACAATAAGTAATGCATGAATGTTATGTACATGATATGTATTTTCATAAATGTTAGTTTTTCATTAATTCTTTCTTTTCTTTTGTTTTCATGTTACGGTTCAACATTGGGGACCCGGTCCACCAAAGCCTCTTAACATTAGGAAACATTCGTTTACATTCATTCGTTCATTTCTTTTCTTTTCATGTTACAATTCAACATTGGGGACCTCATCCATCAATATAACGACCCGGATTTTTACCCCTTTCTCGAAAATCGTAAAAATTTTAAAATTTTAAAATAATAACAAATATCAGAGTGCGCCTTCTAAAATCCCGGTCGCTACTGCAATTTCATTAAAAACTCTTTTAAATAGTCTAAGATTAAAATTTTCAAAACAATATTAAAGATATGGCGGAAACATAAAACAGAAACATCCATAATTTAAAGTTCAGGGTTTAAAATATTACATACTCAAAATAAAGGAAATACTTAGTATTTTTACAAACCATGTTTGTCCCATAATCAAAACGTACATTTTTATCCTTTGTTTCCTTTGCCACACTCTATTGCGGTCGTGTTTCCTCCGGATACGCCACAGGCTCCACGAGAAAAACCTCCTCCTCTGCTCTCTGTATTATTATTCGTTACCTACATCACAAGTAAAGACGTGAGCATGAAGTCCCGTAAAGGAAATGAGGTTATGCATATGTTATGCCTCTCTTTAATCCGTTATGGAATGGGGACCACCCAAACCATCTTTTTCATTTCTTTCATTTCTTTCGTTTTGTTCATTCGTTCTTTACTCGTACTTCGAGTTGGAGATTTGAGAACCCTATGGGATGGTATAATTGACCGGCTAACCTCCTGAGTGCATACTAGGTCCCGTTCCCATCAAGGTAGCGGCTATTCCTAGTTGCCAGACAGGACCGGACTACCCACCAGCCCCCAACTCCCTTTTTCTTTTCCTTTCTTCTTCTTTTTTCTTCATTATCAATTTACTCTTCCAATGTATGTGAGTACCACCCCTAGGGGGCACTCCCTACTTTGTTTCTATTAACGTGAATGCATGAAGACACTTCTAAAATAAATAACGCATCCATGGAAAGTAAATAACGATGATTTAAAACAATCGAACATCGAAGGGCTGAATCTAGAACATGTAATACACATTGACAATAGCTAGACAATATGAAGCAAATCAATGAACACTTCAAATGGTTGAGCATTCATTTGACAATATACGGTGACATGTAGTAACAAGAAATCGTATCATGCTTTTTAATACTACTAAGCAATAGTAAATAACTCAGAAAACATGCATCTTAAGCGACCTAAACAAAACAGCGAATATTAATCAAACTTAACAGCGGAACATGCTTTTTATTCAACAATAAACAGCAGCGAACAAGAATTGAATTTAACAGCGAAGCATGCGTTTTAATTGGTGATAACCATCAGTTATTATTATCCGAACGGAAAGGCAAATAGTACTTTTCAACAATTTAAAATTTGTAGGAGTATATCAAATCAGATCAGCGAAAAACATGCGTATAAAATGATTAAAATCTGTAGCGAAAACATGCTTCTTGACAACAGTGGATAATAATTGAAAAGCACGTCGAAACCTACTTTCTGCATGACAATATATGGCAACAAATATAAATCGAAAGGAAATAGTGAACATTATAACAACTAAGATTTTCATAAATAAAACAAACGTGCTTTGTCATAATTACTAATGACTAAAACAACAGTGAAATAATAAACAATTAGACACAACTAACATGCTTCTTATCTACTATCTACTAATACATAGTGGTAAACATGCTTTTAAACGATTATAACACAACGGTAAACATACTTTTAATCAACAATTAAATACAGCGGTAGTATATTAATGGAAACGTGCTTATTACACGACTATAAACTATAGCAGCAATACGAATAGAGAAGTGGAAACATGCTTTTTAACATAAATAAAACAACATGCTGATTAAATAAGAAATACAAAGCAACATGCTTGATCACAGATTTAAAGTACTGGAAGGTTAAACAAAACCAATCATGCTAACAGTTTAACAACTAACTTGATTTACATGTTTGGAATTTTACAGGTTACTAAATAGATAGATGCAAGACCGATGTTATTTCCACGACGAAGGAGTCAGCGAAATTTGAAACCATGAACATAACAACAAAGGATATATATATATTAGTGGACTTACCATATGCAGGAAAAGAAAACAAACAAGAAATAAGTGCAAAAATAGTATGAACCCAAGAAATAAAGCAGTATTATGCATTGAAAGTAACGAGCAGAACACTGAATAGCTAAACAGATAATATGACTAAGTGTTCTTATGAATAAAAGAGTCATGCATTACTTCATTGAGAAATAAACAAAAATATAACATCATTCATTACTTTCATTCTTCTTCATGTTTCAGTCAAGGTTTTCTCTAATAAAATATCATCAGCTTTGGAAATGAAAATTTACAGCAATGTATACGAAAGAAACGACTCAGCAACTACAAGGTAAAGAGTAAAGGTATTGATAAACATTGCAGAAATATAAAAAGACAGATTCTAACTACAAACCAAGTAGATCACTAAACACACACAGACACTTTACTTGTGGGTAGGGCTTTGACGGCCAAGACTACCACTTCCGTACCAAAGTGTTGAAGAATTAATCTGCAACTCTAGCCCTCGCAGCTCAATCACACCTAAGACGAAAGAAATTTGCTTGATAGAGGAGAAGAAGGAAGACGCAGGAGAGAGGAGCAGCTATAGATTAAATGGAAGGAGAGACTACCTAAGGAGACAAGGCGTGCGTCTAGGGAGGCTCCTTTGCGGGCTAGTGCCAGGAGGGCGAAGACTTTTGCTCGGCAAAAGTGCGAGTATTAACTCGCTAAAGGTCAAGTTGTCTGATTTTTATTCCTAAATTTTTGCAGATCAGCTATCATTCGGACGCGTGCGGATTACTTAATGGCGTCTGCATGCATCCTCAAGTGCAAATTTCGCAGGCTAAATCGAGGTCTCGAACGAGATATGGCATCCTCATTCTCGTCTGTACCGTCTGCAATCGTCTTGCGAAGGCGGTTTGGAGTCCACAACATGGTCTGCATCGTCCGAAAGTGCCCATAATTTGGACAGAGTCGATGCGGATGCAGTCCCATCTCGTCTGAAAGTCCGCATATGGGAACAGATTTGATGCAGACGCAGTCATCCTCGTCCGCATAGGTGTCCGTAAGTCCAGGTCAGACACTTTAGGACGATATTTCTCATCCCAAGCTCTGGGGACGCCACACAACACTCTTGCGGATGACATATCGCGTCCACAGGGTCGTCCTCAGGCGTACGAATGTCCCTGGACAACCTTTCTTTGAATTTTTTCCACTTAAATCCAATCTCATAATATTTTCCCATGAATAAACATCGTAATTTAACATGAAATAACACGTCATGTAATATATGTTATTTCCAAAAACATAATTACATAACGTACACGAGAAAAATTAGGATTGGGGTATTACAATCAAAGTCTCTTAACATTGAGATACGGCATCAAAACCTCAATCATTAGGGGCTACACCCACCAAAGCTTCTATCATTGGGGGCCACGTGTTCTAAAACCTCTCTATTATTGGAGATCACGTCCACCAAAACCTCAACCATTGGAGCTATATCGCCAATGCCTTTTATGTATCTTACATTTCATCATTAGTTTTTCTTAAAACAAATTTCATAATACATGGGAAAGCTCGTGTTTATACATATTATGAATGCAACATTACATGTATCTTACCATCTCATCATGTCCTCAATCCCCATCATCATAATTAACACAATTTATTATCTACTCACATTATCACACACATCATAGCATATCCTCAATCATCAGTATCATGACTAACCTCATCATAACTAACATAACTAATATTATAGCAAAAACATCAACACATATCCTCAATCAACATTAACCTAACATCGTCATAACTAACATAACATAGACATAATTTAGCATAACCTAACATATAAGCGTATCCTCTAACAATAATCATAAATAACCAAACATAATAGCAACACCATCGTTCTAGCACCTTGCGATGTAGGCCAAATAGTCAAATACATGTAACATTACTTATCTTGAGGTCTTTGTTGGACCACATGCTCACCTATAGAGGCAGCCGGAATGGGAGGGGGGGGGGGGGGGCTAACTTTTTCGTGTGATATTAATTTATAACACCCGGATAAAACCTCATGCATTATGTAAAAGATTTTACAGAATAAATATTTTTATAAAAGAAAATATGTTCCATAACCATTTATGAAGAAATATTGTGGGATGAATTAAGATGGGGAATGATCTATAAGAAGTGAAGAATTAAGGGGGATTAATTAAAAAGGAAGTATAAATTATTTAAGAAATTGGAGAAGAGAGAAGAGCGGGTTTGAAAAAAATGTGTATCGTGTGGGATAGGTTGACTATTCCTACCAACCTCAAATTTTAGGTCTACTATTCCTATCAAGCGATTCCATATAAATTTGAGAAAATGAAGTTGTTGTTAGACAGTTTGACTATTCCTATCAACCGTAAATTTCAGGTCTACTATTCCTATCAACAGGTCCTAAGCAGAATTGCGAAAAAACATGTTTTCTCTAGTGGACGTTTTGGCGTTTACCCAATTACTTTATGTCTATTTTTCCAAAGAGACAAATGTGTCTGCTTTTCCTTCGCACTTTATGATACTTTGTTGAATAAAATTAAGATAGAGGCACGAGATTAAGAGAAGGAAAGGACGCTGGTTTCTTTCCTTTTAAGAAAGCATAAGGGTTTTCTATTTTTTTAAGAAAACATAAGAGAGAATGGAAAATCAGAGGAGAGAAAAGATAAACAGAAAGGGCACGAGAGTGAGAAGAGAAAAAAGGAAGTGCGTGCGTGAGTGAGAGAGGGATTCTGTTTTCTTCCTGCTATTGGTTTGAAGGAGAGGTTCGACAGAAAAAAAAAAAAAAAAAAATTCTTCATGAGGTAAGAAATGGGATGTAGTTGGCTAGTGAAGGCCCTACATCACGAGATTTCATTGTCTGCCTTAGTTAATTGATGTGAAGTGTGCTCTGTCAATTGTTAGATGTTTATGTTAATTATAGTTTGATAGATAACTTGGAAAATGCCTGGTAATTTTTATTAACCGTGAGAAATTAGAATTTCTTGAAGCATTGCTCTCTTGTTGTTGGATTGTTAGCTACTGCCATTTATAGTTGGACGAATTGCTGGATAATATTTTGTGATTTTTGTTCTGTGAAATGTGAGGCTAGATGATGGAGAATGGTTCCGCCCTTTTTAGAGGTTGTGTTCACACATTGATAAATTATTCACTGCCTTTAATTGAAGCTTGAGAATTCATATGCTCACTAAATCATTCACTGTTCTTTTGGAGATTTAAGAAATACTTATTAGAAATTATGTTGACTTGTTCCTTGGAATTAGAAAAGCCTGTTGGTATTAATTTGTAATACCCAGATAAAACCCCGTGCATTATGTAAAAGATTTTATGGAATAAATATTTTGATAAAAGAAAATACGTTCCGTAACCATTTATGAAGAAATATTATGGAAGAATTAAGATGGGAAATGATCTAGAAGAAGTGAAGAATTAAGGGGGATTAATTAAAAAGGAAGTATAAATTATTTGAGAAATTGGAGGAGAAAGAAGAGCAGGTTTGAAAAAAATGTGTATCGCGTGGGACAAGTTGACATTCCTATCAACCTCAAATTTCAAGTCTACTATTCCTATCAACCGATTCCATGTAAATTTGAAAAAATGAAGTTGTTGTTAGACAAGTTGACTATTCCTATCAACTGCAAATTTCAGGTTTACTATTCCTATCAACCAGTCCCAAGCAGAATTGCAAAAAAATAGGTTTTCTCTAGTGGACGTTTTGGCATTTACCCAATACTTTATGTCTTTTTCCAAAGAGACAAACGTGCCTGCTTTTCCTCCGCACTTTATGATACTTTGTTGAATAAAATAAAGACAAAGGCAAGGGATTAAGGGAAGGAAAGGACGTTAGTTTCTTTCCTTTTAAGAAAGCAGAAGGGTTTTCTGTTTTGAAAATTGGCTTTGCCTTACCCTGTTAGCATTGGTAATATCTTGGTTCCATGATTTGCTCTATGAATTACTCTCGGTTAACATATGCATGAATAGCTTTTTGTTAATTAATTGCTTTCTGTCAATTAATACATAAATTGCTCTATGTTAGTTAATGTATAAATTGCTCTCTGTTAATTAATTGAAGCATAAATTGTTCTCTGAAACTAAAATTAAAATATGGCCCTTTGTGAAATTAAAATATGAATTACTCATTGTTAATTAATGTACGAATTGTTCTCTGTTAATTAATATATGAATTACTCTCTGTTAACAAATGTTTAGTTTAATTTGATGGTCCTCTTAATTGTTCTTATAAATTCTAGATAAAATGCTCAATGATAGAAATGGAACATTTTAAGTTTAAGAATAAATTGTTATATCACCGCTTTTATATTATGTTTTCTTTTGTATATTCCATATATTGTTGTGGACTGAATATGACATAGCATTCATGCATCATGAGTAGAGCTTATGAAAATGTTGACATATGCACGACAAGTTTAATGAAATAAATGAATAAATATAAACAGACATGTGGGGGTTCGGGAGATGGGTGATGATCCTTGGTGGTAACACCCCTAATGTAAAGCTCGTCCCAAGTAGGGACTGAGTGTCGGTTAAGCCCACATGAACCAACAGATGTATCTCTTCTCTTGTTCTAGAAATCCCTAACTCTTGGATCAAAGAGATTGGTGACGATCATAGGTATGGAGTTACAGTTATGTCATGAGGACCAACAAATGTATCCTTTCTCGGGTAATGAAATGTAAAGACAAAAAAGATAGGTTCTTTTATGGGATAGACTACATAAGCACGTATAAACATGAACATTGGATTTTATTCTATTTTTTGTTGAGTGTTAGGTTCAATGTTTTACCCGTGATGTAGGTGACTGTAATGATATCTAGATTGACCAATGTGGAGGAGGAGAGATTACCTATTGAGCTCTTGGGTTATCAGTCGGGTTTGACCTGAGGGTTATGACTTATGGAAAGTAATACTGTTTGTTTTGAACAATTAATTGTGATTTTAAATTTAGTAAACGTTTTGTAAGACAATGGACTTTTGTTTAAAGTATTAAAACTATGTTTTGAAATTATTCCGCTTCATTACTCTAATCTGTTTTCCTCACACACATTTTAATAAACTAAAGAAATTTTTTTTATATGGCTAAAAAAAATAATGAAAGAAAGAAAAAAGTTTTAATAATGCGGGGTGTTACAAGTGGTATCAGAGCATAACCAGGTCAAACTTGGTTATGTAAACTGCTGATAACGCAAGACTTATCGTGGAATGCTCCTCCGATTGTAAGTGTGATGTTATTTATTAAATTGTTTTATTAATTCTTGACCTAAATGTGTAATACCTCGAATTTTATCATAGTGAGTATAAGATTTTGTTATACTAATGTTTGGTGATTGGAATTGTGATATGTGATATGAATTGAGAGTTTCGTGTTGTGGCTTATGGAGGATCGGAGATTCAAGTGGTTATGGGAAGTTTGAAGGGAAAAGTGGTCGACCAATATTCCATACAGATTAGACTTTGGAGCTCTCGGGTTAGAAAAGTGGTCGACCAATATGGAAGTGGTTGACCAATTTTCAATATAGATTCAAAATAGAGGGTTCTCATGTAGAAAACCGATCGACTAGTATAGAAGTGGTCAACCAAAATTCTCGAAGGAAAAAGGTTTTTGGTGGAAAAGTGGTCGACCAAAATAGAATTGGTCGACCAGAATATAAAAGGTCACCAGCTTAAGAGGAAATGTCATGATTCATTAGAGGAATTAAGTTGGCAACTCAACACCTCATTGCTAATGAGGTGCCACCTTGTGCAGGGATGGCTGAATGAGGAATATAAGTTATATTTAAGAGGAAAGCTCGTGAGAAATGGAGGGAAAACAATGAGGGAGAATTGAGAGAAAAGGAGAAGGAACTAGGAGAAGAAGATGAAGAGAAGGAAGAAGAAGCTTGAAGAGGTAGAAGGCTAAGGTTTTCTTTCAAGGTAGGTTGAGTTTTCTTTGAAATATTATGGGATTAGTTGAAATTATGGATGATTTAAGTTATAAATAAGTTATGTTTAGCATTTACTCATACTAATTGGTATGTTCAAGGTGTTAAAGATCAACGAGATAGTTGAGGATACTTGCAAGATATTATGCTAAGGAATTAAGATAAGAAATATGTGTGTTTTTGGCCTATTGGCCTACATCATAAGAATTTAGGAAATTATTTGATATGGTGTGTATTATGGGAATATTATTATGATATGGTGTGATTACTTATATGCTCACATGTGATTATTTATAGGAAATATATGAGGTTAGTATTGATGTGATTAAAGAATAAGATATTGATTGTTAATGACATGATGAATGGAAGAAATGTAAAATGTTGTTGTGAAGAATTGTGTAAATGATAATGTGCATTGTATGGTTCATATGCATTTCATGCATCATGGTTTTGATAAAAAAAAAATATAAAAATGTTTTATGCATTGTAATGTAAATGATAAGTGGATACTCATCCATACCAAGTGGACATATTTTGGGCTAGTGGTATGAGACGCTAACCTAAGAACAAGTCCGTGCAAGCCAAATTCACCTAAAGCGAACAACATCCATTTGGGCTGTATGGTTACCCCTTGTATCATTAAATGTAAATGAAGTGGACTAAATAAATGTAAATATGCGATTTGGAGACGGGGGGTCTAGTAACGGTTTGACTTATGAGAACTACAAGATGATGTATCTCATCCCTCGTCGGGATTGAGTGACGGTTCTATTTAAGAAAATCCCAGGATGTATCTTTTCTCTTGGACTAATGTTCTTCAATCGTTGTGGACTGTTATGTGACTATAAATGATGAAAATAAAAGATAGGTTCTTTTCTGAAATGGACAACATGAGCATTGAGTCAACATAAGCATACATTATTCATTCATTTTATCTCTTACTGAGTGTTGGCTCATAGTTTAAGTCATGTGATATAGGTAAGTGCGAAGGTAAAGAAAGAAAGGAATAGTTGATGGAGGATTTACGCAATGAGATATTGTGTTGGTCGGACTCAAGGGAAAACGGAAAAATGTAATTTGTTTAAGTTAAGAAACGTTTTGTACATTGTAATGATTTTAAAGATGAAATTGTATTTATGGTGTTAAAGTTATTTATTTTCAAATGTTTTTAGTACAACAAGTCCTTCGCTACACACTCTAATGAAAAGATTTGATTAAAGAGAAAAGTTTTAAATTCTACGTATTTTACAAAGAAAATGTGTTTTATATTGCTACATTTTAAGTAAAGGAAAAATGGGTTACTACAGAACGACCGCATTTCCTATGCCTCGTGAGTACGTTCCCTTCCGTAAACAGATACACTTCTGCCCCACTCACATTTCCTTTGTGACTCGTAATGCAAACAACATTGTTTCCTTTGATTTGCAGCCATGTTCCGCTCTCTGGGCGCCTACGCTTCTATGACTCTTGTTTTTCTCCTAATTTATCCCTCCAAAATGACGATATCCTATGCTTCACCGTTTGTGACAGAAGTGTTTGCTTCCACAGGTCCTCGCATCCTTGCGTATTTAAATTTGAATGACAACATTTCACGCATTTTTGCTATTCACCACGGACACGTTTCCTTTTGTGGATGCCTACGTTTCTGCAATTTCTACAGTTTAACTAGTCCCTTTAGTCCAAATGTCATCGTCCTTCTCTTAGTTTGTCTTATCGCAGTTGCGTTCCTTAACTTAGAACAACAGTGTTTGCCTATCATCCCTTAACATTTTTTCCTATTTCATTTGGACGAACAACATCATTTAATACTCTCATCATTGTCTCCACTTGATGCATCACAAAATCTGATTACTCGACCCCGGTGACACCACGTTAGAAGGGCTTGCAGGTGACACCACATTAGAAGGGCTTGAAGTGGAACCTAAACATGAATACAAGGAGATGCCAAAACATATCCTCATGTGGAGTACTAGTTCACTCTTTGATTTGAAGTTCATCTGAGGCTATGCATGAAAGCTATAAGACCGAAGCTTAAAATGGACCACTTGGAGAAGATATATTCCTCCAGCACCTTGTCATGATTATTTACTCTTTATCTTACTAGAATATTGTGGATTAGATGTGTTTTGGGTTTTTTTTGTTGTTTTAATTTTGGACATTTTGGTGTTCGACTAGTGTGCTAGCCGAGCACTCATGCTAAGTTTGTTTCCCTTAAGGGTATTTTTGTAATATTAGTTTTAGGACTTGTCTTAAGGATGTATTTAAGCTTCTTAAGGCTGACCTAAAACCTAAATTTGAATTTGATTAAGCCGCAACTAAAATTGTTTTGGAGGTTCCCTCTCAAAACTTATCGATGATTCTTGTCTAGGTTAGCTGAAGACTTCAAAACCAAAGATTTACCTCTTCATTGTTCTTGTCGGTCTTGGAGGAGGGATCTTATACTGAATTCTTCCAGCATCTCTCCTTGGGGTGTTCATCACGAGAGAAGGTTCAAAAGATCGATGGAAAATAGGTTGGAGTGGTCTCCAGTGAGATCCTATAGAAGTCGCAAATTCTGATTTTGGGAAGCTTGTGGACCAGCTTGTGGGTGGAGTATTCTTGTTGTTTGCTTATATTTCATTCTGGACTTTTGGGATTGTTTCTCTTTTTGGATTGCAATGCACAGCCTTCCAGTTTGGAATAGTTTGTAGTAACACTTCGCGTTTTCGAGCGGATATTGAAGGAGCTTTTCCATTCTGCATTCACGGGTAGTGTTACCGCATTTTGAACGTCCTTTCTATTTTAAAGAACGTCCCCGTGCTCTAAATGATGATGGTTATATCTGTCATTCGTCCTTACATTTGTCGTCCGTTATCCATTTTCGCCGTTCGAAGCTCCATCAGGGATGTCTGTCTTCCAATATCGGACGTCTGAAACTCCATTCAAAATGTCTGTTCCCCCATAGGGGACGTCCATTATTAATCCCAGCATTAAATCTTCTAATTTCATACGCTCGTCTTCCCTATAGGACGTTCGTCCTTCATCCCAAACCTCCATTTCCCTCATTCCTACACTCCTACTTCCGAGTGACCCCCCGTAGGTGCATCACCACTCTTCCCACAAGGGAATCTTTTTCATCTGTGGGAGCATCTTTTCTTAATCTAACGACCCCCGTTTTGTCCTCCCATCTAATCCAATAGTCATTCTCCCTCCCAAAACAGAATCTTTCCTTTCTGCGAGAGCATCTTTTCTTTTCGTCTTATAATCTGAAGGTCCTTATCTCATCCGCGCCTTCCATCCAATGGTCATTGTTTTATCCGCTCTTCTTAATCACTTCCATGGACGTATTCCTTCCCGCGGTCTTTTTCTGACAGCTGATACTTCATCTGCTCCTCCCTTTTTAATCCAATGATCAAACTTTCTCCCGAAACAAAATATTTCCTCTCTGCAAGAGCATCTTTTCCCTTCTTCCATTCTCATCCAGCGATCAACTTTTATCCTGTGCTTCCCATCCTATTGTCCTTAATCCATCTACTCCTTTCATCCCTTCCGCAAACACAAACCTATCTACAGACGCTCCTCCTTAGCGGACACCTTGTCCAACGGCGCCATTTTGTTTATTACCTTATTTCACCGTGAGATATAATTCTATTCCGCACTAATTTCCCATCTTCTGTTACACGCAGGCACGGATTTCAGAAACTAATATACTTCCTCCTAATAAAACACTTGCACTGTTTTCCATAAACCAATAATTCCATCTATGTAGTCTCAACATAATCCCAACTAAAATCATACTACCATCCAAGTGATCAAATGTTTTGTCTTTTCCTTGTCTTTTTCTTATCTTCAAGAGTTGATTCATCCTCAAGTCCTTCTAAGGTAATTCTTCCTGCAAAATAAGAAGTTATGAAAAGATTAATGAGTTTCTTGGCCCGAGCTCTAGTGACCGGTCCTTGAGGTGCATCAATCTCTCTTAAAGCCATCTCTTTCTCCATTTTCTTCCAGAGGTGGACATTCCTAGTAAAGGAAGAGAAAGCTTGCTAAGACTCAAGTTGAAGTGTCTTTCTTGTTGGTGACCATTGAAGTCAATAGGTACAATTTTGGTACCTATTCAGACCAGCTTGCACATTTCCGCGCACCATTTTCGTTCCAGAACGCTTCTACCCTTGATTTTTGGAGGGTTTCTTGTTTGCTTATAGAGAAGGATGCAATCGAAATTTCACATCATTTCGACGCCTCAAGACCGAGTTCTGACAGTTTCCATTTTGGGTTCATTTTGCCTCTTATAGCCACCCTTTCCAAGGGGTTTCTTTCCATTCCCACATATGTGGTGCATCAAAATCCCTAGGTACTCTTACCTTTACCTGGAATGAAAGGAGGTCATTTGGGGTGAGTGACCAACTTAATAAGGAAATCTAGACTAGATGCAATGCATGCGAAAATAATTTTTTTCATCCTTTAAAAAATCATTGTCATGCTTCTCATTTACCGTATAGAGATTTTAATTCAATAAAACTCTTTATCATTTTATTAAATAGGCTCAAAGTCTTCGATGATGCTTTTGTCAAAACATGTTATATACATGAACAACTATACTTCGAAAATATGCCGACGCCATTTTCCAATCTGAAAATGTCATCAGTGAAAAAGGATGGTCACACAAAAACCTATCCGGCACTCATCATAAAATAGGTGGTCATCTGTCAATAGCTATACCTCATGAGGCAAAAGAAGAAGATGGTACATGCGTCCGAAGACCAAGCGGCATACTCATCTGTAATATCAATAATGAATAAGGTTATCGGCTCCTCAACTAGCCACCTATTGTATCCAAGTTGACGAGGGTTGTCGGCGAGTAGAGCTACAAGCCGTCACACCACCTGTAAATTGGAAAGGTGCTAGGTGAGCAAACCTAGTGACTAATAACCTCCAATTTGTATGACTACCATGGCAAGGATCTGAGGCTCAAAACCCAATGAGCGTGTTATCACCGCCCTATCACCCTTTCGACTTTTGAGGTTCGAAACCCGATGACATGTCACCGGTGCCCTATCACCATTTCACACGTACAAACAATCAATCTTCTCACAGTAGAAAATTGCACATGATAGCCTTATGATGCTTTAGCGCCAAGACTGCCTAAAGCATCAAGAGAACTTATTCTTCCAATATATGCACAAAATATCAACAGAACCATGTATGATAAAGTAAACGTGAGAAAACATACGTATACGTAAAAACGAACGTGTTATCGAACAGTTCTCATTGGGTTTTCAAGTGTGGTACCCCACAAAATATAAGTTCGAAAACATGATGCAATGCAATACAAAAGGTATAGAAATTCTTCCATTTTCGGTGTTCCATCTTACCAATTGGAGCAACAGTCTCCTCGAACCAAACTGAACCGATTCTACCTCTACCTTGATTCGAGTTTTTAAGCTCGAATTTGAAGCCAAACAAAATCCCAAATTTCAACTTCAAAATCAGAAGGGGAAAACGGAGTTACTCACCACGGTCTTCACAAAAGTTGATAGTTTGAGTGTTGAGAACCTAAATCTGTGGTCAAACGCTACCAACTCGCCGATTCAATCTCTCTCCTCTCTTGTGTAACTCTTCTCTGTTGGTGATAATCGAAGATCTTCTTCTTCTTTTATTATATTCATTTTCTTTTTTATTTATTTATTAAATAAAAAATATATAAAATATATTTTTTATATTAAATGAATCCAATATAAATTTTAATTCAAATTCTAATTTGTTCTAAACGGTAATCGAGAACTTAATCAAAATAATTTACCAAATAAATATTGGGATTTAATTCTAAAGTGTGAAAAAGACATTAAAATGTTATACCGAGATGAAATACAGAAATATTGACTCAATCGTCGCAAAACTTACAAAGTAGCTAAGATAAATATTTAATTTATATTTGTAAAGTGCTTCTTACATCCGATCCCCCTTCTCTCTTCTCTCTCTCTCTCTTATTGCAGAGAATTTGATTGTGAAATGAAGAGAAGGACAATTTACGCATGGGGGGTAGCAATCATTTCCTTTTTGGTGTTGATGATCGTCACCCCTTCCATCCCTCAGTCTCAGGAGTACCACGATTTTGCCGATAAGCGCGAGTTCTTCGGTCAGCTTTGTTCCCTTTCTCTCTCACTTTCTGTTGCTGTCTGTCTGGCTTACCATTTCTGAAAATTTGTTGTTCTTCATTCCGAGACCAATCGGTGTAATAGGACTGCATTAGATATACTTCTTTTAAAGAACTTTATAGTTATTTATGTTTCCAGGAAACCATTGGGATCTTGATTGTTAATGGAAATTTAATTTACCAATTCAGATTCGTCTGTAAAGATTGAATAACTTGATTATTGGGTATCCAACAGTTCGTAAAAGTGCTGATATCTAGGGCTTGAGATTTTCTTCTGATCTTATGAACGAGAAAAGGGAAAGGAGACTGGGAATATGAAGATCATTTGGGGAAATTTGAAGTAACATGGTCATTAAATTTTAGAGTTCAGACAAAAAGAATACCAAATTTTCCTTATAACGACATTTAACATATTTTTTTGCTCAAAATTACTTAGATATCATACGTTGAGAATTTTTAAGGGAATTATGTAGACGGGTGTATTCCTGTACTTCAGGACAGTGTGGATTGATACTTCTTTGCTCTCTCTTGCAAGAATTGTAATTACCCCGGAATCATTTTACTTAACAAATTTCCTTATAGTTAACTGGTACAAAATTATGATTATTTTTTCTTTTCAGGAATTCCTAATACCCTCAATGTGATTTCCAATTTTCCCTTCCTGGTGATTGGTCTTGTAGGACTTGTACTTTGCTTTTATGAAAATTACTTTCAATTCCGGTAATACTTCCCCGTTTTAGTTAATCATTTTTGTTCCTTGAATTCAATAAAAATAGTCTTTATCGTGAGTCCTAACTACTAGTTATTTGCCATTTTTTAATATTTATAAAAAGTTTACAAGGCGAGCTTTGGGGATGGACTATTTTTTTTGTTGGTGTAGCGGCTGTTGCTTTTGGATCCTCATATTATCATCTTAATCCAAATGATTCCACTCTTGTTTGGGATCGTTTGCCGGTGAGTTTCCTGATACAGTGGACCAAACTTTCGCAAGTGTTGTTGTCTAATATAATAAAATAGTTATTATATTTATCAAAAATTTTAACACAAGTTGTTTTCTTTGACTGTAGATGACTATTGCGTTTACGTCAATAATGGCCATCTTTATAATAGAAAGGATTGATGAGCAAAAGGGAACAGTATCCATCCTACCTCTTCTTCTAGCTGGTGTTATAAGCATAGTATATTGGAGGTTCGTTCCATACCTGATTGTAATAAATAAAGGACTGCTTAGAAAGGATTATACTCGATAGTTTATGCGTCCTAGTTAGTCATTACAATTCATGTTTCGATTCTAAGAAGTCATTTGATTCAAGTCTTTTTTGGTCCGGCTTCTTTGCTTATGAGTTTGTTTTGGAGCTTGATTACATCTAGCTTTAATCTTTAAGTTGAATGTATTAGGCAAAACTTCTTTAAGCTCATTTAAGAGGTTATAGCATGTACTAATATTAACTGAACATGCAAATAAGCTAACTCTAATATTTTAGAGTTAAAATGTAATCTGAATGTTTTTCTCTTCAGGTTTTTTGATGATCTCCGCCCGTACGCGCTGGTCCAGTTTGTTCCGTGTATTGTCATTCCATTAATGGCCATCATATTGCCTCCAATGTATACACATTCATCGTACTGGCTTTGGGCTGCTGGTATGAGTTTCTCATCTTATACTCCTGATTTTCGTTTCCATTTGTCAGAACCCAAATATCACTGCCTTCAGTGTATGCTGACCGAAAATTTTGATTGACTTGTTTCAGGATTTTATCTTTTAGCAAAAATTGAAGAAGCGACGGATGACACGATATATAATTGGACGCATCATGTGGTGAGTGGGCACACGCTCAAGCATCTATGTGCTGCTATGGTTCCTGTGTTTTTGACCATAATGCTTGCAAAGCGAACCATTGAAGTGGAAAGGTAACTTACGATAATGTTTTGTTTTTAAAGACCAAATTATATTCTCCCAACATTTAAGAATGCCAGTTCATAGTCTATCAATGCCTTGCGTGCTTGTTTAGTTTGCATTAATCAGACATTAAGCTTGTTTTTCATATTTCCCATGCAGAGTCAGCTACCTGGAGAGCTGGAAAGTTTCTTGGATCAAATTTAGAGACCAGAAAACTACAATCGAAAGCTACTCCTGTTCCTACACAGCTGTTCCAGTTGTTGAATCACATTAGAGCATTAGTGCTGTTTATAGTTAGATGCAAATTCAACAAACCGACCACCTATTTGTCAATACTTTACCGTATCTCAAGATGACAATACTTGTATAGGACAACATGTTTCTTGGCGTGTTCAAAAGAATTGTCATCTGCCTGTGTCAGATCTTTCAAATGTAACTCATCTTTGTCTTAATCACTGCTGAAAAACCAAGCACAATGACTAGACGTTTGATGCTGTAAGTACCTTCTAAAGTGAAATAAAAGCATTCGTTAAACGAAGTTCTGTACAAAGTAGCAAAGTGTTGAACCAAAAGCAGACAAGTCTTCCCAATTTGAATGTGGCTATCAGTCCTCCGTTTCGCTCAACTTTACGATTCCACCTCAAGCGATGGCAGCAATGACCAAATTGAATTTGAATATTGGTTAAACTGCATTCACCCACAAGCAAAGCATTTGTAACTTTCTCTGCTAAATACCATCCAAATATCCGGTTCATATTTATAAATGCAAAAGCTCAACTGGCTAAGTAGAAAAACAGTAGTAGTGCATTGGTTTTTCCTTTTGTCTTGGATGTACTTCCTAAATGGTTTTTTAATATACAGCCCTTTTGAAGGTTATAGCAAAACAGAGGCTCTTGATCCGTATTACTTGAAACAGAGTAAAAGTACAAAAGCACGTAGATTGTATATAGGAAGGGAATGGCAAACCTCTTTTACAATCTCTTCATATTTGTTAGTCAACTCCAGCAGTTTAGAATGGGTCGATTCCCTAAATGAACGGGTCTTCGAAGTAATGGCATCAACCTATCAATTGGAAAAATCAAAAGTATCACAAATCAATATGAAGCTGACTCCACCTTTAAGCAAAACACATTTACCTCCATCAGCACAATTTCCACATTTCTCTGTGTTGCTTGTAAATCTTGTCTCTTGGATTCAACCTCCAACTTAACATTATCAAGTTCTTTTGTAGCCTCTTCACTCTTAAGATCTCTCTCCGTCTCTAGTTGTTTTATTAGTTCATCCACCTGATTAACTGAGGAAGATACCAAAATACGCTCTAAAAGAGGTACAGATAGGCGGAAAAGCATATAAATATAAGTTAAATAAAAATAAGAATACCCTTCACTTGTTGCTCAACCACTTTAGCCTCAAGTGATTTGTCCAAAACTTTTTCATCACTCACTTTAGCTTTTAGGATCTTAAACTCTTTGTCCAGTGACTTTGTAGAGTTTACCTGTCATAAAGAATACTTAACTTCGTGTTTGTTTTATATGTTGACAATCAAAACCGTCATTTTATATATACTTTCAAAAATCAATTAAAATTTTTCTGAAACTGTAAAGAGTTCATTCATATATCCATAAAATGAGACTAAAATAAAACATCAAGGCTAATGATTTTTACTTCTCTTAGAAAGGAAAGAAATAAACGGCAAATAGCTGAATGGGTTGAATAGGCATTGAATTCGTGTCTTATAAAAACACCATTCAATTTTACCATTTAATGATCCCTAGCAGCTCAGGAAGATGAACCCAAAACTCAGCTGCAAAAACACCAATACAACAGTTGTATACCTGTTCTTGTATGAACTGCATCCGAGCAAAGAGCTTTGAAAGTTTCTTCGAAACCTGAAAATAAATACACAGAAATTCATACAGAACTATTTGCTCTCAAAACCTACATTATCCCCATTCAGCATTATCAAGGTTCTGTATGATGCATGATTGGAGCTTTGGTAATTTTCATCAATTTCCCATAGAGAATATTTTTACTAACTGTATGGTACCAGGGACGACTAGAATTTTCATCTACCATAGAGCCATGAAAAAACTTATCAATGAAGCATAATAAAATCAAAACGATTGCTCTGTCTCCAAATAATTCTTAACACCACAAATTTCTAAACGACAAGCAGTATAGAATCCATTTATAGGAATCAAAATATTACCATCCCTTCACTTCTCTCAAGAGTAATCCTAGTCCAGAAAGCAATGTTGGTCAATGTTATCCTCTCCTGAGTCTCTTTATTTAATTGAATATTACTAGTCTCCATTCCTAGGATAATTGATCTAGTAAACGAAGAATAAACCAAAGTTTTTCTATTCTTTGCCGCCACATGCCGTGATAAAAAAAAAGAAGAAGAAAAAACCTATGACTTTTCTAGAGGACACCTATTGACATCATTTTCACACAATATAAAACCGTTGTTGGAAATTAAGTTAAGCTATCACTTATCACGCTTTCGATTCCCCTTTTTTGTCACTATGGTATGTAGATGCGTTTTCACATTTCAACCTTCAGGTTTTACAACTTCTTTGAACCCAAATATTAGATGAGATGTTTTAGTCAATGCGTCTTCTAAAGTCGGTGAGGAGTATTGGATGGGATTTTGTTAGAGGTGAGTGGATCTACGTGGCAGGAAACGGATATTATAATAATTTTGGCTGTAAATGAAGGAAAAAATGAAAATCACTTAACTTTTGAAACCAATGCTGCCAATGAAGTTCATAACAAGATTTTTTTATAAAGCAAGATAAAAAAAAACCATTTCTTTCACCGACTGAAATATTGAACCTCAAAACTCATTAGTCATCGATGTCTTGTTCAGTCATTTATGTTGAGTATGACGAGGTCAAATTGAAAATTCATGATAAGTACCTCAGCATAAACCTCAACAATGTTAGTCTTATCCTGAAAGGATTGCATTGCTGATCTTTCAAGATTACTTGCCTCATCCCTGGCCAATTTCTTCTCCTCTAAAGTCCTCTATACGAAAGAAAGCATAACAGTTATTTCACAAGGAATAAAGATATGCAAATTGAAAGGAAGAAGACATATATAAATTAAAAACAAGAACCAAATAGAAGGCAACCTTTTTAACGAGAAAATGTTACTAAGAGGAAGAATAAGAAATATGGTAGACAATTTTCTCAATACAAATATTTGATTCTTATATTATAAAATTCTCCTTACATCAACAGAAGAATTCCATAAAAAACACACAATTACATAGAAGTTACTACACTTATCTTGCACACTAAGAGGGAATTCGAGAGCCCTTCCTCTCCCACCAAAAAACCACCCCCTTTTTCCCTCTACACAATATTTTAAATATTATAACTACCCACTAACAGTTATTTCACATATACTATCTAATATTTATCATTAAAATTACCTTACTTTCCTTAGCCTTCTAATATAGGTACAATGAAAAGCTATCAAAATACTCTGAAGAAAATTGTATTTTGCCATATTCTTCCGGTTATTCTGATAAAAAAATATCATTTCAATTAGAAAAGACCAAAGACAACAGGCATTTTCTGATATATTTTGAGATAATTACCTATAAAAATAAAAATAGGAGCTTTTAAGTTGCGTACTTCTTAAAAATCAATTACTTACAAAGACACTTGCATATTTCATTGTATTAAATTTCTCCTGCATTTGTTTATGAGCTAACAAGGAATGGAAAAACACCAAGTTACCTGCAATTTATCTGGTGACTGAACAATCTTCGAACGTAAGTTTGCATTCTCTTGAACACTTTGTACTAGGAGAAACTCAGCGTTGGAAACCTGAGGGTTAGAGCTGATTAGCAGAAACTATTGATACATACCTCCTACTTTAAAACTAAAACAATGAACAAAATTTAATAAAAATAAATATAACAACTTAACTTTATGTTCCTACACTTACAAATCACTGCTTATAACATATTTTGTTGCAATCATTTAAAAAAACAGAACCAAGGTCAACTGTGCATATATATATGGACGACCCATCATGAAAGAACCAGGACAGAAGAATGAAAATGTTGAAAACGAGAAAAAATATATATAAGAGAACAACCAAAAAGTAATGATCAAAGTAAATCAACCTTCTCATCCATTTCTCCAGCCTTCTCCTTTAATTTTCGAATAGAAGCTCGCAAGGACACCTGGTGGTTGTTGAGGCCAGCAATAGTCTGACGTAATTCTTTTACTTTTGCGTCAACCTCTTGAACAAGAGGTAACTCTCTTTCTCTTGCTTGATTGTAGTTTTCAATCTCAGCATTCAACTATAATTGAGAAACTCAGGTCAAGTCGTAGCTCGTTAAAAGCTATAACTTTCTTTATTCTGGTCACTGCAATTTATTTATTCATTTTTTGCCACTAACAGATATACCTGGTAAGTCTTTGCCTCGTACTCTCTTTGTTGGTCGGCAAAAGAATTTATTTCATCCATAGCTGATACATGGAGATTGATTTTGGCATCTCTTGAAAAAGATAAACCATAAATATAATTTACAGTGAAACGGATTACAAAAATTCAAATAGAATGACAAATATTGCACAATCTAAAGCTTTTTCGTAGAAAATATCAAAGTTGACTAGGCATCAAAATCCCTCAAAAGACCAACAAAATATTAACAGTAAAAAAGGAAAAAAAAAAATCCAAAAATTCAGCCAACGATGAATTTTTGCACCTATATTGAAATGTTGTTAAATTCAAACATTTTGATTGAATGGAAGCACTGTGAATATGGTCTAATGTTTTTTTAGTAACAAAATTCTTAATAATTGATTATTTTGCTAGAAAATGAAACAACGCTTCAACCAAGATAACTATTTAGATTCATACTTAATGCTCGATTTGGACTTAATGCTCTATTCTCCAAATCGAGCGTAGTTAACTACCTCAAAAACATATTTAGTATATGGAAGAGAAAATCTCACTTGTATAAATATAAATTGAGGATCGCACTAAGGAAGAGTTCTGTCCGGTCCGGATCTGGCCTTAGCAAATCTTTAAGTGTGAACTTCTTTGGGCATTCCACAGATTCAACAAGTTGTTTTACCTTGTTGCTAAGTTTCGCAAGCCTAACGGAGTCCATAAGAAAATCTGGATTCTCCAGCTGCTCCAAAGCAGCAAATTCAACCTGTCCCTGATCTTCCCTGCACCAATTTCACATACCAAACGAAATTACTTCAGAAAATCCTTGAAAACTATAACAAAAATCAAGAGCAAAACTTATGTGAGGTAAAATGGAGTTAGCTATTACTCGTGCAGTATTTCTAGGCAGATTAAGAGACGGGTGTAAAGATCGGAGAGGAAATCTGTATTGGGATTAAGGAAGTCGCGCTCAGATACGGCGGCGATCTGGGATTGGACAAGCACAGTGACAATATCTGAGCGGGAAAGCCTCGGATACTCGAACTTCGACATCGCCAATCGATACTTGTTTTACAGAGATGGATAGAAATGGAGACGGAGTGAGAGAGAGACAGAGGGAGAGGGAGGGAAAGAGAGATTCAAATCAAATGGGTTATTTGATAATAACCCAACCCAATTGGACTCGTACCAAATTCAGATTTATATATTTTAATAAAATTAATTTTATTTTTTAATTTAATTGAACTTCATGGTTGGTGCGGTTTAATTCATCTCTCCTATGAATTCACTTTTGTATTCTTTGTTTGCAATAGATTGGAAACAATGCCCATTGATCATAACCCACTAGCCTCTCGTCCTCCTCTTGCCCGTCACGACCCTACAATGTTTGCAAAATCCACTGCATCGAATGCTTCGATCACAAGCACCCTTTATGAAAAATTGACTACAACTCATGTAAAATTGCTAATCTCATGAACTCGGATGTTGTAGTTTGCCCAAATTTTCAAAAGTCAACGCCACGTCTCGCACTCCCACTGCAGGCGCAGCGAGATGAAGCATAAAAACATTAACAATCGAAATCTCTGTCTAAATTGTTCAACAAAACATAGTTTCAATTTATAAGAAAATAAAAGTGAGTGCAACATGAGGACTTTCCAAGTATAGGAGTGAGCCCAATTTGGTTTGGTTCGGTTCAGTTTTAAGAGAAAATAGGATCAAACCACGAATCCATGTTTCTGACAAGTTACAACCGAACCAAACTGAATCGGACCAAATCATGAATTCACGGTTTGGTTCTATATATAAAAATGTGTAAAATATATATATAAAAAAATGAACTACACCAAACTTGAAAAAACTAATAAAATACCAAAAAGATGAAATATATTTGAGTTTAACGAAGAATACGAAATTTAGAAAATTAAGAAAACTAGTATAATGTATAAATAAAATACCAAAGTTTTCCTTCTACTCTTCACAACTATCATATTCATCTTATTCTTTGGTCTTGTCACGAAGATTTAACAAAGTCTACAAGATGTAAATATTGAACAAAGTAAATGTAAATGTTACAAATATCTAAAAACTTTCAACACACCTTTTTCAATAGGCATCAATCAATAATAACCCTGACGTTGTCATTTGTTCTTCATTTTCATTGAACAATTCTAGAATATACAAATGTCAAATAAAGGAAAATTACCAAAACAACCATTGAACTATAGAATCAATGATAAGTTAATTACTAAATAATTTTTGATAACAACTTAAACATTTAACTATGGAAAATGAACGAAACAAACAACGTTGTTACATTTTACGTTAAAAATATTTTTTTTCGCAACGGAACGTTGTCTTTCCATCATAGAACGTTGTGAAATGTTGTTTTTCCGTTGCGGAATATTGACTTTCCACTAAACGAATTTAAAAGATTACTTTCCGCAGATGGAACAATTATTTTCTGCTGTGGAAAGACAACGTTCCTCCTACAGAAAGATTACTTTCTGCAGAGCAAATATTACTTTCTTCTGCGAAAAGTGAGACATTGGTGATGAAAATTAAACAACGACGACAGACCAGGAAGAAGAAAGAGAACTGGACGAGTGTAATCAAGAGCAAGGGCGAGTCACCAGAAGATATTTGAAATATTGAAAATGTGGGAATTATTTTCGACAACGAGAAGACCATGTCGGAGTTTTCCAGTAAAGGTTATTGTTCACAAGAGAGAAGACAAAAGGAGGAGCTGGGTTTCTCTTGGTGATTCATTTTTCTGCATGCTTGTATTCCGATTAATCGTAATTGTAATTCTTTTGTTCTTATAACCTTGAAGTTTTAATAAAAGTTGCTCGACGATAAGCATTATCAACTCATCGAAGTCTCTCTTCAATAATAGAAAATTATTTTATAATATCAAACTCGAGAAAATACACTCTTTTTCTCTCTAGGGTCTTATGATAAAAGGGTACACGTCTTCACATAGAGCTCAATGTCTTCTTCCATCTTCGGCCAGATGTAGTCTCGAGATAATAAAGCGAGCATCCTCTCGATGCCCGGGTGTCCCGCCTAGTGGGTGTCATGTGTCTCTTTCAGGAGAAGTTGGCGGACCCCGCCCCAACTAGGCACTAGAACTCTGTCACCACGTGCTTTCAACAAGCTGTCTTCTAGCCAATATCGCCTCACCGACCCGTCCTGTACCTGCTTCACAAGTTGCAAGTACGCGACATCTTCTGTAGATGCCGCCTTGATCTTCTTGAGAAGATCCGAGCGAACCTCCGTTATCTCTGCTATGCGCTCCTCATGCTCTCTGCGGCTAAGTGCATCTGCCACTCTATTCTCAGCCCCTGGTTTATGTAGCCAAGTGAAGTCAAACTCTGCCAAGAACTCCTGCCATCGGGCCTGCTTTGGTGAGAGATTCTTCTGTGTCTTGAAATAGGTATTGGCCACGTTGTCTGTGACCACGATGAACTGTGTGCCCAATAGATAGTGTCTCCAAGTTACCAAGCAATGTATAACCGCCACCATCTCTGTCTCATGTGCTGAATAGCGCTCCTCGGCTCCCTTTAGTTTCCGGCTCTCATAAGCAACCAGATGTCCATCTTGAACCAGGACTCCACCCACTGCGCGCTCTGACGCATCTGTATGCACCTCGAATGGCAAAGTAAAATCTGGAAGCCTCTACACTGGCTCTGTTGTCACCCCCCTCTTCACCTGCTCAAATGCCTCTTGACATGCGTCCGTCCATGCCCATGGTTTATCTTTCCTCAACAAATCGGTCAAGGGATTCACCAGTCTCGAGTAGTCTGCAATAAACCTCCGATAATAGTTGGCTAAGCCAAGGAAAGACCTTAGCTCGGTTACCTTTGTTGGCGCGATCCATCCGTCGATCGCCCGTACCTTAGCACCATCCATGCGAATCTCTTCCTTTCGGATGTAGTGGTCTAAGAAGTTGATTTCTGTTGCCCCAAACTCGCACTTTTCTCGCTTCACAAATAAAGAATGCTCCCTGAGCTTCTTGAGAACTGTCTCCAAGTGATGTAGATGCTCCTCCAAGGACTCACTGTAGATGACAATATCGTCCAGATAGACCACCACGAAGCTATCCAAGAACTCATAGAGCACGTCGTTCATAATATTGCAAAAAGTAGCCGGTGCGTTGGTTATCCCAAACGGCATAACCAAAAACTCGTGCGATCTGTATCTCGACACCATTGCCGTCTTGGCCTCGTCACCCTCGGCTATCCTCACCTGCCAATACCCCGATCTCAAGTCCAACTTGGTGAAGTATGAAGCCTTTGCCAATCTGTCAAATAAATCACTTGCATTTGGGATAGGATACTTGTTCTTGATGGTGATTTTGTTTAATGCCCAGTAGTCAACGTACATGCGCAGTGCGCCATCTTTCTTCCTCTGAAAAAGCACTGGTGCCCCATAAGGAGCCTTGGACGGTTGGATGTAACCAGCTTCCAACAACTCGTCCAGTTGTCGTCACAACTCTGCCAACTCTGATGGCGCCATGGGATAGGGAGCCTATGCAGGCGGCACCGCGCCCGGCTCCAACTCAATGTGATGATCGATAGCGCACCTTGGTGGCAACACTTTCGGCAGCTTCGCTGGCATCACGTCCCGATATCTCTCCAACACTGCGCGTACCTCTGATGATATCTCCCCCACTTGGTCCTGCTTGACCTCGCGTAGTGTCGCCAAGAAGGTTGTCTCCCCCTTCCGAACTCCCGTCTTCAACTATAGGGATGATTGCATCACGCTTTTGCCTCGGTTTCCACTCTTGACCGTGCAGGGTGTTGTCTCGTCTTGGATAAGAATCATTCCAAGATGTGGCAGTACCGTCGCCTTTGCTAGCCTGAAAAACTCCAAGCCCAATATAAGATCAAAGTTGTCCAATGGCACAATCATCATCGGGCATGATTGCTGCCATTCACCTACTCTCAGCAGGGGTGTTGTCGTGCCCTTGATGGGCTAGCCGTCTGAATTGACTACTTTAATCAAGCTTGTGCTCTTGGTCACCTCCAAGCCGAGCTCTCCCACCTTCCGCTGCGAGATAAAGTTGTTGGTCGCGCCAGTGTCCAACATCGCACGCACCTTCTTTCCATTGACCTGTACCTCGACGAACATTAGGCCTTTTGCATTGGCGGTGTTTGGCCAGACGCCGCTGTTGCTTGTCTGCTTGTCGTCGCTTTTTGACTGCTTGTCAGGGCATTCACCAGTTGAATGGGGTTCATCCGAGCTTTCTCCTCTCCTTCGGAGTTCTCTTCCTGGACCCTTAAGGTAGATGTTGCCGCCTTAGTAGGACAATCCCGAGCATAATGTGGCCCACTGCATAAAAAGCAACCCTGGTTCTTCTTGCGTTGGGGTTGATCAGATCCCTTGCCTTTAGATCCCTCGGTCCTTTTACCTTTGTCGTGCCCACCTTGTTTACCTCGCTTGTCATCTCTTCCCTTTTTCTTCTCAGAAGTAGGGACAGCCCTGAAGTCCACCAAACCCTCGGCAATCACAATTGCCGATGACACATCCTTCACGCCATGCCGTCGCAGCTCCGTTTGCGCCCATGGTTGAAGTCCAGCCATAAAGTTGAATAATTTATCACTCTCATGCATGTCTCGGATATCAAGCAATAAGGAACTGTATTCTCGAACATAGTCACGAACCGACCCTGTATGTCGCAACTTCCTTAGTGCTTCCTTTGTCGTCCACTCGCCGTTGAGCGGTAAAAATCGCTCTTTTAGTTCTCGTTTGAGAACTTCGCAACTAATGATCTTCGGCTCCTTGTCAAGACGTTGTCTCCACCATAGCTTTGCGTCCCCGGCAAGATACATGCTAAAAATCATAACTTTGTTGCTTTCCTCGATCCCGGCCGCTTGGAAATATTGTTCTATGTCAAATAGAAAATTCTCCAACTCCTTTGCGTTCCGATTGCCATTGTAGGGCTTCGGTTCTGGAATTTTAAATTGCGTAGCCGTTGCGCCAAGCCTCTTTGCTGCGCCACCTGCTGCCGCTACCGTTGCGCTTACCTGCGCTACCTCCCTATCAACCCGTGCGAGCTCCTCTCGTGTGAGTTGTTTCGCCGCCGCTAGATCTTCGCTTACCGAAGCTTTGAGGACGTCGATTTCCATCTTTAGGGAGATAATTTGGAGTCGTAGGGACTCCTCATCGCTTGCTTCACGAACCCCCGTGAACTCCTCTAACCGAGAAAGCCTTGCAAGCACCTCGACCATCGCCATTCTCCTCGTGAATTGATCAAAAAACCCTTGAGTAGTGGATCTTGGGAGTAGAAGAGAAAAATGAGCAACCTTTACTCGTACCTTTGCTCGAACTCTTGCTCTGATACCAACTGTCACACCCCTAATTTTTTGCTGTGCGGAATAGGGCGAATAGGTGTGTGGCGCCGTAGTCCCACTACGACCAGCTTCTCTCCGAATACTCTTGGTTGTCGCCTCTTGCGTTGAACACAAACTCTTTACGGGAGCCCGGCCCCCAACCCTTTCTTTCGATTCCAAACCAAAGAAACTAGGAAACAATCTCGCCACTCAGAACACCACAACTCTTTCAAGGATGACTAATCGCTCACCGATTATCAATGCCTTGGTTGGTGCCTCAATGGTCTTATTTATAGGCATAAAGGAGACCTAATTCGACTGAAACTAGGAATCCTAACCCGTAGCTCCAATCCGCTGTGCGCTGCCCCACAGTTGGCCCGTTGTGGGCTCGGTTGGGGCGCTGGGGGCCCAGTTGGGGAGCGGGTTGGGCCCAGTTGGCGCGCAGTGGGCCCAGCCCAGATGTACTGCCCCCATTGGGCCCAGTAGGCTGCTGCGGCTCAACCAAGAGAGGCTTTCAGACAGCTCCAAACTTCCTGGAATGTGCGCCGCCCCTATTCCTGCCACGTGGCCTGTGTTTCTCGGAGCCTTGTCCGAATTGCTGACATGTCCAGCATTTCTCGAGACCCTGTCCGAACGCTTGCCGACGTCTTCCCTTCTGTGCCCGCGGCGTTAACGCTGCCGATGCCTGTGTCTGTCGGGGGGCGCGCCGCTGATCTCCTCGCCTACTGCCTCTGCCTGCCGCGCGCCCAGCTCACTGTTGGGAGGCTTCTCGAAAGTCTCCTTTCGGGCGCTGCGTCTGTTTATGCCTTGTGAGAAAGGGGGTGTGACAATAAACAAGTCTTAACTCTTGTAAAAGGCTTTAGCTTCTTCATGCGTGGCAGCCACTGTTACAGATTCCACTGAAAGAAAACTACCCTATCCACGAGCTTGAGCAGTACCTTTGAATGCTCGGACTCCTCCTCTAGCATAAACGTAGAATATCCTCCCACTACTCTTTTGAGTAACTAGTTTTGCCAACTCAGCATTCCCATTCCCCTAACTTCCCATCTTCTTAATTGGCCGAAAGCTGGTCCCCCGAACATCTTTCTTCCTCCACTGTAGCTGCATGCAACACTTCTGAACCAGAACCTATCTCCTTTTTTCAAATATATAGCAATTAATTTCTTATTATACTATAAGAAAGAGAGACCCTTGAGAAAGTATGCGAGACACCGCGTAGAGAGACCCTTGAGAAAGTATGCGAGAGACCGAGAGACCGCTGACCGCTCTTTACGCGCTCTCTTGGGTCCATGAGAGACCGTGTAAAAACGTGGTCTCTCTGCACCACTCACTCCAGAGATTGCGAAGGGAGGTTTGTTCAGATTCTTCTGGTGATTTTGGTTGTGTTTTGGATCGAGTTTCAGCTTGTGATTCTGATTTTAGAGGTTTGCTCCTATTTTGAGCTTTTTCTTCTTCTTCTCTTCTGTACCTTTTTTACTTTCTGCAACTGAGTTCACTTCAACTCTCATTCCCCAATTTCACAGTTTCTATTTGTTATTCAATAACAGGGATTGAAGAGCCATGTGAAGCAAGTGAAGACGAAAAGCAAAGAGCTGCAAACTCCATTAACAACATCTTATTTGTTTTAACTCACGACAGTGAACTAAAAGGAAGACGGGTTTGTGGGAAAATCGCGGTGTCTCCCCGCCAGCGTTCTGATTTTCTTCGGAACGCCCCGCGTTGGGCGTTCTAAATTCAGAACGCCGGAGCTGGGCGTTCCGGTGTTCGGCCATTGGCAACCAGCTTTTTAAGGGCAAACTTCTACGGATGTTAGATTTGTTATTTTAACATATGTAAGTGGTTAACTTATTAAAAAAAATATCATAGTAATTGACTTGTCATTGATCTCAAACTACAATGATTGATTTGTCATTTACCCTTGTATTTACTAGGATCGCTGATGTTTGTAGGTGAACTGAAGTTACACCCCCTGTGGTCAAAGCAAGAATTCTCCAAATTCTAGAGTGTTCCACGCCTCTTCTTCTTCTTCCTCTCTTTCCACTGATCAGGGGTGTCCTGAGGTCAGTTCTCTCTATCTATCCCCTCTCCAATTTCTGCTTTCACTGATTCAGGTAGTTTTTCTTTGTTTTGATTTTTGTTGTTTTGACTTGATTGCTTCGAAAATAATTGTTTGTTTCCTTTGCTTTTCTGGTACGGATTGTTCTGATTTTTTTTTTTTGGTTTGAATGTGTCTCTTTCTTCTGCTTCCATCTATCTAGTTTTTGAATTTGACTGTAATCTGAATTGTCGAAAAATTGAGAAGCCGGACCTGTTTTATCCTTTTTCCTCTTTTTTGGATTAATTTCGAAGAGTAACCCGCTTCGTTTGGGCTTATAGTGGAGTTAAGATTTCGTAACTTTCTCACTATTCTTCTTCGTCGTCGTCTTCTTCTTCTTCTTCCCCGGTTAGATATTAAAATAGAACGCATTGAATTACTTGGAGTGCTTTTGATTACCATTGCTCCCTTAGTACTGGATGCTGGTGTGTGGTCATGGCTGTATTCCTCCCGCACATGATCGGTCGAGTAATTTGACAATGAACTGCGTTAACTAGTCGGGAAGTTATTTGATGAACAACTCGGTGATTTTGTTTTAGTATTGTTAATGGAAAATAGCATTGCCTTTATCCGTTTTTCTGCTAGTGAAACGGAGAAATGGAATATCAAAGATGATGCATCTGCAGTGCATCTAGAGATTTTCATTTTCTCGTACTGTCTTTTTCCAATTCAAGCATCTGCTCTGTTTTATCATCCTCTTATTAAAATCTTGATCTAAATTGTTGTCTGTATTTGAATTCTATTTTTTTCTGTGTTTGTTGATATTTTTTTTACCTGTTGACATGGATTACATCCCAATAAGAACTCTTTTTCTTTAGCAAATTCTTTTTTCGATTGGACTGTGCCATTTATCTTTTTTTTTCTTCTTTCAATATATATCATTTAACACCAGTAAGGGCGTCCTGTTCAGATCACAAAATCCATGGTGAAGGCAGTGGCTGTTCTAGGAAACAGTGAGGGTGTTCAAGGAACTATTTTCTTCACTCAAGATGGAGATGGTTCTGTCTAGCCATGTTTGAATATCTTGTGAAGTATAACTCTTTTTGACGTTAATTATAATTTAATGTGATTGAATTTCTTTTTAGGTCCAACAACGGTGGCTGGAAATATTTGTGGTCTGAAGAGTGGGCTTCATGGGTTTCATGTCCATGCTCTCGGAGACACCACCAATGGCTGCATGTCGACAGGTTATAATCAAATCGATCATGGAGACCATTTTATGTAGTATTTATAACTGAGGATTCCTAATGATCAACATTATACACTGAACTTGACTTGATCAATTTGTATCCAGGGCCACACTTCAATCCAGCTGGCAAAGAGCATGGTGCTCCTGAGGATGAGATTCGTCATGCTGGTGATCTAGGAAACATCATTGTCGGTGATGATGGTATGTATTCTTTCTCATTCTTTCTCATTTTTGTTTGTCTAGTGGCGATGATGATGATAATTTCTGTTCCTTTCTCCTTTTTAAAGTCTGATGTCACAGTTTTGTCACTGCTCTTTTCAATATTTGTTATATTCCTCATGTTATCTCTTAAAGGTCCATGTCATGTCACTGGCTTTTTTCTTGGTTAAACGTGATATTTGGTTACGTATTAACTCTTTTATGTGGCTGTGTTGTGCAGGAAGTGCTAGTTTCACAATTACCGATAACCAGGTTTTATTATATTTTTTGTGTTTTCTTTTCTTCTACTACGAAGTACGTAATGAGTATTGAAAATGACATCTTTTCTTACGTTATTGGTAATGTGCACAGATCCCCCTCTGTGGACCAAATTCCATCATTGGAAGGGCTGTTGTTGTTCATGCAGATCCTGATGATCTTGGCAAGGGTATTGTTTTTTGTTTATTTGTAAGAAGCAAGGAGAATCTTGTTTTTTTTGTCAAATTATTTGACTTTTGGTTATTACGTCAATCAGTCTTGTAGGAAAAAATTCACCTATTACTTTAGGAAGAATCTGATACATAATATTCACAAATAGATTCGACCTTGTAAATGGCATATTTGTGAAATAAAAATTTTAATTTGTCATTTCCAAGTAGATATGTATGAACCCAACCTAGAAGTCATGATCTTACTGTCTGATACTGATCTTGTTGATATGTTATGTCAAGGACAATACTTCATGTCATACCCTTGTTTTACGATGATGTATCATTCATTTGTCAGCTTAAGCGACTTATTATTTAATGATTTATAATTATTCTATCAATTAATGATCGACGTGTTAGAGTATAAGATAAAATTGTAAAATTAGTGTATTAGTGTATATTTTACATGGTTCTTATGTTAATGACCACCGTCTTTCTTTTATGATTTTGTTCTATTTTCGTTTTCAGTTTCATAGTACTTTTTGTGTAGTTCTCATCATCAAATATAATGAAATTTGTACAGTTTGTCTTCTTCCTTTTCTGTTTTTATTTATTTTTTGATCTTGTAAACAGGTGGACATGAGCTTAGCAAGTCAACTGGAAATGCAGGAGGTAGAATAGCATGTGGTGAGAAAATCTTTATTCATCCATTAAAGTTTTATTATTTTTCTTCTCCACCGTTATAGCTCATGCAATTGTCCAATATGCAGGCATTATTGGCCTGCAAGGATGAAATACAACTTTCGCAAAACACCGTGAAAGCTGATGCGTCGGGTTCCCATGCTTTAGAGGAAAATCGCACTACTCAGTCTTATGAATAAGGAAATATGTTGTTTGTTCTATTTTTCGGTTTTACTTGTTGGCTGCTATTAAACATGCATGTGCTGTATTTTTCGCAGAGAATATGATCAGTAAAAGCCCGATTTTATCACCCTCCCAACCGGAAACTATGTCAATTATGTTTTTGCTGTTTGAATTTGCCATTATTCTCTGAAGTGACAATGTGTCACTTGTAGAACAAGGTTAAGAGTACAGAGCCTAAAAATGCACTTACTAGGAGAGTTTTACCTGATAAAAAACTATTCTTAATTAAGCAGCAAGTTTCAACTGAAAACATGCAATTAGTACCTATTTCATGCTTATACGAGATAAAAGCAATCTCCATCTGGGCAAGGGTAACAACACACTTGTTAGAAGAGCGACTTTAAATCATTTAATTTAAAATCTTATCAAATAAATGTACTTGGAACTTTTAAACTAATCATAATTATGCAAAGCTTAGCAGTTCGCATATAAGTTTGGCAAACACGGTGTGTGTAAGCAAAGAAAGAAGATAACAGTTTTACATGGGCATCAATGCAGAAACAATGTACTCTTTACAATCCATCGTCTTCCTGTTTATAACTCTTGGAACACAGGTCACAGATGTCATACTTGCTTGAAAAGCATCATGAGCATATCATGTTTCAAAATTTAAAAAAATAAAAAAAAAACCTCTAGACTCACAAGTAAGCAAGATGTGTCTATCATGCTCGTCGTTTACTCAAACGCCATGAGTTAGGCTCGTGATATCTGTCATATAACGGTTCAATTCGCTCTTGCCGTTTTCGCTTGCTCATTTTTGTTGGGTCTGCAACCTTGAAGAATCTTGGAGCTAATTCTACGAGCCATTTTGGATCTATGACCGTGACCTCTCGCATATACTCTTTTGTGGTCATTACCAATTCATGGTAAATAACCCAATCCGGCTGTCTTTGGAATAGAGCACTGCTTGGATGGATGTACACAGGCTGGTTCTCAACTAGGGTCCTATATCCTTCCTGTGGGTCTTTTCTAGAAGCATGGAAGAAAAATCCAGCAGTAATTGCCTTCCGAATCTTCGTGAAATTCTTGCCAGCACTAACAACATCCAATTTATATCTGCAATTCAAAATAGAATGTATAAGAATCGAGATTCTCCCTAAACCAAAAGTGGTGATAGTGCTATCCAACATAAACACAACTATCAATCATTACAAGGAATGTCCAAATAATTGGGGCAAAAGTGAATTGATAGAGAAAACTAGCATAGATTCATTTTCGTCTCTAAAACAGCAATCATAAAATTATATTTCAATATAGAGTATAATCTTCAAGACGCTAACTAGACAAGCAATGGAGAAAGAGTCTATTCTCAAAACCCATCAGAGTTGTTTATTTAGTATACAGTTAATCAATATAAACAGAACTTTAGATTGTCTTAAAGGACCTGAACTCTAGATTTTGCATGTAATACCAAAAAAATAAGGCAGATTAATGAGACAAAAAGAAATTTAAATATATACTAGGAAAGGAAAGAAAATCATACTTGTCCATGATGGTTAGGAGTTGTTTCCTAACATCCTGCGCCCTCCTCAAGGATCGAGATTGAACAAAGTTTTCAAAACACCAAGGCCCAGAAAAGTTCTTCGCTTTCCATGCCTCATAAACTGCAAGCAAGGTCAGATGGTCGCCCTCTGGCTGGAAAAATTTGGCTCTTTTTTGATCTGCTTGGGCTTGTTTTTCCCTTGGCCTGTAGAAGATGTTTCCGGTCTGAATCATTGCAATAATGGTCAATATTTCATCACTGCATCCAAGATCCACACTAGCTAACAACATCTTAGATAATGGCGGTTCCAAAGGAAATTCTGCCATTTTTCTACCCAACTTGGTCAAGAGTCCTTCCTCATCTAGTGCTCCTAAACTGTACAGCTGTTCCATGGCAGAAATGAGAGCCTGGGGCGAAGGTGGATCCATAAAATCAAAGGATAGTAGATCATTTATCCCCATCGCTTTCAAAGATAGTGTAATTAAACCTAAGTTTATCCTTTGGATTTCTGGAATTGATGTAGGTGACATCTCATTTCTATATGCACTCTCGGTGTAAAGGCGGTAACACTTTCCGGGACCTGTACGGCCAGCTCGCCCAGCTCGCTGCTTTGCCGATGCTTGTGAAATAGGAGTTATAATTAGCGAATCAAGCCCTTGCTTCGGGTTGTACACATTTTGTTTTGCAAAACCAGGATCAATCACATAAAATATGCCATCAATTGTCAAAGAAGCTTCAGCAATATTAGTAGCAACAACTACTTTCCTCTTACCCGGAGGAGCAGGATCAAAAATTCTTGATTGCATTTCACTAGGAAGCGCACTGTAGACGGGTAGAATAATCAATTCGGGAACATTTTTTCCCAGTCCTTTCATCCTCTCATAAAGCGATTGGCATGCAAAATCAATCTCTTCTTGACCCGTCAAGAAAAGAAGGATATCACCTTCAGGTTCTGTCAGATGAATCTGCAGGACAGTAATAAGAGATGCATCTAGATAATCACTTTCCGGCTGTTTAGTGTAAAGTATTTCTACAGGGAAAGTTCTTCCTGGTATGGTGAAAATATTACAATTAAAAAAGTACCCAGAAAATTTTTCTGCATCTAAGGTGGCAGATGTGACAATCAATCGTAGATCTGGTCTTCGTTTGATGAGTTGCTTCAGCAATCCAAAAAGAACATCTGTGTGAATAGTTCTCTCATGAGCTTCATCGAGCATGATCACTGAATACTGAGACAAATTCTCATCTATCAAAATTTCTCTAAGAAGCATACCATCAGTCATATACTTGATCACGGTATCTGGTCCAGTACAATCCTCAAAACGGATTGCATATCCAACTTCCTCTCCTAAACGACAGCCAAACTCTTCAGCAACTCTTTTGGCCACAGACATTGCGGCCACCCGACGAGGTTGGGTACATCCAATTTTCCCGCTGGTAGTATAGCCTGATTCGGCAAGATATTGGGTCACTTGTGTTGTCTTACCAGAACCAGTCTCACCAATGACAACTAGAACCTGATTTTCATTCACAGCTTGTATTAATTCTTTCTTCAACTTATAAATTGGCAAGCTCTGTCTTTGTTCTTGAATAGAGAGCTTTGATCTCTGACCAAAACTAATTGCTTTGCCATAAGCATCCTTCTTCCACTCAGGCATGTCATAAGCTGATAAACCAACTCCCCTAAGCTCTTGTGCAAGATGTCTTTCACCAGTTTCAGGCATTGGATCTTCCCAAGGTCGATTAAGATCCTTGGGAATTGAATCTAGCATAGTTCGTTGTTGCTGTTCTCTAACTTCTCTGCGTTCCTTAATGAGGGCAGACTGAAGGGCAGCAGCCCGACCCAATGAACCTTCAGGATTCTTGAAAATCTTAACTGGCGACATGTCAACAGAGTATCTGGTCTGACCTTGCAAAAATTCTGGTTCATCCTCATTCAGCTCTATCTCCAGTTCTTCCTCAGTACCCTCTTCTTGATACAACAAACCATCTCCCTCATCGTCGAAAGTGGGATACTCACTAACGCTCAAAATCCCAGCTGCAATCAACTGCTTTGCTTCCCATCTTTCAGGCGAACTCATCCTCTTCAATGGTCGCCTTGATGGCACAATGTTATCCTCTTCCACAATTTTAATCCCAGACAAACCTGTCCTTACAACTGGACCATCATCCTTTGAGTTAAAAGGATTAGCTCTAGAACCATCATCTTCGTCCCTCTTCTTTAATGGAAGCAAGTCCTTACCAGAATTTTGGTCGACATCACGTATAGAAAGACTCAACTTCTGCCCTGAAACTGAGATAACCTTAACATAAACCTCTTGATCCCGCTTGACAACATCCTTTGCATTAGCTATCCTTCGGGTTGCAAGCTGTGAGACGTGAACCAGACCCTCCTTTCCTCTCAAATCAGTCAATTGGACGAAGCAACCTGTGTCCATAACTCTAGAAACTCTACCTTTGTAGACCTTGTACAATTCAGGTTCATTATCTACAGTACGGTACTGGCTGTTTCGTCTATCCCTCTCTCTAAGACGTCTCTGATCATCTCCTGCATTGTCCTCCCTGCGTCCTCCTTTGGCTTCATGCCCATCTCTCCGATGCCAATCCTGGTCCCTTCCCCTACTTTTATAATCACCTCTATCATCATCTTCGCGACCTCCACTTCTAAGTTTTTCATCTCCATCATATCTATTCCTTCTCCTATCTCTATCTCTATCACTATCTCTGTCTCTATCTCTGTCTCTATCTTTGCCTCTTTCCCAGTCTCGGTCTCGGTCTCTGTCTCGATCTCGGTCTCTGCCTCTATCTCTGTCTCTGTCTCTGTGCCTATTCTCTCCTTCGTCTCTCTCGCTGTGTATCTGACGAGTTTCCGACTCAATCTCGTTTTCCAATTCTCTCACTCTTTGTCTATCATCGGATATGGCCAACCCTCTATACTTGCTAGTCTTGCCATCTGAATCGTTCTCCTTCTTCCCCCCCTTCTCCTGCTTATCATGATGGGGAGGAAGAATAGCGTGAATAATTGTCAGGAGCGTACGGACAAAATAATCCGGCATCTCAGCGCCATTCTTCTTCAATTTGGCGTCAAATT
Organism: Begonia loranthoides; assembly: GCA_022433065.1. Classification (NCBI taxonomy): domain Eukaryota; kingdom Viridiplantae; phylum Streptophyta; class Magnoliopsida; order Cucurbitales; family Begoniaceae; genus Begonia; species Begonia loranthoides. The sequence continues at coordinate 5,031,930 of CM039477.1, read as the reverse complement.
CTTCGACGGTATAACAACTGCGACCCAATTCCGTAATAAACTCGGCCAAAATCTTATCGCTAAGCCCTAGATGGGTATCGAGCTCGGAACAAACCTTGGAGACCAGCGATAGGTATTCAAGCTTCTCCAACCCATCGTCTTGCGAAGTAGAAGCAAAAACCGCAGGCATTGATGACTGTAAACTACAAAAACAATGATTTTCGCAGAAGACTTCCCGCAATTATATATATACGCTGGTATGTCACATGAATTTGAAAACGATTAGCAAGGAATCAAAATTGAAACCCTAATTTTTGTGGCACTTCCTTAAACAATTGACATAGACAAGTTTATTTTATTTTATGGTAATTATCAATTTAGCCCAAGTTTGAAAATTCCTTCAACTGATACCTTAAATTTTAAAATTTCAAATCTGATACCTCAAAGTTTGAAATGTTATCGTCGTTTAATATCCTTATCGACATTACTGTTATTAATTTGTTAAAATAAGGGCATGAGATGCATGTGGAGTTAGAGGACAAAATCACTTTTTAGTTTTTAAGTTTCTTCATCATTTTCCTTAGTTTCAGAATTATTTTCTGCATTAGAAACATCATTTGCTACGAACGACTCCTCAACTTGAGACTTAGTTTCAGAGCTCTCATATGTATTGCCAATGGCTAAAATTTGATATTAATTGTCGTTGAATTCTATCTCAAACTTTATGTGCATCTCACGCCCCTATTTTAACGAATTGATAACGGTGAGGGTATTGGACGATAATATCTCAAACTTGAGATGTCAGATTTAAAAATTGAAAGTTTAAGGTGTCAGTTGAATGGACTCCCAAACTTCATGGACCAAATTGATAATTACCCTTTATTTTAAAAAGATTATAAAATATGTGAATTTGGAATAGGTCCGCAGAAACATCTGTCTCTGTGAATGTGATGTGTCCACGAAAGAAATGTATATGTGATAGATAGGGATGAGTGAACAATGCAGAAGAATTAGTATTCACTAAAGCATTTGTGTCCGCAGAAGTGTGATATTTGCGGAAGAAATATATACTTGGTGGACATGGATGGATGGACAATGAGGAAGAATTGATATTCACGAAAGCTTTAGGTTCCGCAGAAGCATTATTGCCTGCAGAAGTGAGATATCTACGGAAGAAATGAATATGTGACAGATAATTATTGGCGATAATGTGAAAAAGTTTGTATTCGTGGAAGCATTAGGGTCCTCGGGAATGAGATGTCTGCAAAGGAAATGTATACACAGCGGACAATAATTGGTGTAAAACAAACTTAGTCTTTTAGTTGAAGGATCCGTGGATGAAGTGTATCAATAGAAAGGAAATTTTCGTTGCAAAAAGAGTCAAGTGAAATGAACATCATCGTTTAGTTGAAGGATCCGTGGATGGCGTTTATTCGTGGAAGCATTGGTGTCAGCGGTAGAAAGGTATCCACAAAAGAATGTGTACGTGGCAGATGTTGATTGGTAGAAAATTTAAAAATGATCCATGGTTTAGGTGTCCGCGGGAGGAGGTATCTACGAAAGGTGGTGTATGTAGCGGATGGCAAGAGGTATCTACAGAATGAGGTGCCCGCAGAAATATTGGTATTCGTCGAAGTATTTCTGTATGCGGGAGAGATATCCGCAAAAAGATATGCATACATGGCAGATAGCGATTGATAGATAATTTAGGAAAGATCTGCGGAATGAAATATCTGCGGAAATGTCAGTGTCTGCGAAAGCATTGGTGTTCACAAAAGCATTTATTGGATTTCTAGAGTTGATGTAGGTGACATCTCATTTCTATACGCACTCTTAGTGTAAAGGTGGTAACACTTTTTTGGACCTTTATGGCTAGCTCGCCCAGCTCGCTTTGTGATAATCCCAATTAAAAATAAAACATAATAATCATGTTTTATATAATTAAATATGATTAAATGTTAATAAGTTATGAGGTAACTTTGAAAAAGAAATTGACCAATCAATTGAGGGAATTTTTCCAAACTTAAAAAAGTATAATAGTAAATACCTTAAACTATGAGATGGTGATGAGATTAGATCAATTGTATGTATGTTCATTAAGATATGAATTTTTATACGAAAGTTAATAAATGTGCTATAAATTAGCATAGTCACTGTTTGTGACTAATTGGACAAGCTATTGTGATTATTAATTTAAATCATTTTGAGGTCATATAATAGACACATAAATGAAGTGTATGACATTGAATTGAATGGATTTGAATGTATGCAATAAAAGTTATGTATGTTTGAAGTTTGATAAGTCCAAAATTGCACTGTTTTAGGAAATGTTTTAAATTGAACTTTAGAGTGGGAATTTAGAGATGTGTATAAAAGAAGAAATATTGCTAACACCTTAAAGTATGTGGTTATATAATAAAATTGGACAACCAATGAGGTTATGACAAATGTCACTTGTGGATTAGTGACTCAAGGTGTAATTAAGGTGTAATTAGTAGATGATTAAGGTTCATTAATCATGATTAATTATGTTAATCATGGGGATTAGCTTATAACTAAGTGAGATTGATTAGTTTAAGCTAAATATGGTTAAGAGTAATTAACCATGGTATTTTGGTGAATATTCATAGATGGAATGGTAAAATGGTAAAGTTTGAAGGACAAAATGGACAAAAGGGTAATTTCACCTTATGAATTCTCTAGAAAGTGAAAGAAATGGCTAAGATTCAGCCATTTTATGTTGAAACCAGAGAGAGGAAGCGAGGAAAAGAAAAGTACTTCGCGGATGCCATGTTAGCATTTTTTCTTGTTTTTGTGGACACCAACATTTTCGCAGACATCTACGCTTCTGCAAATGCCAACGTTATTGCGGATACCACTTCCCGTGGATTCTCCTTAAATTCTCCGTCGTTATTTGCCACATACACTTATCTTTTCGCAGATACTTCCCCGTGGACACCAACGCTTCCGCTGATGACAACATTTTCCGCCATTTCACTGTTCCTCACGGATTCCTTCACTCCAAACGACGACGTCTTACTCAATTAACTTATCCGCTACGGATATTTTTATTTCCATGGATACGTACACTTCCACAACCTCACTATTCACTGCAAATTCTTCATTTCAAACGACGATGTTTCATTCTATTACTTATATGTCGGGGATATGTTCATTTTTGCAGATGCCTACACTTCCACAATCTCCATTGTTCATTGCAAACTCTTCATTCAAAACGACGATGTTTCACTCAATTACTTATCCACTGCGGATGTGCTTCTTTCTGCGAACGCCTACACTTCTGCAATTTCCATTGTTCATTGTGGACTCTTCCTTCCAAACGATGACATTTCACTCAATTACTCTGAATTTTTCACTGTTCATTGTAGATTTTTCCTTCTAAACGACGATGTTTTAGTCAATTACTTATTTGTTGCGGATGTGTACACTTCCGCAACATCATTGTTCACCGCATATACATTCTTTAATATCTGCAAATGAAGACATTTTATCCTCATTACATAACTCCCGTAGAAACATTCTTTTCCGCATATTTATTTCTTATCTTAAAATGATGTCCTGCATTTTGTGTATACAAACACTTATGCAGATTCCAATTCTCTTGCGAACACCTTCAATTCCGCCAATACTTACACATTTTCTTTCCAACTTCGTTCACACCCATTGTATAATATTTTCTATAAAATGAATATCCTTCTGCGACACTCTTACCTTGTTCTTTCCAGTTTCCTTCAGTGCCCGACTTTCCTAATTCCGTAATTTATTTAATAAATCTCATATTTTGTGAAAATAAAATCCTTACCCTATTTTTTTTCCAAATATTGTAGCTTACTTAATAGTCCTCATGTTATAATCCATAAATGCACAATACATAAATTTTCTATTGTCTCATTATTTATTCGCAAATTAACATGTCACACATGAAATTGTTGATGCGCATTTTCGGGGTGTTACAATTTGAGATCGTGAAGATTGCTAAATAGGTCAAATATTCCTCAAAGGTCAGATTGTTGTCAATTTTTTGAAAAGCTTCATAATAATCTTAATTTTATCCTTGAACTTCAATTTATGTTTTATCTTGAATAACTCCAGGATATATTAGGTTATTTGGCGGATGTAATAGTTATTTTGAAAACTCTTTTCTTCTTGAGTACCTACAAGATAAACACTAAAATTATTATTAGTAAATCTCTTTGATTAATAGTGAGTTGTAGGTTTTGGTGGCACATCATTACGGCACTCAGATTTAATGTGCCTCTTCTTATGATAAAAATAACATGTTCTATCACGGTTCCTTCCCTTCAAACCATGAACATTATCACTATCATTTTTGCTTGACTCTCTTGTTCTACCTTGAAAGACAAATCCCTTTCTTTGAGACTTGAATCAAATAACAATCTGGTTAATCTTTTTCTTTACTAACAAAGCGCCATAAACTTCTTTCAGAGTTAGGCTTACTCTACTATATAGGATCGTATCTCTGAAGGTTTCATATAAAGCAGACAACGAGCAAAATAAAATCAACTTTAAATCCTCTTCATCATACTTGTATTACTTAGTCCCCCCAATCCGAAACTAATTCTTTGAATGCCCAAGAATCAAATAAAACTTTCGAAGAAATTTATTCAAGTAAAATTTCTTTCATCACTCTACAATATTTGAAAATACAATTGTTTTTTTTTTGGAAAAATGACAAATCAACCATCATATTTTGTGATCAATGACAAGTCAACTACTAAAGTATTTTCACTAACAACTTAACCATTGAACTATTTGAAAAAGTCGCCGCAAACATCCATGTCACATTTTTCGCTAAACATATTATTTCGTTTTGGTGCAGAACACTACACGATCCACCGTAGAACGAAAATTTAAAAATTAACCTTCTAGTATGAACGTTATGCGGCGAAACGTGTCACGTTCCACCATGGGACGTCAATATTTATTAAAAATGATAATGTTCCACGGAGGAATGTGACACGTTCTGTGACGACTCAGATTTTTCTTTACTTTAAAAATGCATTAAATTTAAAACTTTTATAGAATAACTGAATTTTTATTCAAACCTTTCAATTGAAATCAAAGTTCTTTCCAAAAAACCCGATCATTAAAATGTCTTACTTAAAACTCGTTACTTAAATCTTTTCTCAAAACATAGCAGAAGCGTAACTCGTTTATTTTAAAAAGACAATAAACAAATGATTATTTTACATTTATAAACCTCTATTCTCTCTTACTTTCCTTAGTCTAACCAGCCATAAGTTCCGATCATGCAAATCTTTCATCAACAGCTCATTGATCTGTTCATCATTTTCTCGTGCATGTACCTACATCATTAGCAAACTGTGAGCCCGAGACCCAATAAGAAATGAGCTATGCAGTATGATCATGTCTCTCTTTAATTCTTTGGAATGGGTCCGCCCCAACCATTCTTTTCTTTACGTATTTTATACAACTCGTACATTAAGCAAGAGATTGGAGGAATCTGTGGCGGAGGGTAGTCTTTGTCGACTTCAACCACCTAGGGTAGACAGTCTCGCAGTCCCGATAGGAGAAAGGTAACATTCTTTTCTTCTTCTCATAACCCATGAGAGTGTGACCTGTGAGAGGGTATAAATAATTTCGTCTACCTGGTTGATCCGTACATACCCTTCCATCCCCCAACTCCCCATTCTTCTTCTTTAATTCTTTTTCCTCACTCAATGCATATGAGTACCACCCCAAATGTGACACTTTCTACTTGTTTCCATTATCATGATGCATGTCAATGCGAAACATTATCGTAATGGATGTCAATGAAAAATAGTAGTATTAACAATATAAAAGTAGAAGACATAAAGTAGTAATCACAACAATATAAGATAATGGAACATGAAATGTCTACTAACGTGTTATACATAACGATGTATTCTAAAACATGCTTGGTAATTCAAAGAAAGCAATAACAACATAGATATGCTTGATAATTTAAAGAAAACATTAATGTATGCATGCTTAGCAATTTTAAATAAGCAATAATGACATAGGCGTGCTAAGCAATTTAAAAAAGTAATAATGTAAGCATGCTTGACAATTCTAAAGAAACAATAATAACACCCTAAACATGCTTAAGGATTAAACTAATAACGTGCGAATAACATAGGCATAACAAATAAAGCAACATAATAAGAGCGCAAACAAACATTTAAAGGAAAGACACTGCTAATTGTGTAGGGTCTCCACTAGCCAACGACTCTACTCAATTTCTTACTTCAAAGCTTTATCGCGCATTAGCACTTAAATCGTTATCCTTCTTCGTTTTTTCGATACCTTCATAATTAAAAACATTTACTTATTAATAATCACAATTTATTTAATTCAATCTTTTCCTATCCTTATTTAATAGAAATTTTAGGAACTCATCGACACTTAAAACGAAACCTAACATATCCCAATAAATTAATCTGAACTGTAATCCTTATCCATTACTTAACAGAATCTCACAATCCGAATCCAACCAATCGTTTAACAGTCTTCAATAATAAACTTAACATGTAACAGCCTGCATAGCACCAAGTGGTCACTCACAACTTAAACATGGTACATATTAACAGAACCATACACCATCCACTCGGTCAAGCATAAGGTCCTTAACCAACAAGCATACATACCCAGCAAAAATCCACACATATGGCACTTAAAGTCCAATGGTCTATAACATTACATGTTAAAATTCTCAAGAGAATAGGCCCCCACGGAACAACCAAAATGACCGAGCAGTAATCATCACAAGAAATCAAATATGCTGTGGTAAATAAACATAAAGCATAAAATGCTATTGTGCATGCAGAAGACAATTCATCAATATTCTCCAGAAAACTCAAAGCATAAGTTTTAACAGAAACCATACATCTATAAACAGAGGGGGAAATCCTATACATGAAGAATTGGGAAGACCCGAGAGCTTCACCACATCTCCTCCACTTTTCCTTCATAGCAAAATTTTACAAATTTCATATGCAACTAATCTATGTAAACTACATAGCTCGAAATGATAATGAAAATTGAAACAACAAAACGTTGAATATATATTCGACAAACCTGTGTGAACACAATGCGAACTACAACTATCCAAAGCGACGACGCTGACTGCGAGTTAGGGCTGTGCTGAAAAGGCGACAATGACAATGACGACAACTCCGACAACACCGCTTGGTAGTTGACACTCCACGAAGAAACAGAACAATGATCAAGGGTTGAAATACGCAAATTTTTCGTCTCTTCAAATGACACATACAGGAGGCAATAGAGGTCAAAGAAGCGAGGAATTGTAAGGTTCACTTTTACATGAGATAAGTTTATAGAGAAAAAATTAGAATTAAATTAGTGACTCCAATAGATTTTCAGGTTTAATTTTATTTTCAATTCGGTTCGATTTTTCTCGGTTTTTCTCACTTACAATCGAGAATCGAACCGAAATTATCTATTCGATTCGATCCTATATATATATATATTTTAATTTTTATATAAAAACTGAACCGAACCAATTTCTACCCCAACCTTTTAGGCCCAAGCTATCCTGATTATTATCGCATCACACGGGCCCAGGTTCAGCCAAACCATGTGCTAACCCTTGTGGCCTCTGTACCTTAGGTGGGACACCATGGCAAGTCCGTGGGCAATGGATCTGAAACACAAAAAGAAACGGCAGCAGCATAATATGATAAAAGAGTCAATCACCTGGAAAGTACCCTCATTACAACTACTTGAAGGAAAACTTAGAAAACATTGAACTTTGTCGTAGGAGAATGAAAATCATGGTTCTGTCTCAAGAGCTGCTACAAATCCCCAATGAGAAACAAATCCCCAATGAGACCCAATTTTTTTTTACACGAACAAGAAGATGGCTTGTGCCTACGTTAACAAAACTGTTGGGGTTTTGACTTACAAGCCTTCAAGTTTCCCCCAACTCAATCCTCAGTTTTCTTTTTCTTCTTTTTCTCCTTTTTAATTGGTACCTCTGGTTCTTCGTTTTCTTCGCTCTGCCTCTTCCTCTTCTTCTTCTTTTCTTCTCTGCCTTTGGTTTTTTCGTCTTCTGACTCCATCTCTGCGGCGTGTTTTTTCTTCTTCTTCTTCTTTTCCTTTTTCTCAACCTCCTCGCTTGCTAATTCGACTGCTTCCTCTTCCTCCTCGGCCGCCTTCTTCTTTTTTTTCTTCTCCTTTTTGTGCTTCGCAGGAGCCTCGTCTTCTGCTTCTTCAACTCCAGCCGTCTTTTTCTTCTTAGGAACCATCTCTTCATGCATTTCAATAGGTTTTGCTGTTTGCCCGAGAATAGAATCTGATGCTGGATTATAAGTCTACAAAAGAATTGGAAAAATTAGTCCGTTCCAAAACAGTTTTTGATCAACTTGTAATGAAGTCATAATTCAATATTTTCCAAAAAAAATAAAGAAACAGTTTTTGTACACACTGAAAACACAATGGCTCTCCCAACCCCCATGACTGTCATCATCATGAGAAACATTTTGAAAAACGTGCTTTTTTGTGTTTGTAGAAAAATCTTTTTTTTTTTAAACAAAACGAAATATATATTTTACCCAACAAGGTTCTTAAAAATATAGCAACAGAACAATCAATCAGAGATCAGACCTTGGCAGCAGTTATCATGGCCCCAGCTCCCTTCTTTCGATCCTTGTCGTAGGCTTCTATCTTTGGTTTGCCTTTGGCTGAGCCAGCAGACTGACCCAACTCTCTGCCTTCGAGATTTCTTAATCGAGCTTCAAGCTGTGCAAACACCACTTTTAAAATCTATTATATACAACTAGTACAAAATTCAAGAATTGCCTATTTAAGGAAAGTACCTTAGCCCGATTTTCAAGTCCCATGGAGTTATCTTCACCATCTCCAAGAGCATCACATCTGATAGCCAAAGCAGTTTTCGCAGCAAGTGATCGAGAAATTTTCCCTTTAAGCTTTGGAGCTGCTTGACCAATTAAGGATGCATGATAAATAAGACCATATTTTGGAGTTGCATGCTTTGTTTTCAAGGCCCTAAAGAGAGCTTTTTCAGCACCAAGAATCTGTACAGTACTACCAGGCTGCTTTGCAAGATTTAACAAACTGCCCCCATGGGCAATGAGGCGAGCACCTACAAGCTCTCCAACAAGGGCAGTCAAATTAGGTGCAATGGTACTCATTCGGTTCTTCAAATAATCGTATAATTGGGCTCTGTACTCAGATAGAGACAAAACTTGGTCACATAGCTCCCTAATATTGGTTAAATCAAGGTCACTAACTTCAGTTCCCATGGATATCATACATGCCTCCTTCAAGGCTGTCTCAACTTCTTCTGGTAATATCTAGAATAAATAAAACAGAGAAAAATAAATTAGTCACAGACACTATCTACCTATACCAAAGATTATATTTACTATTTTTAATCAGAGGATTATAATTTCCATTATTCTTTTAGGATAAACTGGTAGGAGCTTATTTGAAAAATTATCATGTTAAACAACAGAATTTAAAGGTTAAGTACATACAGGAGGTGGATCAGAAATCCACCAATATTTCTAGCAGCTAAACAAAAATATAAGTCATTGAATCTTAAAAATATAAAATGTTCATCTGAAGAGTTTGATCACCAAATAATCTAAGAAATCAGTTGGGAGGAGCAACCACCATGTAATAAAACGATGATCAGACAGACCAAAATATCACCAACAACAAATCAAGTGGTTTAGAGACATCTTTGACTGAATACAAATGAATAGGATGATGAGTGGTTTGCAAGAAAGAAATTCAAATGGTAAAAACAAGTAGCAGAAGGGCAAATGTAGCAGGAAAGCTTAAAGCCTTGTAGAATCTAATAAGCTCTACCTCCGAGAAATCAAGTTTGGCAGCATTATCCCGGTTTCCCATCAGCTTTACAGTCTTAGCATAAAGAATGTTATCTTGTATAATCTTAGCAAGCTCAGGAAAATGCCAACCATACCACTCACGAACTCTCATTGCATAGGTATTCAGCTCTTTATCAAGATCATCAAGCAACCCAATTGCCTGAATAATCATTGTATCAACCTAAAAATGGGAAATTAGAATCAGGTAAGCCTACACAAACTCACTTGTCACAAATTATTAGTGGTTTCTAGTCATGAGTTGTCACACTTACTCTAGTAGAGCAGAAACAATAATTCTCATTTGCAAATATATAAAATCATCAGACCCACTCGTCTGTAAATAATAATCTAATTGCCAAAAAAAATTCAAACATACAAAATTTTTAAAAGGAACTTACTTTATCAGCACTGAACTTAAGCTTGTATCTTGATAAACTGTGAGACAAACCTAGGCTCATTGGTGCCAGATCTTGAACTGCAAGACCTGATATGAGTTCATTTAACTGATTTCTCAACCCTCGTATCAACTCCATAACACCATTGTTGTGTACACAGTCTATTTGCTGCAAAACAGATAACAGTTGCATTGGCACATGCACATAAAGTAAAGATCATTGGGCAAGGCAACAAAAGAATCATCAGCTGACCAGCTTGTCTTTAATTATGTTTCCCAATTTTGAGTCAGCTACACCTAGGGTTTCACCATCACAGTGAGCACGCAAAAATTTCCGTAAGCCTTTGCTGGGTTTGCTGTCAATCAACAAGGTTGTTGCCTCCAGAGCTTCTGACATATTCTCAAATTTGGAAAAAGCCTTCAACTTTACCACCTGAAAAAAGTTTAACATAATCTATTACAATCAATTGTAGGTTAATAAAACATCCAAACAAAAAAAAAAAATAAAAGCCTAATCAACCCCTAAAAATTCCTTCGAGGATCAATTTTTTTTGCATATATTGACATATCTTCAATATGGTTACACACAAAAAAGAAGAGAAAAAGGCAGAAAAAGAGAACCTGTCGTGCAGACTCTGAACTTGAAAATTCTTTCCCTAGATCCTGCGTTGCCATTGACATTGAAATGACACTCAGCCAAATAGAAGTAAGAGAGAAAAGGAAGTTGACACATCTTTCATCAGTTTAGAATCAAGCTCAACCACTTAAGTTTTGGGTAATTTGATAAAAAGTTGAGCTATTAAAACAGACAGACAGTAGGTCTGAAATGATTATATACCTCCACTTTATTGAGCTTTCCTTCATCTAAAACTTTAAAAAGGGCAAAGCCCGCAGATGTTTCAAACAAGACAAGCATTTTAGAAGCTCTGTTCAGAACCTGAAAGAACAAAAACAAGTCAGATAATTCATAGCTAAAATCTGGTTAAGTTCATCAGTTAAACGTAATAGCATAACGCAACTATTTTGCTATCATCATTTGAAAAAAAAAATAGAAGCAAATGCATCTCTGTAAGTCCAAAAATTAAAAAGAAACATTATTCGAGCTTGAATTATTCAAGTAAATCACGCAGCATGACTAAACAACTGGACCACAAACTATACCAAAAAATTAATCATAAAATCTGCAAAATAAAAAAAAACAGAGAAACGGATGGGGGATGCAATAATCCAGAAGAAAACGAAACGAATGCATAACTAAGAGAACCAAGCTGACCTCTGCGTTCAGACGGAGAAAGAGAGTCTGAGAATGAACAGGGGAGAAAGAAGAAGAAGAAGAGGACGCCCTAGGGTTTAAGGATTTAGAGAAGTTATATATTGATAAGTACAAGCGTACCCCTGCGAAGCCGATAGGTAGCCCTGTAGTTAGTTTTGCTCCATGGAGGATGTTTTGGGAGTTTCCCACAATCCTAATGTTCCGAAATAAAAACCGACTCGGTTTTGGAGTCAAAGCAAATCGGTTCGTCGTATTGATCAATTTTTCAACAGAAAAGGATTCGCATCCTAGGTAGGATTTTGGTCCGGTTTAAGTTCTTTTGTTTCATGAAAAACCAAAAATAAAACCAAACCGTATACATTTTTCTTTTTTTGTAAACTAGGTATGAACAATTGGTATCATAAACTATGTTTTTTTTGAGTAAAATTACTTAGGCAGGTTGAGTGGTTAACAAAACTGACTCAATTTTTGATAAAATTTATCAAATGTCTCATATTTTTAATTTGTAATTGTCATTTTAACCCACTACAGTTATTTTGACTCACTCAATTTTGCTTACACTCTCAATTTTAAATATAGAGCGTAGATGGACTGTCTTCTAGTTCTTGAAATCGATTGTGATATCGAGTTGCGTAAAAAATCACGTGCGTCAAGATAATCAGATAAGTTAAAAATATTATTACAAGTGAAAAAAGTAAGATATTTAACCAATTTTATTAATGCATGAGTTATTTTGCTAACAATCCATCCAAAGTACAATGACAATTTTGCAAAAAAATTATAGTTTATAGTATTTGATGTACTTAACCATAAAAATTAAAGTAGTAAAAATGAAATTAGGATCATAAATTTTGTAGCTAAATGTCGATGGAAACTTTCACGTGTGGGTATCACGTGATTTGAAGGTAAAAATGAAAAAGAGAACATTATTATACTTATAAAAAAACTTGGGTAAATGACACTGCAAACCCTATAGTTTTGGATCAATGACAAGTCAAACCTTGGAGAAATTTTTTTAATAACTAAAACCCTGAACTATGAGAAATTATCGCCGGCAACCTCGCAGTCAAGTTTTCCGTCCAAATCCGTCAAATCTAATTCCTCAGTTAACTTGAAATGTTTTCCTCTCAATGTCGATCTCGTTCGTCGGCGTCGATTCTTAAAATCGATGTTAGTTCTACCATATAAATGAATTTCAAAGTCGAAGATTCAAAAATTTTGAACTTTTTGACTGTAAAACGACGAATATTGAAGGAGAACTGTCTGTTTTAGGTTAAAAGACGATTTTTAACATATAACGGACGTCCGTCGTCCGTTATAGGTTAAAAATCGTATTTTGTCCATTTTATTTTTTATTATTAATAAATAAATATTAAATTATCGTTTTACCCTTAAAAAAATTGTCAATATTATTTTTATAAGGACAAAAGAGTAATTTGACAGACAAGTGGGGTACAGTTGTCTGCCACTTGTCTGTCAAATTACTGTTTTATCCTTATAAAAATAATAATGACAACTTTTTTAAGGGTAAAACGGTAATTTAATATTTGTTTATTAATAATAAAAAATAAAATGGACAAAATACGATTTTTAACCTATAACGGACGGACGGACGTCCGTGAGAGTATGACGGACGTCCGTTATATGTTAAAAATCGTCTTTTAACCTAAAACGGACAGTTCTTCTTCGAAATTCGTCGTTTTACAGTAAAAAAGTTTAAAATTTTTGAATCTTCGACTTTGAAATTCATTTTTATGGTAGAACTAACATCGATTTTAAGAATCGACGCCGACGAACGAGATCGACATTGAGAGGAAAACGTTTCAAGTTAACTGAGAAATTAGATTTGACAGATTTGGACGGAAAACTTGACTGTGAGGTTGCCGGTGATAATTTTTCATAGTTTAGAGTTTTAGTTGTTAAAAAAAATTCTCCAAATTTTGATTTGTCATTGATTCAGAACTATAGGGTTTACCGTGTTATTCACCCAAAAAACTTTATGGAGATCACGACAAACATTAGCTTATTGTTCATGATACTAGCTAGTAAGTAGTTCATGCAGGAGCTAGAAGGAAGCTCTGCAATGGCAGCTTTTCTCTGCAGAGTCTGGATAGCGCGATAGACGTTGTTTTCTTTCTTATTCTTATTGCCTCCTGTTTTCACTCTCTGCTTCCATTATATTTCCTAGCGGCCTCTGTGCTGTCAATGGTGGTTGTATAAGCCTCCACCGTTTTGCTTGCTCGAAACCCTAAATTCGGCTTCCCGTAACGCCTTTTCGCTTCCTTGCTGTCGATTGTTTCTGTGAAACCGTCTCTCCTTGGATCTGTCGGAAATGGAGCTGAATATAGTGGATACGGGGCAGAGGAAGGCTTCGCAGCTTCCTTCAAGTAGCCCAGCGCCTGGCCGACATCGTTCGTCGCTGGGCTCAGCGTCGATTCGTGAGTCTGCGTTGTTGTCCATGTTGGTCGGTTTGCCATAACCCAACCGTTGGGGGTTGCCATGCGTGGATCGGAGTATGTGTTATGATTCTTATAGTAGTAATAATCGTCGTAGTTGTCGTTTGGATTTGGATTTCCAATCGGTCTGATCCATTCTTTTTTGCTGTAATCTCTGTTATCGCCATCATAGCCATTAGCAACGAGCTGAGGTTGCGGCGATGAATTAGGATTTTGGCGCCAAGTTGAAGTATTCAAAACGCCTAATGTATCAGGTCGGCTCGCTTCAGTCTGAATTTTGGTTATGAAATACTCTACAGATGGTGAACGATCCCGAACAGGGCTTGGAAGTCTAGCGCATTTGTCGTTGACATGGCCATAATCCTTCATTTGGTGCGCCATTATAGGAGAGGTTTGCTTTTGCATGTGCTTGTATTCACTCACCATAGGTGAGTGGCACTGTCCGAGTTTCTCAGTGACGCAGCAATCTGTGGTGGTTGTTGGGTAAGCGATGATCGGCCTCATCCTTCCCTCAGAATCAATCACGACTGGTCGGCATACATGATCGGAGACGTAGCTTGTTTTGTTCCATTCATCTGGGTGTGTTCCAGACCCATAGTAGGTGTTGCAACCACTAGATCGAAATCCACATGCAGCCATTGCTGAAATCAGCGTGAGATGAAGCTACTGATTTGAGAGACACGAGGCTTTCTTATACACTATCCAAAGATGGTGTAATTTCCATTTATAGAGAGGAGAATAGACACCCCTGATGGAAAGCATCATCTGAGCAAGAATCACGTGTAAATTAATCAATGGTCTGTGAGAATTGACGAAACAGTGGAAGAGGAATCATGTTCTCCGCTCCATCTATTTTTAAAAAAAATACATTCTTTCCTGGGGAAAAAGATGGCCGTTCAATGCGTCCACGAAGAACAATGTAACACCCACTTAGTCCAAAACTTGAAACTTAGCTCGCCTGTTTTTCTACATTACTCTATCAAGTACCAATTCTACCATTGATGATTCCACCACCACCACTACTATGGAGAGACTCAGAGAACATATTCTGCTTCTTTATTGATGAAAACCACCACCCCCATTACCTCCATCTGGTTGTGTGTATATTGTATTCTCAATTTAAACTCTCTTAGTCGTTGATTGTGAAATCGAATAAAAACAGCCCATATTTATGGATTTGAGTATTTGCCCTCGCCCTCAGACATGACTCAGTTGAAGATGAGTTCAGGGCTTCACAGTGTTTTATTATATTTGCAAAACGATTGGATTTCAGCAGTGGAAGGTAGCTTTTCTCTACCAGGTTCGCTTTAAATCCTGAAGAAACTATGTTATTTGTCAAACTTAATGCTTCCAAACATAGTTTCAGAAGAAAATCACAAATCTCGTATGATACGCACAGAAGAGCTGAAGTCTCACAAACAATCTTAGGGTAACAAATTTTCTATATTAACAAAATGACTAGTCTCAAATAAAAGGAAATAATAATATAAAACCACCTTCACGACAGTGTATTTCTAATGCTAGCTAGGTGTATAACCCACAACCAATCTACTTACTTTCTGACACCATAATCTTAATCTTGCTCATCTCAGGATTATCTCCCAAATAATTTCCTTTCGCATTGTTCTTCACAATGAAAGTGCAGGCAAATTCTATAATATTTTCTCATCATTTCGCAATGCCTCCATGCAGATAGATGAAGTTTTAAATTTCAATACCTCGAAACAGCCACGAAGTTCAGGCCATGAACTTATCGGCGCGGTTGGAATCTGAGAAACTCACTGCAATGAGCAAATAATTGGTTTTCCAATTTACAAGCCTTCAATAAAAGCTTCTGACCATCACAAGAATCAATAAGCGCCTGCGGAAATTTCATTTTAAATTAGCAATCAATAATTGTATTAAAAGGAAAGTATTTACAAAAGGCAAGAGTTAAAATAGGCTCAACAGCCCAAGAGAAAAACAGAGAAAGAGTCAAATCCAAGTATCAAATTTACAAGTGCACACCTCCACCATCTGTGCCCGTCACCTGTCTTGAACCACTCTGTAGTTGAGAACCAGGTCTTCAGGCTTCTTCCAAATATAAGCACGGACAGTGGCTAAACTATGATCTAGGGACAAGACCTGAGAAAAAGAAACCTGAGTTGTTGCTATCTATAGCCATTGAAAAATGTTGGAGCACATTCATTTATCAATACAGCATTGCAACTCAAGACAGACAAAAAATAAAAAACATATTCTTAGTATTTCCTACTCTACTTGCCTGATTGTTACACAAAATCTCTATAGAAGGCTTATGCTTTGGCCGAGGCTTTAGCCCAGATCTAAAAGCTCCATCCCCGAGTGCTGTGTTTGTTAATGGCCCTCCAGATAGTCCAGGAGTAAAAGGAACATCAGCATTTACACTGTCAACTGGTTTGTCATGGAACATCTTTTCTATGACATAACTCACAACCTAGATTTATCAGAAGAAGAGGCAAATAAGACATAAAATATCTTAAAAGAATGTAGACAAAAATATTAATTCCAAAGATCTACTCTCGTTAATGAAAGATAACAATGTCACAAATCAACCACATTTTAAAGAAATCCATTTCCATATAAGTTTGCTTTTCAGAGCCAGAAGAATTGAGATTTAGATAGAGATTTCCATTAGATATGCCTCTTACTTAATAGCCGCATTAAAATTTTTCTAATAAATTTTTTACGTGGTTAATTTAAAAAACTTATCCTAAAAGTGCTTCCTGATGCATACATAGTTTGATATCCTTAGCTACATCATTGTTACAAGAAAAAAACCAAATACTTACTTTATGAACTCTTAATATACGAGGTGCACTCAATTTTCCTTGAGTCAGGACCTGGTTAGACGAACCCTCACATGGATGAAGATAAAAGCTACACCTGTAAAAAAAAAACCCTCTAATCTCATTCGGAAGAGAGATTTAATGAAATGATAGTTTTAACAGCATTTTATGTAATTATATTCTTCCACATTAAATAACACTACTACTTTTGTCCCCCTCATTGCCAACTCGTCTTTTATTTAGTTTTAAAATCAGATACTAATACATAAGGTTCTAAACATAGCCTTCTTTTAACCATCTTGCTAATACTAGTTGAATTTAATGTTAGAAAAGAAAGAATGAACTGAAAACAGAAAATTACTTGGTGTTTTCTCTTGGTAGGCGATTATTCAACACACAATCCAAACACCACCATGGAAAGTCCTTCTCATCTTCAGTTCCATCTAACTCGTTAATCTTCTTCCTCCAAGGACCACCTTGAGAACCCTCGGTAATAATTGAAGGAGGGGAAATAGCTGAAAATTCGAATGGCGGATACACAGCGGAGTCATTTTCAGCATTACCATCTACCTCAATTCTAGAATGGGAAAAACTCCTGGTAGCATTATCTTTGCCTGACAGAACTTCTCCGTTAGCAGAAGGTTGAGATCCAGATCTTTGCTTTCTTTTGACCAACCAATGAGCCAAGAGTCCTTTAAGGGTTTCTTGCGCTAGATTTACCTTAAACACACAAGAAATGAGCATATAAAATCACTGCAGTTGGATTGGAAAAAATTATATTTTTAAATTTTTTCTATTAAGTGTAAGTAAAGATCAAATCACAAAACTCCCTCCAATTAATTTATTTTTTCTTTGATCAATCATATAAGTAATCTTCAGCCATGAAAAGATTTCTGCACAGTAATATATAACCGCTGGAGTATATTTTGAAAGGATTTTATTCTGCTAAGAGTAGTCAATAATAAACTCTAATGTAAAAAGTTTTTTAGCATCACTAAGAGCTAATGCCCCCATGCATGTGTAGAGCACCTAAAAGAAAGAAAGAACAAAAGCAACACTCACCTTATCATCCTCTACTTTCCCAGCAATATTAAGATCTGCTGAATACATTTCTGCTGAAAAGCACTGAGGGGTATCCAAATGGACAGACAAGCTTCCAAGCCTTGTATCCACCGTAAACCATGTTGGAATACTTACCTGGAACAATATCACCATAAAAATGGAGAGTCAAGATATTTAAAACCAACGCTTCATAAGATAACTAAGCCACATATCTCACCATCTCAAATAGTTCTTCCTTCTTCTCCTCAAAAGACACCTACAATTTGAAAAAAAATAAAAAACAATTTTATAGAAATAAGCAAGCAACCCCACCCCCTCAAAAATTACAATGAAAATTTCTTTTTTTTTTTTTTTTAAATTGACTAGAACATAACCTTTCCATAATCTTCAACTACAGTGCCCCTAGTGACCTCCCACAGTTTAACCGAACCAGTAGTATCCTACAAAAGAAAGTCAGATCACAGTCATGTGTAAACCGGAAAATGTTTTGTGGACGAACAGGTACATTTACATATTAAGTTAATAAAATGGTAATGCATCACGGCATCATGGTTACCTTAGTCAGGACATGTCTTCTATTATTTAATATTTCATGTTGCACAATAACAGGAGTTCCAGGAATAGTAGTAATTGGTTCTTTATATACAGGAACCTGCAAAAAAATTATATAAATTTTGATAACTCAACGAAGGTGAGATGACAGAACATGGACACCCTCAAGACCTCAAAATCAGCACGAGAAGCAAAATAATCAACAAAAGGCTCAAATCATAACCAACAAAAGGCTAAACAGAGGAAAATTAAAAAAGGGCCAAAAAATCAATAAGATAACTAGTAAAAAGCTAGTACAGAACAATTGTCTCAGAACAATTCATAAGGAAAAATTAAACACAAACCAAAAGTACAAAATGATCTAAACTAAGTAAGAAACGATATGGAATCTAACAAAATTAAAGTTTTTTATGCAGGTTTACGAAAAAACAATAATATAAGAATCACTCACAGGAACAGATCCTTCCAATGAAACCCTAGCCCTAGAAAATGACAAGTTTCCGGCCAAGAATGAACCTCCCCTCTGGAAAACCTTTTGAGGATTACGCCCTTCAGTAGGCCATCTACAAATTGTTGAATCTGTAGTTGCAACCCATATGCTATCGTCTTGTGCAGCCAATTTTAGAATGGGGTACTCCCCCGAGCAAAGGAGAAGACTCTCTCTTGTTGCCAAGTCAGTCAAGTATAACTGAAAGTACAACAGAAATTGGAATTAGAATGTAGAACAATGAGAAGTCAACACCAAAAAAGCCAACCAATAATAGTAGATGCATTATTGAGGTTTGCTAGCAAAATTGAACTAACCGAAAGGTCCCTTCCACCACTGTACACATGACCAAAAGTAGGAGTGCTAGCTAAAGCCCAAACAGAATCTGTATGCACAGCATAAGAATGGACACATCTTTGCTGACCAAGATCCCATAGTCTACAAGGGCGCATATAGCCATGTCAACAACATTTAAAATTAAATATAAGATTCATTTTTACACCCCCTACATCATATCCCAACAAACAATTCCACACATGTATTTACCTGATCATGGAATCAGAAGATCCTGACAAGCAGAACCTACAAGAATAAATTGATTAAAAGGCAATATAAATATATAACCGTGGAAGAACAAAAAAGAAGTTATCGTCAGAAAAGCATAATCCATATTGCACATAAGCTCAAACATTTATTTTCTACCACAAATAAATATCTTCCCATCAATCATCTAAAGATCTTGAAGTTCATTCAAATCAAATTACACAACGCATACATATCCACAAAACTGCAATTTTCTCACTAATACTTTCCCCATGTAAAGAGATCATATTCATTTTCTACAACTAGAATCAATATGGGAGTTAGATGAGATTAGTTACACGTCCAAAACCATTATAAAAATTTGGCTACGCAAACCTGCCAGTGGAATCTAAAAGAAGAGCTCTGATATTATCGGTATGTCCTCTAAGCTTCATAGTCTTTGAGCCAGTTCTTGGATCCCAAATCCGAACCACCTAAAAAATTAACAAAAATAAAATCTCCAACAGTAACCTTTCATTTCACTTAATCAAATAATAGGCCAACAAAATTTAGATTGGTAAAAAATCAAAAAGCAACTTGATATATTCAGCAGTGCCAAAAAAATATATTTACATTGACCAGAAAGAACCATAATCACAATTCATACCTTTTCAGTTCCCCCAGAAACAAGAAGAGTTCCACTATCATTCATTGCCAACGCATAAACTGATTCCTTATGCCCTTTGGCAGCAATTGGAACGTAACCATGAGATTGAGTTGAGGGCATTACAATGTTGTTACTAGAGCTGATAGGCCGTAAACTTGTAACTGGTAATGAATTTGTTGAAGCAGTGATACAATTAGAGCAATCATCAACCACTGTATCATTTGGCTTGGAGATTGGAGTACATGCAGCTACAAGATCCCATATGAAAACCTCCCCACCAAGCCCGCCAGAAGCAACAACATTGCTCTAAAATGCACGAGACTAAAAATGGATCAGAAAATAACATGCATAAAACATTAATTTATTCTCCAGAATTCAGAAACTGCTCTCAGGGTAACAAAAAAATATGAAATAATCAACAAAGAAATTACATTTTTCCCTGCTACCGCAAGACAAGTCACATAATCAGAGTGATAGCGCAAAGTCCTAGTGCAAGTCCCATCAGACAAGCGATTCCATGCCTAAAATATATCAAAAAAGAAAAGGAAAGGTAAATCAGTCCATATATGACATTCAGTGATTGAAAAAAAAAACACCAAGCGAACAAAAATGGTCCGAATTAAAGAACCTTCAGCGTAGTATCTGAAGAACATGAAACAAGGGTATTATCACCAGCAAGAACTGCATCATTGACCTGCATTATTGGAAATAGTGTCAGATGAACTGATATAGTTTGATAACAAACTTTCTTTACAAAAAATAAATGCCCATATTTATTTCTTCATTTTCTTTCTTTCCCTTTTTTTTTGTTTTCTGTGTCAATCCCATGTTCACATGTGGAAAAGTATCTACTGTAATTAAGCAAATGCCTCTGATGGGAAATCAATAAACATTAGTTAGGCTGTAAATAGGGTGATTTCCAAATATTATCTGTTGCAATTTTTCCGGTTATTCCCATTGACTTAAATATTACATTTGTACCTTCTCTATGTTCAATATTAACATAATCCTTGATTTCAAACAAAATAATATCATGACGCCAAACTAAATCCACAAACAAAGCACAAAAATAATATAACCCAAAGGGTAAGTTGAACCTCAGGTAACGATCACAAAAATTAAAGCATAAATGATACAAAGAAAGACCAGGGTAGAATATACCCAATCAACATGAGACTCAAATGTCGCAGAGCAAGAAGCAGCATTTTCATCCAATTCCCATCTCTTAAGGGTACCATCACGACTTCCAGTGAAGATATAATCATGCCCATCAGCGGCTGATTTTAGCACTGCCAGACAGTTTACGCCAGCACAATGCTGCAAACATAGAACATTTTCAACACAGTCATAACATATTGGTTTACATGAAAAAAGGGTCAAATTTCCAACCAGCCTGGACAGTATTAAAAAAAATTCTTAAGCAACTGAAGACAGATGCTTCAATGGAAAATTAATGATTTTGCTTCGATTGAACTTTGTTGCCCAGAGAAATTTTTCCTAAATAATTTTATAATTTATTATACATGCATTGAAAGAATCTGAAAAAATAGAAGAAAAAAAAAAAAGAAGTCCCAATCAACCCTTTGACTCGTGTCAAGTATGCTAGTATTTTTTTTGTACATGTAAGGTATGATGACATACAATGATCCAAAAAGGATATCTCTTTCGAACAGGATATCATTAAATACTTTCGCTAAGATTCAAAGAATGTTACATTAAAATTGATTTCTCATTACTATTAACAATTTTCCTAACAAGACAGGAAAAAGCAAAGAATTATTACATGGGAAATACAATTTTTATGAACAGCAAAAGATCGAAGTAGTTATTAAATGGTAAATACAATTTTAATGTCATTTAAAATATATTTTATAAAAGCAGAAGATCGAAGTAGTACATATTCACTCTTGCATCTGAATAATATCGAAAAATCAGTTATATAAGATGGATAATGACAGGTCAATGATTAGACAACGAGGTAGAAGAAGCAATAACAGGAAGTTTTGAAAAAGGACTATATATTTGGAACGTTACACATGCATAATCCACACCTTTGTATCATCAGCATCATTCAAAACATACGTGAATCTCTTTTCTTTACGAGGACGGGTAGAGTTGGATGTGTTCCCTGCACTGCCCACACGATGCATTGCAGAACTTCCTAAAATAAATTTAAATAAATACTCGATAAACAACTTTTATTCTTTTGATTTGCCCAAACTATCCAACACTAAAAATTTAGGATTTAAAGACCTATATGTAAAATGGGGCACATTTTAGATGAGTGATTAAGATACCTAATGAGGCGGTGTTTCTGAAAGAATTGAAATAACCTCGTACATCAACATTATTCAGTGATTAAAAAGTTCATTCCCATAATTATAAGAATCTATGGATAAGCCGGTTTCCATAATAGATGTATCACTAAACACTCTTTATAACAACTCAAAGAGTCCGTAAACCAGTGAGGGGATAAAGCTTCTCAGTTTACTTGAGCCTAGAGCCCCTTCTCTTTTGCAGAAACCACGAGCATCTGGCTACAATGGGCACCTTCCATTGTAAGCCATTTCGATTGTAGTTTTCTTGTAACTCAGTTATTCTGAGCTTGAACTATAAATATAAACGTTAATCAATACAAGACTTAAAAAGCCCCATAAAAACAAAGATTATGTTTACTCCAAGAAGCGCTGAAGCAAAAATACATGCATAAAACAAAGCATCCAATTATTTTCCCTTGAAATTCCTGTATTTGTCGTGATTTTTTTCCGGATAATTTACTTTGCTACGTGAGAACCCCAAAACACATTAATAAGTCATTAAAGAAGACCGTGCCCCATCTTGCATCATTCAATTTGAGCTATAGAACTAAAAGGAGACAATAATAATGTTGAGGATGAGTTAGGGCCGAAGCGGGAAGTATTCATTTAACTACAAGCAGAGATAAAAAAAAATGTGCAAATTTTCTTTGCAAAGAAAAAAAAACCTAAAGCCATAATAATTGGTATTATACGAAGCCTTCTACTTCAAATATTAGCTGATTAAATAACCTTCGAACTTAATCAAGTCAAGCACATCATCCGTTCTGTGAGATCTTAGTCAGAACTAGATTCGATACCTCCTCAAAATCACACTGCAAATCTCTTTTAAGAAAAAAATCAAGACCAATAGATGAAAAAAATCTACCGATACTGATTGCATTCTTACTTGTCTGAGCTACCACGTAAAACAGAGGCCATAGGACATAAAATCAAAGGAAAACGCGATTAAAACAATCGATTTCAAAAATACAAGAAAAACTATGAATCAATAACGAGCCCAGTACAAACCCAAAAAGAATATTACGATCCCCTAAAATTAATCAATCCTAGCACGAGTTTAAATTTCCAACCTAACCTACGATCATTTAAATATCAGACTGTTTAGAAATGAACCATAACCGAATAACACACCAATCTAAGAAAAACGAGAAATTGACAATCAAATACTAGATAAACACGAGGATATTAGAGTTGAAGAATCAAAAGCCTAACGGTAAGCGAATCAGCAACTGAAGTCGAAACTCAATTTCCTGCTTTACACTTTCTTCTTTCACCACTACGCAGTTCCAATTTTTCCGAACGAGAAAGTCAGAGAGATATGGGTTTTCTCTCCGGCCGTGGATGTAGTTTAGCAAAGTCCTTTGACTGAGTTTGAGCCTATGATGTAGGGTAATTTGGTCATTTGCAAAAAAACAGATAGACCAATCAGCGAGAACAAGAAGTCGTTGCTTACGCGCTAGATAAGATCGTGCTCGCTCACTAATCCGTCGATCTGTTCGTGTGGAACCGTCCTGGGACAGGGCAACATTAGGGAAGGACGTGGTGTACATGACGAGATTACAAAATTACCAACGAACCCTTCAACAGAGGGGATTTGTAAAATTAAGGGAAAATGACAAATTAACCATCCTAGTTTGCGATCAATGATAAGTCAACCACTATCCTTTATTTTCTAACAAATTAACCACTGACGTATGAGAAAATAACTAAGCAAATATTGCTGTTACATTTGCCGTTAACAAGTTGATCTGGATGCCGCGGCGTTCATCAGGATGAACGCCGCGATGAACTGCTGCGTGCTGCTTTTCATCTTCCTCAGAATTCTGATCTAACAGAACAAAAAGCAGAGACTATATCAGCTGTAATATCAAAAGAAATAGTTTGCAGACATAGCGGTAATTGCACTTGCCTGACAGATCAGCTTGTTAACGGTAAATGTGACAGCGATGTTTGCTTTGTCATTTTTCCATACGTCAGTGGTTAATTTGTTAGACAATAAAGGATAGTGGTTGACTTGTCATTGATCGCAAACCACGATGGTTAATTTGTCATTTTCCCTAAAATTAAAGAAAGTGCAGGAAAAAAATATAGAAATTAACAAATTAATCACTGTACTTTATGATCAATAATAAATTAATCATTAATGTATTTTTGCTAAAGACTTAATCACTAAACTATGGAAAATAGTTGTTGCAAATATCGTCGTTAACTTTATAAGAACTCTCAGTGGAAAAAAGTTAATACCCATGGAAAAAACTGCGAAAACTCGTGATTTGAGAGACTTTCAGTAGAAAAGATTTAATATCCATGAAGATTGGATTTGAGAAAATACTGTAGAAGTTAATTTTAATTTTTTTTAGTTTTATAATTTAGAAAATTTTGTAAAAGAATGTTTAATATTTTAGATTTCGGATGATTTAGAATTGTTTTACTGTCCATGGAAGAATCACAGCTTGTCTGTGTTGTCTACGTTTTTCTACGAAAAAGACAATGAATTTGTTTTTTATCTGCAAACTTTCCTCTGCCGAACATTATCTTTCTGCAATGGAAAGTCGTCTTTCCTCTGTAGAAAGACAACTTTTTTTAGTCTTATTTCAATTACTCACTTTCCACAATAGAACAACAACGTTTTTAACGGAAAACATAATAGCGATGTTTGGTCTGTCTATTTTTCATAGTTCAGTGTTTAAGTTGTTAGCAAAAATTGTTCAGTGATTGAATTGTCATTGATTCCATAGTACAATGGTTGATTTGTTAATTTCCCATAACAAAACAACCACTAAAATATGAGATTAATGATAAGTCAATTACTAAACAATCTATGTTAGTAAATAAAACACTCAACTATGAAAATGAATGATGCAAACATCGTCGTTAACATGTTGAAAGAAATGTTAAAAACGATAAGACTTTTCAAAATATAAGATTTTCAATTAACTTGTTCGAAACCGATTTTGGTATTAAAATAAAAGATTTTTAATTAATTGTTTGTTGAAAAATCAATGTACTTCAAGCTAAACATGTTTCTAATTCACATAGAAAACTCGCTGAAAAACAGATTTTAGAAATGTTAAGTTGTTCAAAATTGATTTGGTATCAAAATGGAAGATCTTCAGTTAAGTGTTTGTTGAAAAATTAATGTACTTCAAGTTAGACATGTTTCCGATCCACTAAAAAAACTCGCCAAAAAATTCGTTGCTTGCTGCACTGAAGAACGACAAAGAATTCAGTAAATGGAACACAAAAAGTATTTTCCATTGTGCAAAGAATAGCTTCCACTGCGGAAAGTAATATTTCATCTGCGAAAAGTCATCTTTCCGATATGGAAAGTCATGTTTCCGCTGCAGAAAGATTACTTTTCGTAGAACAAAGTAATTTTTCCCGAGTTCTATTCCAATTACTCACTTTTCACAGCAGAAAGTCATCTTTCCTCTACAGAAAATAATTTTTTTGCAGCGAAAAAGTAATATTTCCTCTAAGTAATCTTTTCTGAGTACTATTCTAATAACTCACTTTCTGCAACAGAAAGACAACGTTTTGAGGCAGGAAAAAATATTTTTTTAACAAAAAACGTGACAATGATGTTTGCTTTGTTCATTTTCTATAGTTGAGTGTTTTATTTGTTAACGAAAATTGTTTATTGGTTGACTTGTCATTGATTTCATAGTTCAGTAGTTGTTTTGTTAATTTTCCTAAAAAATTAGCAATAAAGACGAATAAGTTTACCTATTTATTAAAATTTGATATTTTATTTTAACACGCAACATTAACATAAGTTTATAATAAGAT
This sequence comes from Begonia loranthoides, assembly GCA_022433065.1. Lineage (NCBI taxonomy): Eukaryota > Viridiplantae > Streptophyta > Magnoliopsida > Cucurbitales > Begoniaceae > Begonia > Begonia loranthoides. Next base: position 5,005,725 of record CM039477.1, on the reverse strand, counting down.
AAAATTTGTAGATCATAATGTATGCAAAATGCATGAATTTTATAGAATTGACGGAAAAATATGATATATTTTGTGATGGCTAACGAAACCTTATGAAAGTAAGGAACGTTGATTTTCTGAAAGACGGAACACATTGTAATTATGAGATGATTAATGAAAGTCTAAACGTACAGTATGTTGGTTTTTGGTTCCCTCGCACAGCGGAATTACCGATGTTCATAATAACTATAACGCGCGCAACCTTTGTATCATGAAAAACAATTTTAACATGAATATAAAACGAATCGTTGTTATACATATTAATAATAATATGTATTCAAAAATCTTTATTTAGATCTAATATAAAAGATGAAGAATATTACCTTTGTAGCTTACTTTACACGGGTACAAAATCAACCTTCGATCTTCTCTGTCAATCTTCCTCACCTCAAATAAGCACATGTGGGCATGATGAACGAAACAAGATCACACTCAATTTATGATAGATCGTATTCTCAACACATGAAACGATCTATTTGGATTTAGAAAACACTTCTCTAAAGCCAGCACGGAAGACACAAATTTTGCTCTAAAAATGGATTCCTTAATCTTAAAGATTTCAATCCTTATAACCTAATGAGGTTGGACCTCTATTTATAATGGTATTGCTCCATAATGACCATTATGACATTTAGAGAAAAACACTACAAATTTCTCATTAAAGTTACAATTGATTTCATACATTTATAAAAATGTTATGGAAATCAAAAGATTTTTTCACCATAGCTCAACATTTGGCACTATAACATTAACTCAAATTTGACAAAATCCATTTTAAAAAGTTACTTTATATTTGTTAGTTAATTGAATAATCAATAATTCAATTATTTCATTTAATGAAATATAACAAATATATTAACTATGACAACTCGTGTCATTTTGTCTTAATTAATTGAATAATCAATAATTCAATTATTTCATCTAATGAAAAATAATAAACTTATTATTGAATGTATTAAATAATTAATTCATAATTAATTATTTAATCTTCTTTGTTTATTTTTCTATTATTCGGATAATGATAGAAGGTGATGAAAGGACCAATGGACCTATAGTTTTAAACTCCAATAATATTTTTTTAATTAATATAAACTCTTTATATTAATTAACATAATTATTAACTCGAAAGTAATTCTACTAAATACTTAAAGTTGCACTCTAAAAAATTATATAGTATATTTACTTTAATTAATGTCCATTTATAGAGTCATTACATATGTATTAATCCTCTATTTAGATTCGCAATAGAGCTAGGTTTATAATCCGTTAATCTCTCATACTGCGACTTTATCCTTGACTACCATTAGTTCTTGATTGAATAATTAATTCATAATGATTATGAATTGCGTTCTAATTATTCGATCATTGAACTAACAAACAAGGGAATCTATAGAAATGAATTTCATTGTATCGATATTAACATTCTCAGCTATTCATTTTAATTCACTCCCAAAATACAAGGTATACAAATCGTAACTCGTACAAAACTTTACCGAGTAAATCAAAGAATAAATTAAGATAAAATAGGAGTTTGTTAAATACAACGAATTAAGATCATGCATATATGACCATCATTATGATAAAATTAATTGTTCTATATTTAATGAAAATTATCAAAATAATATAATTTTATCTGGTTCAGTCCTATATAATCATATTATATAAAACATATTTATCTTATGTCACTACATATATAGTCGGGATATGACTATACATTTTTAATGAGATAAACTATGTTTATGACTATGAACTATTTGAAGATTCCATACTTCAAATATAAGTCATGGACATATTTTGGTTATTACTCTTTATATTTTATCCCATATATATACAATATATATGTTAATATAAAGTTAGCAAAAATAACCAATGAATTTTCTATGAATTTTATAAAACATAATATAAAATGTTAATATAATATTAACCAATAGAAATTTATTCATATATTATGAAATTATTCTATTACATTTGCTTGTTGGGCACATTACTCCCAACAATTTCCCACTTGCCCTAAAGCAAATGAAACATGTCTCTAATCCCTAAACCCTCTAGATGTTTCTCAAAACATTTTGCAGGTAATGTCTTGGTGAAGGGATCAACAAAATTCTCAACTGATGGAATCTTCAGAACAGTCCCGTCTCTACGCTGCATTATATCTCTTATCACATGATATTTTCTCTCTATATGCTTTGTTAGTTTATGACATCTAGGTTCTTTAGTATTCTCTATTGCACCACTATTGTCACAGTACAAAGAAAATGACTTATCCATATTGGGAACTACTTCCAAATCACTAAAGAATTTTTTAAGCCACACAGCTTCTTTTGCTGCTTCACAAGTAGCAATGTATTTTGCTTCCATAGTAGAGTTTGAAACACCACATTGTTTTACACTTCTCCAAACTATGGCACCATCTGCAAGGGCGAAAACTGATCTAGATATCGACTTTCAATCATCTGTATCAGTTTGAAAATCAGAATCTGTGTATCCAGTTGGAATCAAATCCCTACAAGAATATACTAGCATATAGTTTCTAGTTCTCCTTAGATACTTGAGAATATGTTTGACTGCTATTCAATGATCTAATCCTGGATTTGACTGGAACCGACTAACTATCACTACTGCATAACATATGTCGGGCCTCGTGCACAACATAACATACATCAAGCTCCCAACAGCTGATGCATATGGGTAATGTCTCATATCTTCTTCCTTTTAAGGTATATCAGGACACTGCTTTTTAGAAAGAATAACTCCATGTCTAGAAGGTAAATAACCTTTCTTGGAGTTTTGCATCGAATATTTGACAACCATTTTGTCAATATACAATGCTTGAGACAAAGCTAACATTCTATTTTTACGATTTCTTATTAGACGAATCCCAATAATGTAGCTTACATTTCCTAAATCTTTCATTTGGAATTACTTAGCTAGCCATACTTTTATATATGATAATAATTCTACATTATTCCCAATAAGTAGAATATCATCAACATACAGAACTAAGAAGACCACACACTTGTCATTGATGACCTTGTATACACAAGACTCATCAAGGCACTGTGTGGTTTTAGACCGAGGGACGTCCGTCATCGCCATTTGGAAAATGACAAACTCCATCCTAGCCATTCATTCCGATCAAGGGGTGTCCATTCTCGATCCAACAGCCATGAATCATTGTTCCAACGGCCACGACAGACGTCCCCTGATAATTGATGTCCTTCGTCAATCTGTTGAATTATTGTTTGACGGTTCTTGGCTAACGAATTTTGACAAACGTCTCTCGTTGTTGCTGCCTTGGACGTCTTCGTTCGTCGTCATCAAGCCTCTATGGTTCATCATCAAGCCTCCGCGGCTCGTCATCAAGCCACCACGGTTCATCGTCAAGATGTTGCGGTTCGTCGTCATTAACGGCAAACGTGACAGCGACGGTTGCAGCGTCATTTTTCTATAGTTCAGTGGTTAATTTGTTAACAAAAAAGGATAATGGTTGATTTGTCACTAACAATAAAAGATGATAGTTGTTTTATCATTTTCCCTAAATTCTATCTAACACAATTTACTTTTAAAAAAATTAAACTAAACTAAGTATTTTTAAGCTATTTAATGATTGAAATAGATTTCAAAAAAAAGGAAAATTAACAAAACAACCACTGAACTATGGAATCAATGACAAGTCAATCACTAAACAATTTTTTCTAACAAATAAGACACTCAACTATGAAAAAAGAACTAAACAAATATCGCGGTTATGTTTTTTGTTAAAAAAATGTTGTCTTTCCGCTATGAAAAGTGAGTCATTGAAATAGGAATCATGAAAAATTACTTTACTCAGAGGAAAGATGACTTTCTGCAAAGAAAAGACGAATTTCTACAGAAGAAAGACAACGTCTTTCCAATCAAACTGCGAATTCTTCTAAGTAATTTGACGACATAGTTCATGTATATGGTTCGAGCTTTAATGACTTCAGAATAACCATATTTGCATTGGAAGAAGACAAAAGACAAGCAAAAACTCTTAAATTGACAGTGAAAGGGGTGTCAATCACAAATTCATCGAAACCACTTGACAAAACCCTAAATTTAGACAATATTAACGACATGATTAATTCCGTGACAACCAAAGAAATTCATGTAGTGAGCAACAAGTTAGAACATATTTTCAAGAGGAAACTTCTCACTATTTCATTTTCAAAGTAAGTTCATTGTTAACGCCGATGATTGCGTAGTTTTTTCTATAGTTGAGTGTTTTATTTGTTACCAAAAATTATTTAGTGTTTGACTTGTTATTGATTCTATAGTTCAATGATTTTTTTGTTAATTTCCCAAAAAAATATCAAGTCGCACTCTTAGTTAAAATTATTGCTCTACTTAAAAACAAAGCTGAATTAATAAAAACTAAAATTAAGAACACTAGAATGAAATAAACTCTAAAATATAATAACTAAAAACATATATATTTGGGAAATTAACAAAATAACCACTGAACTATATGAGCAATGATAAGTTAACTACTAAAGAATTTTCCCTAATAAATAAAACACTCAAATATGAAAAATAAACTATTCAAACATCATTGTTAATAGCGAGCTTACTTTGAAAATGAAAGAGTATGAAACTTTCCATCGAAAATATCGTCTAACTCGTCGCTCACTACATGAATTTCTTTGGTTGTTACAAAATTAATCACGTCGTTAATTTCGTCCAAATTTAGGGTTCTGCCGAGTGAATTCAATGGATTTGAGATTAAAACTCATTTCACTGTCAATTTAAAAATTTCTGCTTGTATATAGGTTTCTTCTAGTGAAGATATGATTATTTTGCAGTCATTAGAGCTCGAACAATGTACAAAAACTATGTCGTTAAATTACTTAGAGGAATTCACAGTTTGATTAGAAAGATATTGTTTTTTTCCTGCGGAAAGTTGTCTTTCATGAATCTTATTTAAATTACTTACTTTCCGCAGCGAAAAGACAATGTTTTTAATGGAAAATGTAACCACGATGTTTGTTCCGTTCTTTTCCCATAATTGAATATTTTATTTGTTTGCAGAAATTGATTTGTCATTGATCTCATAGTTAAGTGGTTGTTTTGTTAATTTAACTATATATTTTGGCAAAATTATTAACCAGGTTTGTCTCTCTAAGCAATGTTAAGTGACACGATGCCTCAATGATCGTCAATAGAATTTGTTTCTGCTTGTTTTGGGTGGGCTGGAGCCAAGCCACCATAGCTGTGAAGCTGGTCGTTGACAAGGTGTTCGAGGATCATGATATGCATGAGTTAACATTTACATGTAACTTATTAGTGTAATAAATGAGATAAACTATAAATAATTAAAATAACAATTAATTACACTAATTAATGAGTGTTAAATAAAATTAAATCTAAAATTATAAATTAAGCATATACGTTTTATTTATTATAATTTTACAATTCGTTAGTATCATTTATTTATTAGTAAATTAATTATAATATATTGCTTACATAAATAAATTATGAACACATAAACATAATGTTGGAGTATAAAGCTATGATTAGCTTTATTTATTTACTATTATCATGGGCTAATATTCATTGTTGTAAGTGATGTGAGTTATTACAAGTATTTATACCTTATTACCATTACTAGGTTAATTAATGAATTACCCATGAAAATGATGATCAAGTTAGAGGGTTAGATTAAAATGTACATCTATTATTATTATTAAGTAATAAAATATTTTATTAAAAATAAATTATTCTTTGATAAATTGATTGATATAGTAATACCTATGTGAACAAAAGTGAAAATTCAAGTTCAACCCCATGAAGCTCAACTGAGGGAGGACTTTAAATTAAAAAATTGCCATGCTCCTAGGCCAAAAACTTAAGCCTTTGGGATTGAGCCATGAAAAAGTATGAAAATTAAGATGACATGGGACATTAATGATATTTCCGCACAATAACTACCCAATAATCCGAGCTCAAAAACTAGTCCTGAAGGGGAGATGATGTTGCAATTTTCAATTTTAATTCAACAAGAACCGAGCCAAATTGTCGCAATTAGCCAATAATTTATGCGTCAATAATTTCACATCTAAACTTAAACTCTAAAGACACGCATTCTACTCAAAATACATGACCAAGAATCAGATGTAATAGTCTCTTCCAAGTTCTCAAATTTCCAATCAATAATTCATCTACTACGAACCAATAATGTAACCCAAAGTTGCAAAATTCCAAGAAAATGACATGGATTCCGATTGTTCCAAGCAAATACATGAAATAAAAATACTTGATTGTTTGGAAAGATGAAAAGTGAACTTCATTGCACCAAAACAACTAAATACCGCTCTTGTTTGAGTCTTCGAATTGACCTCCCACATGAACCCTCCAACACGTGAAACCTACACCTTGAATGATATATGAAGGAGTAAAAGATAATTTTCTAAGGAAACGGTGATAGTTGTCAAGGAGAACGATCATAATTCTATTCAAAATCCATCACGGCCAAAACCTAGATGGCTAACTCTCTTAATTTCGTGTCAAAAACGTCTAATGAGAGGCTCCCTCTCAACCATAGCATGTAATTCATCTTTTGATTTAGTAATGACAAATTTGCAAATACAAAAAAATATAATTAAAAATAACATTAAAATTATGCATACGGCCTTGCTGAATATAACCTCTATGTGCCATACTTATTCGACATAATAAATGAGCTCCAATTTTGGTTGTTCACCCACTATGGAAATCTTAAAATGTTAGCTTTAATTTTCACGAATACCACTTTTTGATTTGAAGTTGTTAATAATATTAAATTTGCAAAATAATGGCCACGGTCATAACTTTTTTAAATTGTCTTCCAAAACCCTTAGTAACTTGCACTCAACCTTCCAAGAGACCAAATGACTTGGTTCCTCCTATGAAATTATCTTCCTATTTTTAGATTTGATGCTGATTTCTACACCTCAAACTTTGTAGCTTTGAGTGACCAAAATCAGTGACTGATTTTGACTTACTTCTCCATAAATTCTGAACGGGAGACTTCCTCTAAGCTCTAAAACTTCTTTAAATGAATGAGAGAAAAATAAAGGTTTGTGAAGAATTGCAACACCAATTTTTCTTTTTTACTTATGAAGTAAAGAATTGAGAAATAGATGGTTAATATATAAATGATCCAATATATTTGTTAAAAATAATAATTGACAGCATTTAATTTTATTTGTCAATGGCGAAAAAAAGAGATATTAACAAAACAAATCCTATAGTTGAGAGTAAGAAATACTTCAAACCTTCAAGAATTTTTGTAAGCAACTAAAACTTTAAACTATGAAAAATGAACGACACAAACCTTTCCGTCATGTTTTTCGTCCAAAATTCTAGAGGGACGTCCCTTATAGGTTAAAAGACGTCCCTTGTCTCTACAATCCACCCTTAAGTATCATAGTAGATTACAGAGACAAGAGACATACTGTTGGGAGTAATGTGCCCAACAAGTAAATGTAATAGAACAATTTTATAATATATGAATAAATTTATATTGATTAATATTATGTTAACATTTTAGATTATGTTTTATAAAATTCATAAAAAATTCCTTGGTTATTTATGCTGACTTTATATTAACATATATATTGTATATATGTGGAATAAAATATAAAGAGTAATAACCAAAATATGTCCATGACTTATATTTGAAGTATGGGATCTTCAAATAGTTAATAGTCATAAACATAGTTTATCTCATTAAGAATGTATAGTCATATCCCGACTAAATATGTAGTGACATAAGATAAATATGTTTTATATAATATGATTATATAGGACTGGACCAGTTATAATTATATTGTTCTGATAATTTCTGTTAAATATAGAACAATTAATTTTATCATAATGATGGTCATATATGTATGATCTTAATTCGTTGTATTTAATAAACTCCTATTTTATTTTAATTTATTCTTTGATTTACTTGGTAAAGTTTTGTACAAAATATGATTCGTATACCTTGTATATTGGGAGGAAATTAAAATGAATAGCTGGGAATGTTAATATCAATACAACGAAATCCATTTCTATAGATTCTCTTGTTTGTTAGTTCAAGGATCTAATAATTAGCGCGCAATTCATAATCGTTATGAATTAATTATTCAATTAAGAACTAATGGTAGTCAAGGATAAAGAAGCAATATGAGAGGTTAATGAATTATAAATCTAGCTCTATTGTGAATTTACATGGAGGGTTAATACATATGTAATGACTATATCAATGGATATTACTTTAAAAATAGTCTATAGTTTTGAGAGTGCAACTCTAAGTATTTAGCGGAATTACTTTAAAGTTAATAATTATGTTAATTAATATAAAGAGTTTGTATTAATTAACGAAATATTATTGGAGCTTAAAACTATAGGTCCATCGGTCCCTTCGCCACCTTCTATCATTATTCGAATAATAGAAAAATGAACAACGAAGATTAAATAATTAATTATAAATAATTATTTAATACACTCAATAATAAGTTTTATTATTTTTTTCATTAGATGAAATAATTGAATTATTGATTATTCAATTAATTAAGACAAAATGACAAAAGTTGTCAAAATTAATAATTTGTTATATTTCATTAAATGAAATAATTGAATTATTGATTATTTAACTAATTAACAAATATAAAGTAACTTTTAAAAATAGTCTTTAAAATAGATTTTGTCAAATTTGAATTAAAGTCAAATTTGATTTAACGTCATGACCTTTTGTTTTCCATAACATTTTTGTTATAAATGTGTTATAACTTAAATGTGTCAAATGTTGAACTATGATGACAAGACTTTTGATTTCCATAACATTTTTATAAATGTATGAAATCAATTATAACTTTAATGAAGAATTTGTAGTGTTTTACTCTAAATGTCATAATGGCCATTATGGAGTAATACCACTATAAATAGAGATTCAACCTCATTAGATGAAGGAAGGTGAACAAGTTGAAGTTGAGGTTGAAATCTTTGAGATTAAGAAATCCATTTTGAGAGCAAAATTTGTGTCTTCCGTGTTGGATTTAGAGAAGTGTTTTCTAAATCCAAATAGATCGTCTCATGTGTTGAGAATACGATCTATCATAAATTGAGTGTGATCTTATTTCGTTCATCACGCCCACACGTGCTTATTCGAGGTGAGGAGGATTGGCGGAGAAGATCAAAGGTTGATTTTGTACCGTGTGAAGTAAGCTACAAAGGTAACATTATTTATCTTTTAGATTAGATCTAAATAGAAATTTTAAATACATATTATTATTAGTATATTATAACAACGATCCGTTTTATGTTCATGTTAAAATTATTTTTCATGAAACATAGTTACGCACGTTACCGTTGTTATGAACATCGGTAATTCCGCCGTGCGAGGGAACCTAAAAACCAACACATACCTCGACCTATAAGAGACGTTCCTTGACCTATAAGGGACGTCTCTCAATCTATCATGGATGTCTCTTGCTTAAAATGGACAAAGATAACATCCTTTCCAACTTAAAAGGGACGTCCCTCATGTAACAACGGATGTCTTTCACTCAAAACGGACAAAGACGACGTCATTTCAGCTTAAAATGGACGTCTCTCAATTCAAATCGAATGTTCCTCGCTTAAGACGGATGTCTCTCTGGCAATATGGATTAACCATGTTTTCTCTTTGGTGGGCCGACAACACAGAGGAGGGTAGAGGTCTCCGACGAATGTCCTTCACCGTGGTAAACTTCGAAATTCATGAATATTCGATTTTCTTTTCAATCAAAATGTAGAATTTAACAGTGAAATTCATTTTTTTAGAGGACTAACATTGACTTTGAAGGTTGACACCGACGGACGAGATTGACAGTGAGGGGAAAACTTTTCAACTAAGGAAAACCGAAAATTTTATGATGGATTTGGACAGAATTTGACGTTAGAGTGGTTGCATCGTTTGTCTCTGCAATTTTGGACGAAAAACATAACGGGAAGGTTTACGTCATTCATTTTTCATAGTTTGAGATTTTAGTTGTTTACAAAAATTCTTGAAGGTTTGCAGTGTTTCTTATCCTTAACTATAGGGTTTGTTTTGTTAATTTCCCAAAAAAAAAATAATGCGTATTGAGTTATCTTCTTTATTATTTATTCGCTTAAAAACTATGAAAAATAAAACGGAAAATGAAAAGATACATTAATTGTTTTTCAAAGTCATCCAAGTTATTATATTTTTTTTTCAAAATTGATCTACATCAGCTCTAAAACTGATGCAGACCAAAGTGCAACCAAACTCAACCCCAAAGACAATGATTCATTGCAAGGTATAGGAGGTCCAATGACAATACAATATCAAGAACCAAGAAAATGCACAAAGTATTGCATGACTTAATTAGGGGTGCTAAACTTTTTCGTGCGATATTTATTATCTCTAATCTCTAAGTGATTTAACACATTCAATGCATACAATTAATAACAAATAATAAGAGTTAAGGGATAGAGAGAATGCAAACAAAATTTGTTCACATGGTTCGGCAACTCTGGACTACGTCCGCGCTCCAAGTTTCCAACTTAGAGATCCTTAAACCCAATAACCTCCCTGGTTATTGTTAATTGGACTTCACAAGCGTCAATCAAGCCTTTACAAGTTGACTATTGTGGGGCGTCACCCTTTGTTTGCCATTTGAGTACAATACAAAGTAAAACTAAAAATCGTAACTCTTTCAAATATAAAATCTCAAGTATGGGGGTTAGAGAGTTAGGTTTGACACTCAATTACAGAAGAGAAAAATAGTATAAATTTTGGCAGATCTTCGCTACTCTTCGTTAAAGTGAGCTTCGGAGTGTCTTCTATATATAGAAACTATGAAGTTGGTCAACCACCTTCGTTTTGGTTGACCGCCATCCGAACTTTAAAAATTAGTTGTTGCGTTGTATAGTTGGACCAATCAACCGCTTTAGCACACCGGTCGACCGCCTCTTCACATTTTAGAATTCCGGCTCAACTCTGTCCATTTTGCGATCAACCACATTTTCATCGGTCGACCACTTTTCAGCAGTCTGGAATTCTTGAGCTCTCTATAATATTTGCAGTCGATTATCTATAGTAAACCGATTGACCATCTTTCTATTTTTTGCTCTCCCTTCAGCCAACTGGTCGATCAGTTTTTGTCCATAGCCAACTTGTACTCCATTTTTTGCCTTTATTGAATCATCTAAATCCCAATGATCAATACATAAGCTACATGGACTTGGGTAAACACGTTAGTAAGCAATAATGATGCACTAACAGAAGGAAATGGGAATATAACCTGTGAATAATTGAGTGTTGAAGACAGAGAACAATCTGTTGTTGAAGAGTGCAGGCGAGGCGGTCGATCAAGACTTGGAAAAGCTAGGCAGTGATAAACCGCAAGTGATCAGCCTCATAACTGGGAGTGAAATAGCGGTCGATCAGTAATGGTGCAAAATATTACAAAGACGAATGAATTCTCGAGCTGTCGATCGGCTGAAGAGAAGGTGATCGGCTGGTCCTTCAGAAGTTTTCTATAATTTGCCGCAATTCTCTTTATGGAAGGTCCGACTTTGGAAATAAATAAATCTCAGGTTTTAGAAGCTTTTGATCTGAAATTCGAAACGCGTCTCCCTTGATGAGTAAGAAAAGAACCCCTTCAAAAAGAATGAAAATAACTGCCATGGATTTGGAAATATGCTTGAGAGAAGAAGATTGGCTAGAAATAGCAAGTATGCACCCTTGTAACTCTTGTATGGATATCTTTGCAAATGAAACTCCTCTTCAAAGTTGAACACCTTTTCACACACTCTTCCTTCAAGAAGCAGGAATGTGGATACCAATAAGAGAACTTACTCAACTCACAAGTAAGCCCAATCTTGTGATGCAACACACGCAAGGAGACTTTGGATGTAACTTACCAAAGGTTGAAAGAGGAATCACTCCAATTTCGAAAAAAAGCAAAAGATTTTAATAATCAAGCTTCAATGTTCTAAACACACATACTAGGTGGCTTTATATAGTCAATTACAAAGCATAGAATAAGAAATAACAATAAAGGAAATAAGCTAGGTATTCAGTCATATATGATTGATTACTAAACATGGTTTTAAGTAACTTTCTAAAGTGATTATTTAATAATTCTTTGTTGGCTTTGGCTTCATGTTTTTGTGGCTTTTAGGCAACTACTATCTCTTCAAGTTTCACCACTTGTATGGTTTCCAAATCTATGCATCAATTGACCTTCCTTTATTCACTTGTATGGCTGATTATGGAAGGTTTCCATATCTTTATCTCCTTTGGCCTTTTTTGCCCCTCAAGCTTGTATTCTTGGGCTCCTTTCCATAGTAGGATATGTGTGGGCTTCCCTTGGTTTTCATGGGTTGGAAGCTCTTTCATTTGGGTCATTGATGAGTCAACTTCCAAATGGTTGGAAGTGACAGTGTTGGTTAGACCTTGGGCCCTTGTCTTTGTCAATGGACCTTATAGTCCATCAAATAATATTTGTATAAAGAGTATTTCCAATAAAGAATAAACGTATTTACTTGATTCAAACCAATGCATAATAAAAAACTTAATTATTCAAATAAAACCATCATCATCAAAACAAATAACCTAACGTCTATTAGGCCAACGTAATTTTCACTAATCAAAGTTCTAAATAAAAAGCTAAAGGAGAAAATTGAGAGGCAAAAGGCAAAAGGCAAAAGGGCGAGATTATTATAAAAAAAAGTCAATATTTTGAGTGAAACACGAATGGAGAGACATTGATTTGAGTGCAAACACGTGAGGGAGTATGTGAGATCCATTCTTTTACTAATTTTATTCTTTTTTTGCAGCAACAAAAACAAAACTATGAGTAGCGAAGGTGAACCTTGTAACTTAAATCAAAAGTTCTACATGAAGGTCATCCAAGATCAAATAAAGGCCTTGAATATGAGATTGGATAACATGGAGTCTCCTTCTAGAAGTAATGTGTGGAGAAGCAAATCACACATGCAAGATGAGTATGAGGAGTCCGAATATGGAGATAGAAGTTTCAAAAGAGAAAGAGGTGCTAAAGCAAACAATGAAGATGGAAATTTCAACAACATCAAGATGACGATTCCTCCTTTCCAAGGTAAGAGTGATCCTGAATTATATTTGGAATGAGAAAGAAAAATTGAGCAAGTTTTTTATTGCCATAACTACACCGAGGAGAAAAAGGTTAAATTAGCCTAAAGGGAATTCACAGATTATGCAAGTGTTTGGTGGGCACAATTGGTAAGAAATCGAAAGAGGCATGGTGAAAGACCTATACTCACATGGGAAGATATGAAGGTAATTATGAGTTAAAGATTTATTCCTAACCATTATTATAGATACTTGTGTAGGAAATTGCAAAGTTTGACTCAATGCTCTAAAAGTGTGGAGGAATACTACAAAGAGATGGAAGTGGCCATGATTAGGGCGAAGTAGAATGACACGGTTTATTGGTGGGCAAAATAGAGAGATCTCAGACATTGTGGATTTGCAACACTTTGTGGATCTAAAGGAGTTGTTGCACAAGGCCATAAAGATTGAGAGACAATTGAAGTCAAATGGGAATTCAAAGTTTGGATCAATCTCTAGCTCATCAAGGGAAGTCTAATTGGAAGAATGATAAAACAACTTCAAAACCAAAGGAGGAGATAAAAAAAAGACCACGACTTCAAACTCTAACCCTATTAAAGGTAAGACCGAAACATTTACACCTATTAAGTCTCGAGAGATTAAATGTTTTAGATGTCAAGGTTTTGGTCATATAGTTTCTAATTGTTCGAATAAAAGAGCTATGATTGTTTAGGAAATGGTGATATCGAAAGTGTTAGTTCAAGTGATAATGAAATGCCGCCTTAAGAAGATTGTAGCGATGTAGATGTGGAAAAACCTGTGAGAGGTGAACTATTGGTTACTAGAAGAGCACTCAACATTCACTCTAAAGAAAATGGCAATGAGGTGCAAAGAGAGCCAATTTTTTATAGTAGATGTCATGTGAAAAATAAGGTATGTAGTTTGATTATTGATAGTGGAAGTTGCATTAATGTTGCTAGTACTTTGTTGGTAGGAACGTTGGGCCTAGAAATCAAGAAGCATTTAAGGTCGTACAAACTACAATGGTTAAGTGATTGTGGATAAGAAAAAGTGACTAAATAAGTTAAGGTTGCACTGTCAATTGGTAAGTATAAAGATGAAGTTCTTTGTGATGGGTACCTATGTAAGCAACACATATTCTTTTGGGAATACCTTGGCAATTCGATAGAAAATTCAAGCACAATGGAGTTAAGAATGAACACTCCTTTATTCAAGATGGGAGGATAGTAATCCTAACACCATTTAAACCACGGGAGGCTGTAAGAACCAAGAGAGAATAACAAAAGAATTCACAAAGAGAGAAAAGCCAATGAGTGAAAAAGAAAAAAGGGAGTGAGTAAAAAAGAAAGAGAGAAAAATCAAGAGTGAGGGAAATAAAAAGGCAAATGAGAGTGAGAGAAAAAAATGAGAGTGAAAAAATGAGTGGAATAGTAAGGAAAAGTGAGGTGAAAAGTGTGATGTAGGCAAGGCAACAAGTACTTGTACTTTTGTACAAGGATGTTTATCTTTCAACTAATGATCTACTGATTCTCTTCCAAGTGTTGTTTCTTCTCTTTTGTAGGAATTTGAAAATGTATTTCTTGAGGAGTTGCCGAAGGGATTACCTCTTCTAAAAGAGATTGAACATTAAATCAATTTCATATTAGGAGCTTCAATTCCTAATCGATTGGCATATCGTGCTAATCCCGAAGAAACTAAGGAGATTCAAAAGCAAGTGGATGAACTAGTGGATAAGGGATTCGTGAGGGAGAGCCTTAGTCCATATTCAGTTCCCGTAATCTTGGTTCCAAAGAAGAATGGAATTTGGTGAATGTGTGTGGCTTGTCAAGCTATCAAAAAGATTACGGTAAAGTATCGACTCCCTATTCCTAAATTGGATGATATGTTTGATGAATTACATGGTGCATGTTCATTTTCAAAAATTGATTTAAAGAATGGATATTACCAAATTCGCATGAAAGAAGGTAATGAGTGGAAAACCACTTTTAAAACTAAGTATAATATTTATGAGCGGTTAGTAATGCCATTTGGTTTATGTAATGCGTCTAGTACTTTTATGAGGTTAATGAATCATGTGCTTAGATATTTTATTAGAAAGTTTGTTGTTGTATACTTTGATGATATTTTGGTTTATAGTAAAACTGTTGAAGCACATATTGAACACTTGAATTCAATTTTCATTACAAGAGAGAATCAATTATTTTCTAATTTGAAGAAGTGAATATTTTGCATGGAATCAATAGTGTTTCTTGGTTTTGTAGTTAGTTCAAGTGGAGTCTCGGTTGATGTGGAAAAGGTGAAAGCAATAAGAGATTGGCTGAAACCTAAAATGCCAATGAGGTAAGAAGCTTTCTTGGATTAGCAAGTTTTTATAGAAGATTTGTTAAAGATTTTAGTACCATTGCGTCGCCTATGAATGAACTTGTTAAAAAGAATGTAGAATTTAAATGGACCAATGTGCATGAGAATGTATTTAATCTACTAAAGGATAAAGTAACCAATGGACCATTACTTATTTTGCCTAATTTTGACAAAGTTTTTGAAATTGAATGTGATGTGTTGGGAAAAGGAATTGGTGGAGTTTTGATGCAGGATTCCAAGCCTATTGCTTACTTTAGCAAAAAGCTTAAAGGTTCGACATTGAACTACCCCACCTACGAGAAGGAGTTGTATGCTTTAGTTTGAGCTTTACAAACATCGCAATACCACTTGTGGCCAAAAGAATTCATCATTCACTCCGATAATGAAAGTTTGAAGTACTTGAAGTCACAAGAAAAGTTACACAAAAGGCATGCAAAGTGGATGAAGTTCATTGAAATTTTTCCATATGTGATCAAATATAAACAAGGTAAAAAAAATGTCGTAACCAATGCGTTATCCCAAAGGTATGTACTTTTAACTTCCTTACAATCTAAATTGCTTGGTTTTGAATTCATTAAGGAATTATATGAAGTAGATTAGGACTTTGGTCAAGTTTGGAAATCTTGTGATAAAGTTGCATTTAACGATAAATATAGACATGATGGATACTTGTTTAGAAAAAATAAGCTTTGTATTCCTAAGTGTTCATTAAGAGAGTTACTTGTTAGAGAGACTCATAGCGGTGGATTGATGGATCACTTTGGAATAAAGAAAACTTTAGATGTATTATGTGAGCATTTCTATTGGCCTAAAATGAGGGTTGATGTGCAATTAATTTATGACAAGTGTATTGAGTGTAGGAAAGCTAAATCAAGTTAAAACCACATGGAAATTAAATTCCCTTACCTATACCTAGCCAACTTTGGATTGATGTTTCTATGGATTTTGTTTTAGGGTTGTCAAAGTCTCCAAGTGGTAAGGATAGTGTTTTTGTTGTTGATGATAGGTTTAGCAAAATGGCACACTTTATTGCATGTTCAAAAACAAATGATGCTACACATATTGCGGATTTATTTTTTAGAAAAATTGTGGGACTACATAGATTACCTAAAACTATTGTGAGTGATAGAGATGTTAAATTTTTTAGTCACTTTTGGAGGACTTTATGGAATAGACAAGGTACAAAACTTTTATTCTCCACTGTAGCTTACCCTCAAACGGATAGACAAACCGAGGTAGTTAATAGGACACTTTCTATCTTGTTATGAGCTATAATTTTTAAAAACTTAAAACAATGGGAGAAGTGTTTACCTCATGTTGAGTTTGCATATAATAAGGTTGTTCCTTCTACTACATCTTACTCACCAATTGAAATTGTTTATAGTTTTAATTATTTAACTTTGTTAGACATTTTATCTTTACCTTCAATGAGTTTGCTAATCTTGATGGAAAGAAAAAGACTGAATTTGTTAGGGACTTACATGCAAAGGTAAGGGAGAACGTTGAGAAAAAGAATGAATACTATGCAAGACAAACAAACAAAGGTTGAGTGAGAGTTATCTTCGAGTCCGGAGATTGGATGTGGATTCACTTAAGGAAAGAAATATTTGCCAATCAATGAAAGAACAAGTTGCAACCTCGAGGAGACGGTCCCTTCCAAGTCTTGGAGCCCATCAATGACAATGCTTATAAAATTGACCTACCTAGTGAATATGATAATGTAAGTGTCACTTTTAATGTTAGTGACTTATTTTTGTATGATGTAGGAGATTTGAGGACAAATCATTTTGCGGAGGGAGGGAATGATGCGGATCAAAGTGCAACCAAACTCAAACCCAAAGACAATGATCCATTGCAAGACATAGGAGGTCCAAAGACAAGATCAAGAACCAAGAAAATGCACAAAGTATTGCATGACTTAATTGTGGAGATCCAAGATATACAATCAACTCAACGCATATTAAAATCAATAAATATGTTAAGTGTTGATGAAGAAGCAATGGGGGAAGAATGTGCAAAGGACAAAAAATATGAAGGGATTTATTATTCTAAATGGACTAACTAGAAGGACAAAAGCTATAAAATTTAAGTAATCATTAAATGGTTGAGATTGAGCTTGAGTTTTTTGCGTACCAAAATTGATATGAAGATTTGGGCTAGATTAAGATTTCAAATGGATTTGTGATCTTCATACAAATTAAAGTAGACATCTTAAGCTTTTTATAGACACAAAGATTGTAAGTTCTGGAGGAGATGTGGTCTTTCAAACAGTATCCTGAATTTTGCCAAGATTTACTTCTTACTTAGGTAGTCAACATACCACTTCCAAGTTTTCTATTCTTCCTAATTTATTTATTAAGTTTCCAGAGTTGTTTTGTTAACTTTTAAGCTTCCAAATCACTAGGATTTGAAATAATATATTTTTAGGATTATTTGTTATTATTTTTAGAGATATTTTTTAATTTATTTAGTTATATTTGTAGTCTATTTAAACACAAACTTGTACCTTTTTTTGGGAAGATGAATATACACAAATTTTAAAGGTTCTTGTGAGAATTTTCTCTTTAGTTCTTTGTGAAGAAATATATCTTTTTCAAGCTTAAACTTCGAAGATCAACTTAATAACTTTAGTTTTAATCAACAAGTTTGGTTAACGTCAAGTTTCTCAACTTGATAACTTTGGTTCTAATCAACAAGTTTTGTTAGGATCAAGTTTCTCAATTTAATAGATTTGGTTTTATCTCTTTATAGATAACGAGTCAAACTCCTATACTTGTTTCAAGGGCGATCCTGATTCTAGTTTTTGCATCATTGAAAGGGACTTAGATTTGATATATATGTGGTTCTCTCATTCAAAACTCTCCCTAGCCCTTGAACATATTATATAACTTGTTTTGTAGACATATAAGATGTGTGTCGTACATGCGTAATGAGTATTATAAATGACTATTTCAATACTGTCATGACCCGTAAGGGACCCAAGACAGAACAAAAAACAACTCAACCCGAAAGAAAAATGTAAAATAAGAAATTACAGTCATCTATAACAAAGTTTATCTCACAAAATGTCTCTAAAAGAAATTTTATTAAATATGCTATAAATTAAAATATCTGCCAAAATTTTTACTCTTGGGTCGGCAATTGAATATCCTGCTAATAGAATCCTGAAAGGGAATGTCATTGGAGTAAGTTTACTAAACTCAATAGGGATCAAGTTTTATATTCAACAATTAATTTAGAACAATGATTAAACATACATGATCTTAAAATTTATGTTTCATAAATTCATTTTTAGAAAATTGCACAAAAGGGCACGCATTTAAAACAACCCACTATAATGTGGTACGTAATTAAAATAGAATCTTGTTGTACTATATAAAATCTCGGTGAAAATTGAACAACTTATGAACTTCGAACATACCATGCTATAGGCATATCACATAATAAAAACAATGCTCGGTGATCGTAAAAGCCACATAAAGACTTTGATCAAGTTTAGGGTTTTGTGTTAGAGACACGACACATATAATTGTTTCATTACTCCAGTTAACAACAAACAAATACATCTTCTTAAGGTTGAATGTACGTAAAGTAAAATATGACCCCAAATCGGGTCGATTAAACTCAGTTCACATGACCAAGTTGATAAAATGTTTTTTATATGCTTGTTTTAATAAAATATTTACAATGAAAAACTACATATATTATAAAAATCTGATTAGTCATAAAATGAACACGTCATTTTACATGAGACACATATCAAAATATTATTTTTAGAAAAATTTATGCAATGCTGTGCATAAAATTAAATATCTACCTCAAAGTGAGTTTATCACTAGCCTAAGCCTAATTATCTAGAAAGTTCAAATTTAAGAGTCCACAAATTTTAAATTTTAATTTTTGGAACCTACCAAAAAATAGAATTGTTAAATTTTATAAATAAAAATCCCAAATTTATCCTTAAAATAATTCACAATTTTATTGGGTAGAGAATCCTCAAATCGGGCCCAAAATTAGTATTGGGTTGTGGCCCAAAGGCTGGACAGCTACCAAAATAGATGCCAAGTCTATGGCTCACATAGAGCCCAGATCGGGACCACAGTGTTTGGACTGTAGGTTTAGACTGTGGCCCACAGTTTCCCTTGAGTCACGCCCAGAGAGAAAACTCTAGCACGACTCGTACATCACTGGTTCTTTCGAAGTGGCAACACTCAGCTCGTCGCTCAATCGGCCAAGCTCTAAGGTTTTTCCCTGTCGGGACACAATGTTTAGAGTCTTGACATCCCCGATGGCATTCACCAAAGAGTTAGATTCGTCCAACATTTTGATGAAATTGTATATTTCTCCCTGCAAAGTAATTTGAAGAATTCAATAATCCAACACTCAAACCAAAATTGCCAGTATACAGATACAACTCAGTTTTTTCCCTTCAACAACGAGAATAATATTTGCATAAAAATCCAACATTTTTGCTAGAAATTGAAATTGCAGAGGAGGGAAAAGTCAACCTACTTCGGCTGATGTCTCTGTCGTGGAGGTGGAAATTGCCTCCTAAAATTATGTGGTTTTGTCGAGAGATAGAGAGTGTCAGTGAGGGAAGGAAGAGGACATCCTTTGTTAAAATAGAGGAGTAGAGGAGAAGAAAAGAATGAATTTCCTTCCTTGATTTGAAATGCTCCCACCATATTGGGGGAGGAAATTCTTTCCTTTTTATTTATTTTTTAATTGAGCAGATATTACATATACTACACAACAAGATATGTGTTATATCTATATAATGATTAGTTATACATGATTGTATTATGGTAAGATGACATAAGATATATGTTAATTGATGTGTTACGAAAGACGTGCTAGAGAAATAAGTATAGCATGAATTCATTCATCATCAAAGTGAGGCCAATCTAGTTCGAATTGACTAAACCAAATTGAGATTTTCAGTTCGGTTCTAAACTTAGTGAATGGATGGCCAAGTTAATAGATATGTTATGATTTTAAGTGCATCTCAGCTAATCTTACACTAAAATCAATTGCATAGTAAGCACATACTAACCTAAAAAAGAATTGAGCATAACAAATTTAGTGAAATCGACTCATCAAGTGTATTTAGACAACATGAGAGGTCTAAATAAAGTTAATGAACTCAAGAGGATGATAATATGAATTTTCTTAACAAACTTATTTTTTTAAATATTTGCTTGAAAAAATAAAAAATATGTTCAAATCTTTGAATCTCAAACTCCTTCATAACAAATCAAATAACACTAAGTAGTTTAAGATAGACAAATTAAAATGTTTGAAGTGGATTATTCACATACATTTATAATATAGTAAAAGAAAATATTGAAAAATATTATTCTCGACGTTTTTTAATATTTGTGATATTAGTCTTTTTAAGTACATTTCTACTCATTTTACATTAAAATTAACGATCAAGCAAACATAGATTAATCTCTAAGAGAATCTAACAACTCTATAAAAATTAAAGTTATTATCATAATTCTAAGCAATATTAGATGTTTATTCTCGAGTTTTTGGTAATTTTAACCTAATTTAAGTTATAATGCAAATATATAATCAAATAGGTGAAATGAAGATGAAAAATAGTGAAATTGGAAGTTTAACTAGAGAAATAAAAGGAAAAAATCAGTATCAAGCAGCAACTACTAGGTTGCGGCTCAGAATACCTAAGTTGCAACCTAGGCACAGAATCAGAGCCCCAGCCACTATTCAGAAATGTTGAGTTGTGACCCAAGATTGGATTCATTTTCCGAAATTACAAAATCTCATATGTTTTGAAAGATTTTTTCAAGGATTCTAGAAACCCTAATGGAGACTCTATAAATACAGAATAACCTGACAAAAAGATGGGTATTCGGCAACCTTGAGATGTGTTTTGGAGAGAAATCAGATAGGATTTTTGACACCAGACGAAGAGACTAACACAATTGTTACACCATTACGGTGATATCCGGAAATGGATTTTCTCTTATACCTATTTCTTCTCTTTAATTTTTTTATGTTCAACATACTTTTTATTGTTTTTATTTCAACTATGTTGAACTAACTTTCTCCTTCTAGAGGAGATATTGATAATTTATTTGGAGTATTATTTTGACTGATTGAATATTCTGTTGATTGAATTAATTATTTATTTGTAATATTCTGTTATTCATACTTTCAATTTGTTAGCCACTTATTAAATGATTCTATATTTAGGGTTTGACGCTTGAGAAAAGTAATTCTAAATATGGTCTAAATGTTACAACGTAAATGTTTAACAACTCGAGGGAATGCTAAGATTTTGCTAAATCAAATAGAAAACCATGAAACTTTATTGAATGACTAAAATAACGATTTTTATAGAGATATTGAAATTGTGATTTTAGGAATTAAGGTGTAACGACTCATTTATCCTTATCATTTTTCATAACATTTTTTTTAATCATGTAACACAAAATTTATAATGTAGCGGAAACCTTTCTTTGTAATTTAAAATTCTTTTGTACCATTCAATCCATTTAAAAGATACATTGTGTCATTCAAAACATTTAAAAGTTATATTACACAACATTGTCTTAATTCCTACATAATACATTAAACAACCATTATCTGAAACAGTTTTAAAAACAAAGCGAGCCATAACTCATTGGTCAAAATCACCAAGTGATATAGGTGCTCGATGTAGCTATATCCCTTCAATTGTAGCTCCCTACTATCAATCCACATTTTCTTCATTATGGTCATATTTCTCACTTACATCACAAGATTTACATACAAGTCTAATGCTCAGTAAGAGATAAAACAGATATAAAAATTGGATGCTCATGTTGCAATCTCATTAAAATATGCATTTTCATTTCAGTTTTTCTTTTTTAGTCACATAACAACCTAGACATTGGAGATCTACAGTCAAAGGGAAAAGATACATCATCTAGTCCTCTTAAGTAGAACCGTCACTCAATCTCTCCAGGGATGGGATACATCATCTGGTTCTCCTAAGTAGGACCTTCACTCAACCCCAGCTCACAACGCCTATTTACATTTATTCTATCCATTTTTGGTTTTTTTTTTTGTCAAAATACATGCATGTAAATATTTTCATTTCTTTTCTTGAAATCATGATGCATGGACATGAGTGCATACCATTCAGACCGTCACTTAAGAACTATGCAACACCATGAATCATTATCCTCTATAACTCCTAGCATATCAAACATGTGAGAGCATACAATTTATAATTCGACGTTATACTAACACCTTACTATATTCAACACAACAAACAATATCATCAAAACAATACAACCCTAATTTCTCGTGATATAGGCCAAAAGGCCAAAGTCATGCATATCTCTTACCTTAAGTCTTGAATGTGGTTCCAACACTAGAAATATCTTCTTGTATAGCAAAACTTGAACATAGTAAAACTTTCATCAATATCCATTTCATTGCATATAACTTAAAGTATGCATAATTCTAAATATACACAATCTTCACCACTATTGTGTACATTACTTAACCATTTAGTGTTCATTACATGCACATGATAAAAACAACACATTTTAGAACTTCAATTCAATATGTGTAGGGTTTTCCTTCCAATTTTTTGTCAATCTTTGAATATTTATAACTATCAGGACCCGTGCACGCCTAAAGAGGGAGGGGGTGGGGGGAGGGGGGATGGTTAGGCGTTCTAATCGTTTTCATGTGATATTCGTTTCTCTAAACCCTAAGTGATTTAAAACATATAATTAAGCAAACAATGCATAATGTAAAGAGAATAGGGAAAGAGATTGCAAACAATGTTGTTCACGAGGTTCAGCAACCACGCCTACGTCCGTGCTCTAAGTGTCCACTTGGGGATCCTTATCCATCCAACCTCCCTGGTTGACGATGTTTGACTTCCAGGTGTCAAACAAACCTTTACAATGACTATTATGGGGCGTCACCATTTGCTTGGCTATTGCGGGGCGTCACCCTTGCTTGAAAAATTTGTAGGGCATCACCCTTTGCGTTGAGTACAAATGCGAAACTAAGAAAATAAAACGATTGCTAACTCTCCAAATAGAAAACTCAAGTTTGGGAGTGTAGAGAGTTAGTTTATAAGCTCAATATATGAATTGGAATTGAATATAAAAATTGGCAGGGCTTCGCCTCAATTCTTGGATTGTTTTTGTGAGCCTCAGAGTGTCTTATATTTATAGACACAACTTTTTCGGTCGACCCAATCATTTTTGGTCAACCACACCCGACCGTTAAAAACTAGTCGTTGTGTATTTTGCACATTTTTGGTCGCATATCTCATCCACACCATCAACCGCTGCATCGTTCGAAATACTTCGGAGCTCTCTGTGTACATATTCAATCGCATATCTTGTCCGCAACCGCTACCTTTGTTGGCTTAATATATTGGACGTCCTTTTCCTCTTGACGGACGTCCGTTTCTCAATTCCTTCTTAAGCGGGACATCTGTTTCTTCACAAACTTCATCTATTTCTTCACACACTTCGTCCGTTTCTTCATACACTTCATCCGTTTCTTCAATTTTCCGCCACAGCTTTAAGATGGACGTCCTTTCCATCATGAGGGACGCCCGTTTCCCATTATTTCTTTACTGTTTTAATTCTTCGCCACGGCTTCAAGACGGACGTTCTTTCCTTCATGAGGGACGTCTAAAACCTTCATTTCTTCTTTGAGGGAGGTCTGAAACTTCATTTCTTCTTTGAGGGACATCCGAAACTTCCTTCGTTTGCTTTATAATTCCTTGATTTCTCTAAGTCCCAAAATGATATTTATTCACTACATGGGCTTAGATAAACTTGTTACCACAACTTAATACCCATTTTGAGGATATTTTCAATGAATATAAACATAAATATAATATTTAAACAATTAAAAACAAATACAATAAATAACTTATAATTGCAATCAAAATATTTATCATCAAAATAATTGAGCTTAACACATTTAGGCTAACAATCTTTCCCTTTTTTATGATGACAAAATATTATAAGTTGGTTATTCCTAAAATTAAGCATGTACATATGTTATTGCATAATATGATTTCTGTAGTATCTGCAAAAAAAATTAAAATTAAAATTATAAAAAAAAAAAAGAAAAAAAGGCGTTTTTGGAAATACTAAAAACGCTTCCTTCGCATCAGGGACGTTTAGCGGAAGGGGAGGAATACCTTCCAAATCCTCTTCCTTCCCATTCAAATCGCCCACTCCATCTGTTTTGTCTTCACTTCTCGTATCTCTTTACGAAACTTCCCCATCGAACGCTGCTGCTTCCGACCATTTTGGGTGAATTTCGGAACTCTATAACCAAGCCAATGTCGCCCTCGGATCAACGTTTGGCAGGGTGCAAAATTGTTGTGTTTGTCGAAAGCTGACAATCAGAAAGACAAAGGTACCCAACCTAATTAAAAATCTGTGGACTTTGGGTTTTGGGCTAATTGAACGTTGGACTTTGGTCAGTGTAAGCCACTTTCAAGGTACAGGTTTAATTTATGTATTGCATAGCATAATTTATTTTAAAGTGAATATTTTGAGACTTGTCTTATGTTAAAATGATGTTTCCATTTTTATGACCGTCAGATTTTTATATTACATTTTATTTTCACTGTATACGTTTCAAATTAAGCATGCATTTTAATATTTCTAAATCAATTTGGTCGTGTGAATCAAGTTTGATCAACCTGGTTTGAGGTCTGTTTCATTTTCACACATTCTATCGTGTAGAATGTGTTTGTTGTTGTGAAATGGGTAATAGGAGATGTGTGACATGTCCTTGGGTTCAAATCCCTAAAGTGCAAATAGGTAATAGGACAGTTGTATGTGACGTGTCATTGGGTTGCGAATCCCTAAACCTGATCAGGGTATTATTTGGCTTTTGTGATCGCCGAGCATCGCTTTTATTCTGTTATATGTCTGTGGCATGATGTGTCCGGAGTCCATGAGTGGCTCCGTTTTCACTGTGATTTTTAATTTGTACAACAAGGGTTTATTTTAATTACGTACCACACATTAGTGGGAGATTTCACACATGCCCTTTGTACACATTTTTCTGAAAGGAATTTATAAAAAGTGAATTCTAAATTTATGCATGCTTAAACATCATTTTAATTAAATTTTTCTTTAAAGACATAATCTCTATTGAGTTTAGTCAACTCACCCCAATGACACCTTTCAGAATTTTATGAACCAGTTTTCCAGTTGCCGAGTTAAGATTTACCCCCGACAAGGATTTTCTTTTATTTTTGTACTGTAATTGTAACGACTCAGATTTTCCTAAATCCTTTAAAATGCACGAAATTTTAAAATTTTCCTTTTTAAAACAAAATGTATCAGAGTGCGTCTAACCGGATCGCTATTGACTCTTTCTTTAAACTTTTTATGAAAAACTAATTGATAACATGTGCGGAAGCGTTGTAAGATAAATGCTTTGTAAAACATGGAGGATGTGTTATAAAACCTTTATCTAAAACGTAGCGGGTTTATCAAACTTTGCAGAAGCGTAAATAATCTAAGTAAATAAAAGAACAAGGATTCAATTACAATTTAGAAAAACATGATTTAATACAACTATATCGTTTTTAACCTCTCTATGCCTTGCTAGCCACGGACTGCCTCGCGCGTGCAATTCCTTCACCCCTGCTTTATTATTTGTTCGTCATTCTCGTATATGAGCCTATTATTATCTGTTCGTCGTTTGTACCTACACCACAAGTAATACGTGAGCCTAATGACTTAGTAAAAAAAAGGTTTAATGTGTAATATCCCGATTTTCTATAATATAATAAGTCTAATTATAAATAATAATAATAATAATAATAATAATAATAAGTAAGAGTAATAAGATTAATTGAATATTCATCGGGATATTACCAAGGGCAAATCCCGCTATTTTCTTGTCCTATGATTATTATGAATTTCATAAAAATAAGTACGTTATAAAACGGGACAATATTCATCAACATTATGCAACATAAATAATTGAAATTTAGTATAATTGTTGTACATTAAAGATTAATTTGAATAATTAAATAAATTAGAAATAAGATAGATGATAATGTAATAAGTTAAATTTGAGTCAAATGAATTAAATGCTAAACCGATTCAGCAAGAACTGAACCGGTCCAGCAATTAAAAGAGAGAATGGCTTTCAGCCATTCTCTCGTGCGGGCCGACGAGAAGAGAACGAGAGCGAGAGGAAGGGAGGGCGACGAGCGGGAGATGTCGCATAGGCGCGGGAGCTCAGTCGACGGCAGGCTTGGGCTCTGGATGCGGTGACCGGCGCGCTGTTGCGACGACGGCGTGCGAACGGATGAGCGTCGGGACGAATAGGGCTTGGGTGTCGTTCGGCCGATTTCAAATAGTGAATTTTGGGGCTGCAATTTTCCGAACCAAGGTTAGCCACGGTTGATTCCCTTGTTAATTGTTGGATTTTGGCTGTTTGGTGGGGCTTCCGTTGATGGCCCTGTTGCCGGGTATTGGTTGTTCAGGATGGTTCGTAGAGGTGATGAACCCAGTTTGTTGTATTCTGCCGACACTCACGAGGGGGACAGGTTGGGTGGCCCTCCTTCCAGCTGGGTTGTCCCCTGCCAACAGTGAGGAAA
Source organism: Begonia loranthoides (assembly GCA_022433065.1). Taxonomy (NCBI): domain Eukaryota; kingdom Viridiplantae; phylum Streptophyta; class Magnoliopsida; order Cucurbitales; family Begoniaceae; genus Begonia; species Begonia loranthoides. The sequence continues at coordinate 4,978,594 of CM039477.1, read as the reverse complement.
TGAACTTGGTTGTTGGAGAATTTACTACGTTTGGAAGGATAAATTGAGGGAGCTCAGGTGATTCTCTCCTGGAAGCCAAGTGTGTCTTCTCTGGAGACTTTTGTAGGAGGTTGAGAGGTGAAGTTCTGGATGCTCGGGTCTGCCTCGTCTTGATGGTGAGGACATGTCAACAGTTTGGTTATGGTTATAAGTTATTTGATTAGTATACCTTATTGAAGAAATGTGTTTGGTTTCTGCCGAGGGTGAGAAGGAGTTGGGTTTTTGAATGATGTTGGTTTTGTTTAAGATGTTAAGTGATGTTGCTTTAGTTAATTTGAAATGTTCAGTGTTATGGAACTTCTGTTGAGAATTGGCTTCAGCACTTTTTGTGTTTAAATTTCTAGTATCACCCTGATAGTTAAGACTAAGCTCTATAGATGGCATTTGGAGATGATGGAAAATCTGTTGGAAAGATAATATGGATAATGATGAAGTCATAAGTTGTGATTATGAGAATTATAGTAGTCGATATGGAAATTTTAATGAGTAATGTTTTAATTGTGAAGGTATGAGAACGAGGACAACAGACAACAGTTAAGTGATACCGCACAAGAAAAATATTGAGGTAAGGAATTGTAGGTTTTGGCAACTAAAGCCCTACCCACAAGTATAGGTTTGAGATGTTGTATATGTTCTTGCTTGTTTTCTTAGTTGCGTTTGCCTTTAACATTGAATTCCATATACTCTTATTGAGTTCTTGTAGTTAGTTGAGGATTGTTTTTTATAGCATGCAACTCCGTTTGGAGTTTGGGACTGGATAGGATTAAATCGTTATACTCTTGATTGGTTTGTTTTGATTAATCACTTAAATCTATTTCAAAGGTATGAAAATGGTTAGTCTAATTCACCTTCATTGAAGTTCTTGTTGAATAACTTAAGCATGTTTAAATGGTATAAATTCATTGCTGCTCATCGCTGTTCCGTGGCTGTTTTCCATCAATTTTCGAAGCATTGTATAGCACATTTTAATTGATTAAATCCACTGATGAATCGCTGATGTTCCGTGGCTGTTTTCCATCAATTTTCGAAGCATGTATAGCACGTTTTAATTGACTAAATTCACTGATGAATCGCTGCTGTTTCGTGGTTCTTTTCTGTCAATTTAGAAGCATGTTCAACACGTTTTAATTGCTTAATATTTGCTATTACTTCACTGCTGTTTCGTAGTTTGATTTAATAGAATGTTGTTATTCTTCCGTTAGCTTCCACATAATTCGATGTTCGTTAGTTTAGTTGTTGAAGCGTGATTGTATTTTCGTGATGGTTGCCATAGTTCAGTTCTTGATAAATTGGATTGTAGTTCAACGATGGCTTGTAGAGATTGATTTCGTGATTGTTTGTATAGATGAATCCTATGGCATTTTTGGTGTTTATTTGCATAGATTGCTTGCTAGAGTCACTAAGTTAAGGGTTCATGGTCTTAGAAACCCTTAGGAAATACCACGGCCGAGTTGGTATTCATGATGTGAGAAGAAAATGATTAATAAAGTACGTAAGGGAATTAGCGACCGGGTTAATGGTTCGGATCTAATCGGTAGAGTCGGTAAACCAAATGTAAGAACTTCCCGCCCGTGGGATTGAAAAGCTTTCTACTCTAGGGTGTTAGATGCCGAGTTTCCCCCCATTGCCTGCTAGGGTTCTCTAATCTCCCAACTCGATCCACGAGTTATAAAATATAATAGTGAGTAAAGAACGGTTGGATGAATTCCTTTCCGACATAACCAGTTAGAGGCATTTGTTGTGTTTTGTTTGTTTTCCGATTCTTTACTAAGCCTTTTTGGGCTTACAGTGTCTACTTGTGGTGTAGGTGATCGTGATATTATGATTAATCGAAAGAGGAGCGGTTGATGAAGGATTTACACAAGCGAGCGTTGTGGTGGGCAAGGCTCAAGGCTAAAGGTTAAAAACATCTAGAGCAAAACTGTTTTGTAGAGATAAATGTAATTAGTTATTTCTATTCCTCAAATAGTTTTATTTAAGCTTCTGCTACGTTTTTAAGAAAAAGATTTATACTCATATATTTTCTTAATTTAAGTAACAAGTATAAAAGAAAGAATTTAATGGTTCGGTTTTTAGAAGAAGACTCTGATTTCAATTAATGACGTTTTAAGTTATTGTTTTTAGAAAGTTTTAAATTTATCGCATTTTTAAAAGAAAAGAAAAACTGGGTCATTACATAATGCAATTATGAAATGTCTCTCTTTAGTTCTTGTTAGAATGGGGGCCACCCAAACCAATCTTTTCATTTCGTTCGTTCTTTATTTTACTTTTGTTCATTCGTTCATTACTCGTACATCGAGTTGGAGATTGGAGGACCTATATGGAATTGTTGACCGGACCTAGCCCTTTACTTACAATCTAAAACTCCCGTACCCGGCAAGGGAGGGGCTTCGGCTAGATTACAGACTAGACCCGACTACCCATCCACCCCTAACTCCATTTTCTTTCTTTCCTTAACATTTTTCCTCACTTATGCATGCTTGCGTACTACCACCAAGGTGACACTTCCTATGATTTCTATTAACGTGATGCATGACCATACATTCTCAACCTATCATGATGCATGATGCATGATGCGTTATGACATAACATTAATAATAATTGAAGTGCGCATTGAAATAAAAGTAACTGCAGTAGTAAGCAAACTATAATTGAAAGCGGATACAAAAGAAGGTAAAGCATATAATGAAAGTAACAACCAAAGCCAATTAGTGCACACAATGATAAATAATAGTCATGGAACACCCGAATGAAGTACATCATGTGAATGAAGCAATTATGGAACTAATTAAACATCGGGGAACTTGCTTGGATGTAAATCACAATAATAAAGGAAATATAACGGATCGACAAAGTAAAGCATAATTTAATTGACATGCTCAAGAACTTGTTATTATTTACAACTAAATAATTAACATGCTCAAGAAAGGATTATAATTATCATCTAATTAATTATCCTAATTAATTTCCATGCTCAAAGGTTGATTTTATGCTTTTATCCAAGTTAACAAATCATGCTTGAGTTTAATAGTAAACAACATGCTGAGGACAATTAGTTAACATGCTACTTAAATATCCAAGTAAATTAACATACTCTAGTAGAATTACAATTATTATTCTAATAAGATATCCTAGTTAATTTACCTGGTCAAGATAGATTACAACTCTAGTTAGGTTAATTAGCGTACTTGAGTCTAGTTCATTAATCTAGTTTAGTCAGTTGCTCTAGTAAATTGACATGCATCAGGAATTAATCAAGGAAATAAACACACTCAACTAGTTAATTAACATGCTCGCTTTATTAATTATTTACTCTAGTTAATTAGCATGCTTAAGATTGATTATCACTTTGAATTCTAAGTGATTAGTCAATCAGACGGGACATACATCGATAAATTAACATGCTAGTTAGTTAATTAAACGTGCTAGTTATTCTATCTAGTTATTAGTCAATTAGCATGCTCAAGTATTAACTACAATTAAAATTCTAATTGGTTAACAATTTAACATGCTTAAGGCCTAGTTAATTTAACATGCTAGTTGGTTAATCAAGTGTGATAATTATTCTAGTTGTTAACGTGCTCAACTTACTCAGTCTTATAAGTTTAGCAAATTAAACCTGCTTAAGTAAGTAAACATGCTAATGGTTTGAATATGCTAATTACATGCTACTTACTTACTTACCCTAATTAATCACATGTTCATCCTAATCAATTACATGTTCAGATTATATCAGATTACATGCTAAGTTAATTTTATGCTCAGATGGTTAGTTAATTACTCTAATCAATTGACACGCATCCAGAAATAATCAAATGAATTAAATGTACTCAACAATTTATTAACGTGCTAGTCTAATTATTAACGTGCTCAAGTGGTTATCCTACAACTAGTTAATCGATTAGTGGTTGACTAACATGCTTATTAATTTAACATGGATACCACACAAAGGAAATTACAATAGAACCAATGGCAGAACAACGAAGGAATTATGGCACAAATAAATATCAATAAGTAAAGTAGACATTAAGCATTCATCCTTTCACACGTTAACCATTCGTCACCCTTTTAACATTGATCATTTCTTTATCACACAAGGCATTTGCATCACATAACAGACAATAAAACAGAGCACACGGAACTCAACCAAATCTCCAGAGTACTAACAAATCTATGCTATCGATCAACACAGGAAATATCTACACCAAATAAAACAAACAGAGGAAATAACTACGGCACAACCAATCATATAACTCACGCACCCCCACTTGTGGTGTAGGGCCTCCAAATGGCCAAGACACTCCATTTTCTTTACCTCGAAGCTTTAATGCGGATTAGCGCTAAATCTTTGTCTTCTATCTCCTTTTGGTACCTTCATAATTTAGTAATCATTAATTACGACTTACAAATTTTCCTACCCTTAATTACTAGACAAGTTCATAGATCATTAAAAAGAATACATCTACGTCTTAATGGAGCATTGGTCCAAGCCTTATCATTATAACATGCTTAACTCTCCTTATAATTTGTCCAACAACAACATATAACTAAACACTTCTGACTATTATAGGTCATATATTCCAGACAAAGGATCAAACCAAACAACAGCTTATTATCCATCAACTAAACATTTCATACTATAATTTCGAGCAACAAAGTATTGATCCAGATATGCATCCAATGTACTTAAATCTTTTCTTCATAAAATCAAACAATATTCCATAACTTAAAATCAAACCCAACAATATTCCATCCCATATACTCATCCATAAATCCATAAAAATAGGCTATCCAGAGAATCACCACTCATCAACATTCAAACATAATCCAAATAACTAAATAACAGAGGAGGAATCTCACCAACAGGGCATCAGAAGCAGTCCAACAGCTCCAGAACATTCCTGCATCAGCACCCTTTACGGCCAAATGCTCTTGAACGCTCAACTTTGCTTCTGTCCATTTATTCTTCCAACAACAGAGAGTATTATCCCCTTATTGACCAAATCATAGCAGTAACCGGAAGGGAACAGAGAAGGAAGCTTACCATTGGAAGCTCTCGGCCACCACTCCACCCTTCACGGCTTGGACCTTCCCTCTCGGCCACCACTCCCATGAGAGGATTTCCAGCACTCTCACTTCCTCTCCTCTTTCTCAACCAAATCACCAGAACACTCTCCCCAAATCCTCCCTTCTCCCTTGTCTTTATCCTCCAACCATCGACAACACGCCTGCAGTTTACAGAGTGTGTTCCCCACGCCACATTGCTGTTGTTTTCATCCAGAGCCAAAACCAGGGAAGAAAACCGGTTCAGACAGAAGCTGGACCATAGCCTTCGGTCGGTCCAGCTTGAACCGCCAGATCGCCCAATGACCCGAGGCAACACCCGCAGCCTCCCGAGCCCTAGCTCACCGACACCATCACCTCTCGTCGTTCACCCTACCGTCGTCAGTCAGTCGTCGCCAGCCACCGCAATCAAAAGGGCGTCGCCACCTGACGCCAAATCTGGTGACCTGTGAGCTACGACTTGAACGCTCGATGTCATCGCTCGTCGCATGTCAGGCGACGACTCCCGAGCCCACCGTTGCGCTATCTTCCATCGCCCTCGTCTCCGTTCGTCGCTTCGATCGCCCCTCTCCCTCTCATCTCTCTCTCATTTGTTCTCACCCCTTCCCCCTGTCTGCTCTCTTTCGTAAAAAAAGGCCGAAGGCCATTTCTTTGGCCTTAGGCAAGTTCGGGTGTGTGAACTGGTTCATATACTCCACACCTCTTCCACAATTTACTTTAACCTACACCTAATTAAACCTCTAACAATTAAATCTCAATTAATTAATATTAAAAGAAGCACATATTTAAGTGTGGAATATTAGTATCACATATTAACCGACTCAATTTGTAACTCTCGACTTAGTCCCAATATTGTTAAAAGATTATTAGAGGTCTAATTCAAATTTCTAAATTCCATTTCCTATATTGATTTCTATCTGCAGGGGGTTAAACTAATTTCTGTAGAATATTATAATAAGTGAAATTGTGAACTATGAAAATAGGATCATACTCGAAGGTCTAGCTCTCAACACCATTCGTTCATACTTTTTAGGTCATTAACTCCTTTAATCATTCATCATAAGTCTATCAAGTGAAATATGTATAACATAACTAAATAAGACTAACAACAAGAACAAACAATCACAGAAGTAATATCTATAGGGTATCAAGCAATCTACAATACCAACAGGGAAATAACAACAGTGAGGAAGTCAACAAGGGAATAATGGCAGTAAATTATTCAAGAGACTATTAGCCACCAACAACAACGACACTTTTATCAACTTATCTAACTAGCAATCACAATATAGCGTAAGGAATTTACAGTGAACTAAACGCATAACCCACGCACTCCACTTGCGGTGTAGGGCCTCCAAATGGCCAAGACACACCCATTTTCCTTAACTTGAAGCTTTAATGCACATTAGCCTTTAGTCGTTACTCTTTTTCTTCTTTCCAATACCTTCACAAATTAATAACATTAATCATTAATCTAATCGATTAGTCAACTTATAAATACAACATCTCTTTGCTAATCTCAACTATTCGCATAATAGCTCTAGGAATACATTTGACATCTGCAACGAAACCTAACATATCCCAATAACAATATCTGAATCGAGTCACAAAACTACATTTATCCATCAAGCGAATGTTCGATAACTTAATCTAATTTCCAGCATATAATTATCCGATTAGTGAACCGAATCTAGAAACCAACAATCATCTAAATGTGCAGAGCATGAATCTAATGTGTAGAACACTTAACTTAAATCTCACGGTGCGTGAATTTAATTCAACATACATGCATAATTTCTTCGTAATGTAATCCAAGACAAAACCAATCAATAACACATAATATAATCACAAGGCCCAATTCCAACTTGATAATTTAATCCACTAGCAGTGATTATTAGGAACTTAACCTATCACGATTTAAACATTGAAGCAGCAACTCATTCCCACTAACACTTTACAGTTTCACTTTATAACTACAGGCAGAAATTACTTAACAACCAACAGAAGCTTAACCAACCAATTTAACCCAGTGGAAAACATGTCCAAGAACAGGGCTAACAATCAACAACCGTCCACAATTCATCCAACAGGACATAAACAGATCGCAGCAAGATAAATCCAAAGTAACAACAGAGCACATAATTAAACTATCCTCACAGAACCATGACAGATTGACAAAAGCTAATATGAAATTACTCATAGCAGTAAACATTCAACAACCAGTCCAGAATATAAATCCAACATGTTATCTTCATCCTTAATCCATAAAACAAAGGAGGAAATTCTCATACCAGGAGACCCGAGGGCCAGAAGTAGCTCCAAGCCATCGCTAAACCATTTACAACAGCCAACCTTCAGAGCTCTCATATGCTTTCAGCACTTTCTCTAGAGAATAGCAATCCTTTGCCCTTTTGTTCTCCAAAAAAATGCCTGACAATCCTCTCCAGCTTTTAAGAGGATGTTCCCCACGGCCGACACGCTGTTAGCTTTCTACAGAGCAAGGACTGGTTCGGCCGAACCGCAAGCTAAACCAATCCACTGCCCAGCGAACCGAAGCCAGAACCATCGCCCCCTGCACCCGCCATGAGCTCGCCGGATTCCGTCCCTAAAATGGTGTCTCCAGCCAAAAAACTATCAATAGCAATGCAAATGAGGGGAAAACTCAACCAAACGTACCTTAAATCGTCGCCAAAAACGCGACCCGTGGAAGTACCGACTCTGATCCCTAGTCACAACTCGCCACTCCGCTGCAGCTACTCGCCGTCCACAGCCCGCAGCAGTCTCGCGTTGTTCATCGCCACAGCAGCGCACCTCCCGCCAGAACAAACCCGAGCTCGCCTCTCCCTCGCTCGCGATCTCCCTTCTCTCTCCTCTCTCTTTGGTCTGCTCTCTCTATTTCACGATTGCAGAACACCAATGGCTAGACCAGATCAGGCCCCCTCTTTTCATTTAGTTTCCAAACCAACCCATTAGACAAAGTGAACCGGTTCGGGTGAACCGGTTCAACCATTTACTTCTCCATTTAATCCCTTTTATTTTCCTTTCATTTTCTTCCTTTTAATTCTTCTCAATTTAATTAATCCCCACTTTCATAAATTAATATTACTCATATTTTTATACATCTAATATACGGTATACGTACCGTATATTAGACGACCCAAATTTCAACTCACAACTTATTCCAGATATCGATTAACAATTATTACGGGTCCAATTTAAATTTCTCAATTCCATTTTTCTAAATTAATTCTCATCAATTAAATCTTAATTATCATCTAATAAATCCCATAATTATAATCTATCGGTTACGTCATTGGTAATACCCCGATAATTATCCCATTAATTTAAATACTTCTAATTACTTTTCAATTATCCTTATTAAATTCCAATATAAAAAGTCGGGGTATTACATTAATGGCTTTAGCATTCAAACTTTCTTTTCTCATGGCTAATTCATCATATTCATCATCTATTTTAGGAACAATCACACCATTTTCAGTTTTGATATGAATATATGGTTCTTTTGCAATAATATTCCACAACATATAATCAATGATTGCACATAGATTCTCATTCTAAATTTTCAATAGACATAATTACTACCTTAAAAAAACGGTGACCTAGAAGTGGATTGCCCTTCAACATGCATATTAAAGGCCAAAATTGAGCAATTTATCAACAAATGATCTAAACAAAATTATCCAACAATTTTCAAATGACAAGAAGAAACAATCCAATAGATATAACTCAAGCAATTTATATCAATATGTTCAATATCACACAAAAAATTTTAATTACCCGCTCTGATACCACTTGTCAGGACCCGTGCTCACCTAAGAGGGGAGGGGGGGGGGGGGGTGAACTAGGCGTTCTAATCGTTTTCATGCGATATTCGTTTATCTAAACCCTAAATGATTTAAAGCATATAATATGCATAAATATAAAGAGAGTAGGGAAAGAGATTGCAAACAATGTTGGTCACGCTGTTCGGCAACCACGCTTACGTCCGCGCTCCAAGCGTTCACTTGAAGATCTTTATCCGTCCAACCTCCCCGGTTGACGATATTTGACTTTCGAATGTCAAACAAACATTTACAATGATTATTCCGGGGCATCACCCTTTGCTTGACTATTACGGGGCGTCACTCTTGCTTGAAAAATTCGTAGGGTGTCACCCTTTGGTTTGAGTACATATGGAAAAGTGAGAAAATAAAATAATTACTAACTCTCCAAATAAGAAACTCAAGTTTGGGAGTATAAAGAGTTAGTTTACAAGCTCAATATATGAATTGGAATTAAGTATAAAAATTGGCAGGGCTTCGCCTCAATTCCCATATTGTTTTTGTGAGCCTTAGAGTATCTTATATTTATAGACACATCTTTTTCGGTCGACCCAATCATTTTTTGTCAATCACACCAGACTGTTAAAAACTAGTCGTTGTGTATTCTGCACATTTTCGGTCACATATCTCGTCCGCACCATCGACTGCTGCATCGTTCAAAATACTTCTGAGCTCTCTGTGTACATATTCGGTCGCATATCTCGTCTGCTCCATTGACCCAAACCTCGACCGCTACTTTCGTTGGCTTAATATATCAGACGTCCTTTTCCTCTTGACGGATGTCCGTTTCTCAATTCCTTCGTAAGCAGGATGTCCGTTTCTTCACAAACTTCATCCGTTTCTTCACACACTTCGTCCGTTTCTTCAATTTTCCGCCACAGGTTTAAGACAGACATTCTTTCCTTCATGAGGGACGTCCGTTTCTCATTATTTCTTCGCTGTTTTAATTCTTCGCCACGGCTTCAAGACAGACGTTCTTTCCTTCATTAGGGATGTCCGAAACCTTCATTTCTTCTTTAAGGGACGTCGGAAACTTCATTTCTTCTTTGAAGGATGTCTGAAACTTCACTCATTCGCATGCTTTATAATTATTTGATTTCACTAAGTCCCAAAATGATAACTATTCATTATATGGACGTAGATAAACTTGTTAGCACAACTTAATACCCGTTTTGAGGGTATTTCCAATTAATATAAATATAAATATAATATTTAAACAATTAAGAACAACGTATAATTGCAATCAAAATATTCATCATCAAAATAATTAAGTCTAACACATTTAGGCTAACAATAACTTCCTCCATATTTAACCAAATTCATTAATTCCAAAACTTTTCTCTTCCTTAGGATGTCAGGAATAACATACTTAATTGGTTTTACCTTACAATTTCATTAAGATAATCAACATAGTCCAAACAACATAACTACTCAATTATGACTATTTTTCTCATTTTTATTTCTTCCCACTATAACAACTTCCTTAAATTTGAAGAATTCTTAAGAAGCATAAAAAATCTCTTGTTACCTTCAAAATTTTGAAAGGGAGAGAGAGTTTTCCTTGAGAGCTTTTTGATAGTTTTTTTTCTTTTTCATCCAAGTATTCTAGCATATTTAATATTAAGAAACTCCTTCTTTAGCTTCAAGCTAGAGGCGTGCTTTAAGCTAGGCATGAAGGTGGTAAGTCATTTGATGCACTTGCGGAAGCTTTGAAACAAAACGATACACCTATGGAAGCTTCCAGGGAAGTAGGAGCGTCAGAATGAAGGGAACGTGTGTTTGGGATGAAAAACAGACGTCTCTTAGGGAAGATGGACGTCCAAAATTGGAAGGCTTGGCATTGGGATGAGTATTGGACGTCCTTTATGGAGAAGCAGACGTCCAAAATTAGAAGAACGGATGTCCTTTTGGAGGAATGGACGTCCTATTCAGAGGAACAGATGTCTTTTATGGACGAACGGACGTCCTAAAAGAGGGAACATACTTCCTTTATAGCGAAGGGACGTCCAAAGCGAGACAGAACTATACAAATTACAGAATGCGTAACTCCCTCAATATGCGTCCAAATGACGTGAAATTTGGAGGAAATATCAAGAACACAGAGGCCAAAGTCTCCACCAAAAATCACAGTTTAATTCATTACGAAGAGAGAGATATGCAATGGGAAAGAGGTTACTCGGAAAATACATCACAGAAAACAGATTCGGACACCAATAGCAAAAATGACATAAAATCTTAACAACAAATCCAATCAACACCAAATTTTGTATACTCTGTCTCAATCCAATGAAGAACAAAGTCCCAAAATTCCAAAACTAGAATCGTAACACAACCAAAGAAAAATATAAGCAAACTTACAAGCTGGTTCGATACTACCCTAATCGATAATATCAACTTCAATGGATCCTTGCAGCAAATACCACTCCACCTTGTTTTCTTTAGGTCTTCTAAATCTCCACGCTGGGAAACAACTCAAAGAGAGAATGTAGGAAGGATTAGTGTAAGGGTTCCTCTCCAAGACCTAACAAGAATGGCGAGAGGAACAATTTTGGCTTCAAGCTTCGGTATGCACCTAGACAAGACGAGCCGAGAGGGGTTTGAGAGGGAAACCTCCAAACGCCTTTAGCAGCAGTTGATTCAAATCCAAATTAGGTTTTAGGTCAGCCTTAAAGAGTTTAAATACATCATTAAGACAAGCCCTAAAACCAATATTATAAAAATACCCCTAAGGAAAACAAATTTGGCATGAGTGCTCGGCTAGTGTCCAAAATTAAAACAACCAACAAAATAACCCAAAATAAACAATTCCAGCAATAATTAAACTATTACAAAATTAAATTAAATTAAAAATAATAATGAGGCGGAACTTGTGGTACATTATCATTCCTTCACCACTAGTCAAAACATAACATTGAATTTAATTCAATTTGACATTTCATATTTCTGGTTGTCCGCATTTAAATGCTCAAGCAACCGCTCTTATACATTTTCGATTTTTCACAGAAGATTTTCTCCTTGCGGATGCCAAAACGTCCGCTGCGGAATTCTTGCCTTCTGCAGAATCGCAATTCTAAACGACTGCTCCGCACGACTAGAACCTACCGAGTTAAAACTTTAAAATTTATTCACAATCAAGTCATCTGGTCCAGAATGCATTTTTTCCTTCCGGTCATCCATGCCAGAAGCGTGTTTACACATGTGGACATCCGCTCCCAACACAGAAGCTCTCGCTTACAATTTTTTCAAAATAACACTAAGTCGGGACACCCATGCCAGATCCACATTTACATATGCGGACATCCAAACCCCTGTTAAACCAAATCCTAATTCCAAAAATATATATAGCATCCATCACCCAATCCATAATAAGACCGAGTTCATCATAAAAATCCATTCCACAATAAAATCCAATCCACAATAAATATTCACTTTCATTACAACCACAAAATCATGTTATTATTAAACATATTTCATACATTATTCACATTAAATAAACTAAAAATTTCCAGATATTACATAAGATTAGCTCGACACTCGAGAGATGAAAGTATAACGAATTAGGGTTTTCGATTTATAAATAATAGTTCAAATAAGGAATATCGATCTAATAAATAATATGAAAATATGCGTGAAATCAATTCTCTGATTCTTTTCTAAATTAAAGGTTTTCAGTTGATGATTTGTCTTTTAAGTTATTTATTTTATTTTCATTTTTAAAAATCAAATTTTTAGCTTTTCAAATAAAGTTAAAATTAATTAGAGCAATATTTAGTGAAAATAATAAATTACATATTCACTGTAGATTTGACAATCTTACTCATTACTATATTATAAAACTTGATACTATACACTTGCAATAAATAATATTAAATAGATTTTCATACAAAACCAAACATAATCGTAAATGTTTTGGTAGCGTATTTGTTAAAATATACATGAATATAAAAAATAAAAATTAAATATTAAGATTTTAGGTAAAAAATTACAACCACCAAAGAAAAATTCATTATCATAATTAATGATTATAGCAAGTGGTTTGAGTCAAACATAATATATTTACTAGTACACAAAACCTTAGAAACATGAAAAAATGACAAATCATCATCGTACTTTAGGATAAATGACAAGTTAACTATTGACCAATTTTTATTAACAATTTAACCACTGAACTATAAAAAATAGACGCTGCAAACACTGTCATTATCTGTTGAGAAATAATACCGAGAAGATGCTGTCGATTCTATGTTTACTCTCCACAAATTTTAATTTTTATGCTAAAATTACAATAATTGAAGCAATATTACAGAGAAAAACGATGTTGGGAAGCTCCAGCATGGTTTGGTCCGTCGTCGAAAATAATTTCTACGTTTTCAGTTTTCCGAACATCTTCTCATCGTCGAAAACAATTCTTTCTTCTCGATTTCACCGTTCATTTCTCATCACCATCTTCTCCTTCCTCTTTCTGGTCCATCGTCGTTGTGCAGTATTCATCACTAATATCTCATTTTTTGCAAATGAAAATAGTCATTCCACCGTGGAAAGTGGTCATTTTGCAGCAGAAAGTGATAGGTTCGCAGCGGACAGTAATTTTTTCGCAACCAAAAAATTGCTGTTTCTATGCAGAACATTGTCTTTTCGCAGTAAAATATTGTCTTTTTTGCTACGAAATGACAATGTTCTACCTCAAAAAGATAACTCTTTTTAATGAATAATAGAAAGATAATGTTTCGCCGTTTAAACACATTATTCTGTAGTAAAATAATAATATTTTTTAATAGAAAATATAACTGTGCATTAATATTTCTTAGTTAAGTAATGAAGATGTTAACAAAAATATTTTAAATGTTGACTTTTAAAAATATTGTATTATGACCCATATCCCCATTCCCCACTGCCGTGTACGAGTTCGATCGTGCACAGTGCTCCCAACAGGCCTCACGTACATCAGATCTGCTTCATCTCTCCGTCTCTCTCTGTGTCGTGGAAGTCCAAAGGTCGAGTTCTTTGCTCCAAATAAGGCTTTCCAATGGGTGTTCCCGCCTTCTACCGGTGGCTCGCCGATCGTTACCCGTTGTCGATTGTCGATGTGGTGGAGGAACAGCCGGCCGAGGGTCCCAACGGCGTCGTTTTTCCTATCGACGCTTCGAAGCCTAACCCTAACGGCATGGAATTTGATAACTTGTACCTGGATATGAATGGCATAATCCACCCATGTTTTCACCCCGAAGGCAGGGTATGTGGATGATTTTATTTTACATTTATTTTTTGAGCTTAGAATGGGACATTGTGCTGGATTACTTAGATTGAGTGTGAATCGCCTGAGAAATGGGACCATTATAGGTTACTTTACTTTAGTTATGGTGGTCATATTCATAGAATATCGAAATAAGAGACTACAGGGGTGCTAATTGGATCACTTTGGCTTTTTTTCACTAACAAGATAGTTTTTTGTGTGTTTAGATTGACTTACGGGAAAAGGAGTTACTAAGACATAATCGTGCTAAAAACTATAAAAATGGTTATGTTTTTTTTTTGTTGGAATGTGATGCAATTTTTTTTCTGGCTTAAAGGAAGAAGCATTGTAGTTTTGTAGTCTATTTTAACTAAATAAAAGAAAAATAAAGCAAGATATGATACCCGCATTGTTGTTATGATGATGTATCACTTTTGTGTTCCTGATTTTTTTGTTTCATGTAATTTGTAAGAACATATTATTTTTAAGTGAATTTCCCCTGTGTGACACATTAATATACTTTGTTTATTAATGATATGATGGTAAGAAAACATGAGAACACGAGACAGAAAACAATGTCAGTGTTTTGTGCTTCATTTTCTCTCATCTTAGGGAGTTGAAAGGTTGTCTATACCATCTACAGTATGAAGTGTACCTCTTTTTTTCACTAGTTGAAAATTATTTTTAAGAACTTAAATCCTGATTGCATAACAACTTGCTATTGAAATCTCAAAGTCAAAAAATAGGCTCAAACGACTTGTGGATATGTCATGCCTTTGATCTGTATGTGACTTTATTTTTCAGACTCCTCCTGCAAAATACGACGATGTATACAGATCGATGTTTGATTATATTGATCATCTCTTCTCATTGGTTCGTCCAAGAAAGCTTCTTTACATGGCAATTGGTATGCTTGTTTGAAGATATATGTTTTGATTCTTCATTTGAATTTCCCTGTATCTTTTTATTTTCTTAAGATATGATTTTGCAGATGGTGTTGCACCCAGAGCTAAAATGAATCAGCAACGCTCACGGCGTTTTAAAGCTGCGAAAGATGCTGCAGAGGCAGTAAGATACTGTTCATGTGATCTACTACATGCTAAACAGAAACGCGGCAGTAATAGAAACATTAATCTGAAGTCTAATGATGGTTTAAGATTGGATTATTTTTAGAAATAGAGTATCATTGGGAAAATTTGCTTTGCACAAGATTTACTTTGGTATTTTTGTCAGTTATTCTTTTGAAGATAGCTCCTTTTCTTGTTCTCATTCATCAAGTTCTTTTTAGTAAAGGGTTGAGAGGATGTCATGTAGGAGGGTAACCTTTCTCAATCAGGCTTCTTTTTATCTATTATTGCCTATTCGTATCACCAACTCAAAATGCGACAATTTCTTCCATTTTCTCTTTTTTTTCCCCTTAGTATGATTGGTTGGACTTTTTTTTTGTTAGAATTTGATTGAATCAAATAGTCATAATGCTTTCAGTTATATAGTATTTCTACATGTTTTGGTCAATCACAGAGTATTGATCACTGGAAATGAGGTATTCCTCTTATGATTAACACCTATGTTTTTTCATCTCCAAATAATGAGATCATTTCTTACGAATAGTATTTGATTTCTATGGAGTCTATAATAAGGTCATCCCATAAAGTTCCACCATCAATCAATAAAGACTGGAGGCAGTGTTTAAATTTTCAAAGATAAGTATGAGTATTTGGGGTCCTTTTACTAAGGGTTTAAACCATTTCGCTTCTACCTTGAAATCATCTTATCATTTTCTCTTATAGGTAACTACTTTTTCTTATTTCTCGCACAAGAGATGGGTTTAATAGTTTGATTAAGTCTTTGTGTTTGTGGAAGGGTAGGATTCTTGTTCCTTCTGTCTTTTTTCCTCCAGCTCTTATAGAAGGAACGAAAGCATGATAATTTTTGTGCTCAATGAGAAACAAAATGATGAATTTATTATATTTTTGGGCTTTAGGAAGCTGAAGAAGAAAGATTGAGGAAAGAGTTTGAAGCCATGGGGGAAAGTCTCTCTCCTCAAGAGAGGCCTGAAACATGTGATTCAAATGTTATCACTCCTGGAACTCAATTTATGGCAGTACTTTCTGTAGCACTTCAGTATTATATACAATCTAGGTTGAATCACAACCGTGCATGGCATTCTATAAAGGTGTGTTTGATGTCCTCGTGCTCTGTCCATGCATCCCTTAATCCCTTGAAGATTGGATAATTCCTTGTCTGTGGAGTAATCCTTTCTGCATCTTCCCCCTCTATATTTCTGGTTTTCAGGATACTATGTCTGTGTAAGTTTATTTATGCGGATGCATTGGGTGATTATTTGAAGGTTATTCTCTCTGATTCAAATGTCCCTGGTGAGGGTGAGCACAAAATCATGACATACATTCGATTGCAACGTAATTTACCTGGCTTTGACCCAAACACAAGGCATTGTATCTATGGTCTGGTGAGTGTTTTCCATATTTTACTGCCCAGTTGGAGGTTTCATGTTACCAGCACAAAGATTATCTATTTTTTAGCTGTTTTTTCAGTAAGCCTTAATTTATAGAGGTAATTATTTTATCTATTTGATAATAACTAATAGAATTTTAATTATAATAACAGGATGCAGATTTGATTATGCTGTCTTTAGCCACTCACGAGATTCACTTTTCAATATTAAGGGAGGTCAGTCACTCAAAGTCAATTCCTCTGAGCTGATTGTCTATATTTTTTCTTAATTACTTTGAGCTAATAGGTTATATACTGCGATTAGGTGGTTACTCTACCTGGTCAACAAGAAAAATGTTTTTCCTGTGGTCAAACTGGTCATCTAGCCGCAGAATGTCCTGGTAAGCCTGGGGATGGAAGGGTAGAGGACAACATCCTAAATGAAACGCCAATTTATAAGAAGAAATATCAGGTGAGATGAAGGGTTATCTTAATAAATATTTTACTATCTTTTGCACCTTATGTTTATATCAGTCTTTTTTGTTGGCAGTTTCTCAACATTTGGGTTTTACGAGAATATTTGCAGTATGAGCTGGAGATTCCTGATCCTCCTTTCATGGTTAATTTTGAAAGAATAGTGGATGATTTTGTGTTTCTATGTTTCTTTGTGGGAAATGACTTTCTTCCTCATATGCCAACATTGGAGATAAGAGAGGTAGTTTTCCTGGCTGTTAATTACTGAGATCAGTTGTCCTTCTGTTTTAAAGTTTTCTTCTGAGCTCAAGTTTTGCTTTCAGGATAATGCTTGCGTTCCACTTTTTTCTCCGAGATTTTAGCCCTTCAAAAGTTTTTAGACATTATTTTGTTTGCCACAGGGTGCTATCAATTTACTGATGCATGTTTACAGGAGAGAGTTTTCTGCTATGGGTGGTTATCTTACTGATTCGGGGGAGGTACTTATCTTTCTTTTGCATTCCAATTATTTTTTTCCTCATTTCTTTTGTATCATCTGTCAACGCATTTTTTTTTGGTTTGTTTGATATTTGTGCTTCATGTCATTTTTAATTATGTTACTTATCCCAGGTGTCGTTGGATAGAGTGGAGTTCTTTGTTCAGGCTGTTGCAGTACATGAAAGTCAAATATTTCAAAAACGAGCTCGAATTCAGCAGGTATCTTTTTTCTCTTTTTGTTTTCTTTGAAATTTTTCTGGGATGAGGTTGATTAAAACAGAAACTTCTGTGGAAAATCAGTTTTAGTTATATGGTGAGCACCTGGTTTTTCATGTTTCATCACCTGCCTGATATGTATTCTATAATGCTGAGTCTCTTAATCGTCCTTGCTTTAGTAGTTCTGGTCATCCATCTTCTTACAAATAAGGATATCAGACATTTATAATACATATACAGACTTTTTTGGTCAGTAAATGGTTAAACTTTAAACGATTAAACATCTTCATGTTTCATCACGTGAAGGTAGAAAGCATTAACTTTAAAAGTTTATACTGCCAAATGAAAGGACCATTAGAGTAAGGCCGCTACCAAAATTGAAACAAAAAAATCATCAGGTTGTGAATTTCTGGGTGCATTTTTAATCTTGGTAAGTTTTTTCTTTGTGCATTTTGGCTGATGAAAGATCCTGAAGAGTATTAGCTGCTCATTTCTTGGCACAGGAGAACAATGAAGAGATGAGACATAGAACTAGAAGAGAATGCATTGATAAGCCACAGATTCCAGCTGTTGACACAGTAAGTAATTGTACAATCATTACGGTGATTTTTCTTAATATATATTGGGATTCACATCAAAATAATGGACTTTAAATGCTGTATTTTGAGTTACTTGGGTTGAACATCGACAAAGAACAATATTAAATAAACAGATGATTTTCACGGGGAAGGATCTAACTTTTGCTGAACATCTTTTCTTTTACACTTTTATCTTTTCCCTAAGATCCTTGACAAGTAGGGGATGAATTGCGAAAGCTTAGGTTGTTGATTATATATTACCAGTATGATACTAAACATTTTCGGTGCCAGATAATATAGCTTTGTGGGGATGACATTAGATTTCTCATTGCAAAATAGGCACACGGTACTACATTTTGGAAAGTGTATTCATTTTAGAAAAGACATATCTAGAGCTTAAGTTGTGATTGTTCTTTTATGGAGAGATTTTATTCTCCATTTTTTTGTACATTTTACGCTTTTATAAATCTTGTTCTTATAAAGAAAATATATTGGCTCTTATTTAATTCTATGTCTATTGCGTACTCTATTAACAGTTGTCAAGGAATGGAGGAGATTTCTCCTTTATATACAATTATTCTATTCTCTTTAGTTCTCGTGAATGGTAGATTTCTCTCGTCTCACATCTTACGATAGGTTTGGTATGGTTGTTTGTTCATCATAATGAGCCACTCAGATTTTTGGCTTGTTAGACTTAATTGATGGAGGCCCAACAGTGATATAAAAGTTCACCCTGATGTTTCCTAGCAGGGCATTACTCTTTTAATGTTTGAGGTTACTCTATTGTCATGACCGACTTCTTCATTGTCTGACCATTTTTTTATGAATCGGTCGGTATTGTTTTCAATGCTCTAGCCCAACCCAAATTGGTTGAGAGAATTAGAAAGTGCACATCATCTTGTTTGAAGGTTATTTCCAGATTTAGTGTAATCTAGTATAATTCCCGTATGTGTAGTTAGTCTCTAAATCTTTTTTTGGAGTTTATATCTATGCATTTGACTGTTCTGGATCATATCAATCCTTTTTTTTTTTTATCTTTTTGTTATGATATATGAAAATACGTCATTTTCCTTTTTCTCAGATTAAATTAGGGGAGCCAGGATACAAAGAAAGGTATTATGCGGAGAAGTTTAATGCATTCAATTCAGAGGAGATTGATAAAGTTAAACAGGATGTAGTAAGTTGACCTGTTGTGTTGTGTGCTTGAAATGCTTTATGATTTAAAGTTATGTTTGTTGGTTTTGACTCTCATGTTAAACTTGATAACAAAATTCAAGTTTATACTCATGTGGAAAAGTTCCATAAACATCTTAGATTCGGAGTGGCCATTTGACCTCTTTCATTAGGTTCTTCATCTCTTCTTTTGTTTCCAATTTTTGCTTTTGGATCTGTCATAAATCTCTTATGGCGTATACATATTCTAGAAGGAATAAAGGGAGAGTGGGGAGTGCATGATGTAGTTATTGTTTTGTAAGCAGTTGGACACCAACTGAAAATAGCAGTCATACAACGCAAGCCTTCTACTCTAATATTGAATTCTTGGAGCAGGAATATGCATAAAATTTCCCATAAAAATTGTGAACGTACCAATCTGCCTATCATCAAATAATGCATCTTTAATTCTGAAATGATTTATTTTTTGCCTAGTTGATTAGCAATAACTGTGGCTAAGGAAAGAATCTCTCTCACTTATTGAAAAGTTAGTAATAAATCCCTGGCTTTGGAAAAACGAGACATAAGTGATAATTGTGATCTCTTGAGACTGCTAAACTTTATTTGGGGCCAAAGGAACCAAAAGCCGATCAAGACTAGGATTATTGAATTATGATTGAACTGAATTAAGTAAAACAGAAAGTAGCTAAAGTGTATAGGTGGTCTGTGCAGGTTTTGAAGTACATCGAGGGTTTATGCTGGGTCCTCCGATATTACTACCAAGGTGTTTGCTCTTGGCTATGGTAAGTTTGGTTTCTTTGGCCTTCCTTTCAGTTTATTTGTCCGTCTTGGCATATCTGTAGTGATCAAGTTTATGAAATAAATGCGTGAATGGTAAGATATTATCTTGATTATGATCTTGTTTTGGTAGAACTACTAATTAAGTTGAAGAGAAAGGGAGTTGTGTGGGTCTGTTCTGCAAGTTTATTCTTCATTTTAAAAATTTTTTCTTTCAGGTATTATCCATATCATTATGCTCCTTTTGCATCAGATCTGAAAAATCTTGGTGAATTGGAGATAACGTTTTTCATGGGGGAGCCATTTAAACCCTTGGATCAGCTAATGGGAACATTACCAGCTGCAAGGTTTATTTGCCTTGACCTCATGTAATGACTTGTGAATATAGGGATGAGTCCATTTATTTTTTATTACATGTGCAGTGCAAATGCTTTGCCAGAAAAATACAGACAATTGATGATTGATCCATCTTCACCTATTCTCGAATTTTATCCTTCTGGTAGTGCATTTAAAGTTTAGCGAGTAGCTCATCATTTGTTCTTTCTCTTCTCCTTTGAAATTATTTATTTATTTTCTTTTCTTTTTGTGAACAGATTTTGAGATTGACATGAATGGAAAACGTTTTACATGGCAGGTACTTATTTTATACATTAAATCACCCTTATTGTTTTTTTATTTTCAATTCACTTGGATCTCGTCCGTCTCATCGATTTTGTCCGGTTTCTGCTTCTTTCTTTTCCCCCCGTATCTAAATGGATATTGTCACTCCAGTTCTGTAGTTTTCTTAGGAGCCAAAATCATTGAAGGTTTAAAAAATTGTTTCTCGTACTCAGGGTGTTGCCAAATTGCCATTCATTGATGAGAAGAGATTGCTTGCTGAAACTAGGAAGCTTGGGGGCTCTTTAACTGTATGAATATGGAAATTTCCTACGCTTTTGGATTATATGGTTTTGTTGGCTCTCACTTTAAGATGATGTAAAATGCTTTTGATTTTACATTTTATTATCTACTAAAGCATCTGGATATAGCATTTTTTTGACAAGTATAGATCTTTGCGAAAGCAATTTTGTTAGCTTGATCGAAATCATCTTGAATTTCTTAAATGTGTATTCTATGAACTTCTAGTCTTGGAAATAAATGAAGCTCTTTAATTGCTTTTAGTTGCTAGTTAAAGGTGGATTTCCATATATTACTTTTTCACTATATTGTAACTTTTGTTAGTCTTAATTTGTTCTCTTAGTCGCTGTATCTTTTACAAAAGGTCAACGCATCGTTGACAAAAAAAAATTATACAAGTATAATTAAGGTCACTGCATTTTTCAGTGTATTGATTTTTTGAAACTAAGAAAATTTCATTATTTGGTAATGCATATTTTTACTCAAAACCTTTAATCTAAAATGCTAAATTGCTATTATTGTTTACTGAATTATTGAATCATGAGATATTTGTCAATTTTATTTTTGCTTGGAGTCTTCTGTAGAAGAGAGTGAATCTCTATAATTAAGTTTTGTTATCATGTTATGTCTACACAAGGTGATCTTCAGTTGCATTGCGAAATGTTCTCCCTTGATTGTTATATCATGTCATTGGGAGGATTGGGGTTGTTATTAGCTTAAGAATACTTGGACTGTGCGTTCTGTTTGCCAATTAATTCCTGTTCTGAGATGAATTCTAAGTAAGAGTTTGGTAAATTCAGGCGGAAGAGCAGATTCGGAATAGTGTGATGCTTGATTTGCTTTATGTTCATCGTGTTCATCCCTTGTCCCGGCTGATAGTCCCTTACTACCAGATGTGCTATCAATTGCCTCCACATGAACGACATTGTTGGGTGATTGATACATATGCTAGGTAAGTTGAGTTCTGTCCATAGATTGACAAGTAGTAGTTCATCACCGTAAGTGTGCAAATTTTTTAAGACCTCTATTCTTTTATTTGACTTTCTACAGTGGTGGGATGAATGGATATATTTGGTTATGCGAGAGAAATGAGCTCAGAAATGTGGTCCTCTCTCCCGTCAGTGGTTTGCCACATGTTGATTATAATCAAGTCTTGTAGGTCCAAATCCACCTAGCTGTCTGTTATAAAATCAAACCTTTTTGCTTTTTGATGTTTTTAGCTCTTGCTTGACAGGAATGTTACGTATCTTAATCCCCAAATCCATAAACATATAGCTGAACCTCCTGAGGGAGTTGTCATGCCTGTGAAGGTAAACATGATCATGCTCTGGAATTTCTTTATATTTTTTATATTTCAGATAAAAGTCTTATGAATCTCTTGATAATTGATTTTGTTAAGTTTTCACAAGAGAAAATACATAAATTATCAGACTTAGTGCTGTCTGTTTCTTGTCCTATGAAAACAGAAAATTATTTCTTGTAAAATCCTATTTGGCTCGATCATGGCTGTTACTTCTGCAAAATCCCGAAATTCATTTTGCCCCAAATTTTCAAACTCTGAAATTTTTTCCAAAATGGATTGAAAAATTAAATTAATTAGTTTATTGAAAACCCTAATTAAAAATTGAGAATTTTTGAAAACATCAAAATCATTAATTAAGCGGAATAAAATATAATATTTATTAAAAAATATTTATTTAATTTATCTTTAGTCTAAGCATCGAAATTAAATATGAAAATAGAGTTGAACATTTCATATAACAATATTAAACACAGAGCATGCTTCAAAATTTTATATGAAACTGATGAAAGATCCAACAGCAATAATATTCTTTCAATAAAATCTCCACAAAATTTATTTATTAAAACGATACTTAAAACTAAACAACGAATTTAATCATCTTTCTCACCCAACGTCATTCTTTGTATGTTCGTCGGTTTTTAGAATATTCTAGATCAGCTCCAATTCTTCCTCGGGTAAAATTTTAGAGCCGAAATCTACACAAGAAAATACCCCCATAACAAGAAGAAAAACAAAAAAGAAAACAAGAACTCAAACAACCACCTCTAGAGGAGGGAAATATGATTAAGAACCCACTAGCCAACAACACTCGAAGACTAGGAACCTAGTCGAGAAAACTACTCACAATTGTATGCACACCTTCATAATATACTCTCTCTCCCCCTCTCCCTCTCCCTCGCCCTCTCCCTCTCCCTCCCTCTTATTTCCTCTTGACAACTCCACATACTTCCAAAACCCCAAATCTTAACTAACTTGCCAGCTCATCATGAAGACTTCTCTCCATTTTGCCCTTCTGGACGCACACATTGCCTGCTATAAGTCTTCCCAAAGTATTTATCCATGTGTCCCCTTCCGCTACTCCAACAATACTTCCCTATTTCTGTAACCTCCCGTAATTTCTTACTATAAAAGGTGTAATTTGAAATACGTTTTCTTTCGGACATTCAAAATTTTAAAACACATGTTTATTTTATAAAAACTTTTTTCTTTGAAATGCATAGCAGAAAACTTTTTCTTAAAAACTCATATGAATTTCATAAAATAATAAATGCAATTTCTTTTTAAATATCTCATTCATAAAATTTGGAATTCCTGTTTACATGCAATTTTCTTCAAAACTTTAATCCACATGGTCGGTCTTGCCATAACAACACAAGTTGTCTTCTTGGAGATACTTCATCAACTGCATCCTCCCATTTTGATCTTTCTTTCTTTCTTTCGTGTTATTGTCCAATTCGTATCTACATCACGAGATTCATCTATAAACCTAATGTTTAGTGAGAGATATAATAACGATAATGATATGCTCATGTTATATAATTTTGTAAAACATGCATTTTCTATCTCCGTCATTCTTTTCAGTCATATAATACTCCAGTTGGGGTACATTGGTCCAAGGAAGTGTGATGTCATCTGATCCACCTTATACGGGACAATCAACTCAAATCCCCCGACCCACAACGTCTATTTGCGTTTATACAGTCTATTTTTAGTTTATTAGTTAAAATTATAAGCAAAGAAATTCTTTTCAGTTATTTCTTAAAAAAAATTTTCATGATGAATGAAAGATACTTATGAACGAGTCAATATACATCATCATTTTAAAGATACTATATTATACAATATTTTATCATCTATCATAACACGTGAATATTAAACAACCAACATTTTAATCATTCAAAGGATCAATACCAACCTCATATTTTGTTCATATTTCTGCAATTGCAGTTGAATGGTGTGCTTTCCTCACCTATTAATTTACTATTGCCAAATTGTTTTAATTATTTATATTTTTATCTTGTATTTATTTACATTTGCAGGTTCTGAAACCGATAGATATTAAACCCTTCCCAACCTTATGGCATGAAGATCTAGGTTCCAGGCGCCAGCATGGGAGAGAAAGGTGAGATACAAGAATCTATGAGTTATTCATTTTTTGTTGATTACATAGGTATCCTTAGCATTACTCTTTATTAGTCCATGTTTAATTTGCAAATTTGTTGTGTGTAATTTAATTATAGAACTATTTTAGTTTAGAATATTTAATATCAATTTAAGTTCATTTGGGTCGATACCTAATTGATAAAAAAGATTTGTTGTGAGTTGATTTCAAAGTTGCTATCCTTCTTAACCAATACTTTTCCCTGCGCTTCTGAGATCAAGGAGTTTCAACCCATTTTCTTGTTGGGAATCAAGATCTTGTTTCAATGCTATAAGTCTAGTTATAACCTTTCATCACAATTTTCTACCAAGAGCATCTTGCCATATAAACTGCTAGTGAGAGCAGTTTGAATCTGGCAGCTAGGAATGCAGATTGATATGGCGGATGTGCATAATCTTAATGTGACTGATTTAGATTCATTGAAATGTGTTCTATGTTGTTAAAGTTATACTCTGTTTAATCTATTCAATGATCGGCTATTCTGATACGAGGATTAGGAACTGTTTTCATTACTATTCCAACTGCTGAAAAGGCAGTGTCTTTCCTCTGTTTTTTCACAGGTCTCGAATACCTGGGGCAATTAGTGGATCTGTTTTGGGAGAAGCAGCTCATCGTCTCGTAAAAAATACACTTAATACCAGATCAAAGGACTCATATGGGTGGTCGGAGCCATCCTCTTTCCGTGGTGGTCAAGGAAATAATCATTTCAATAGATCTAGACCAGCTGGACCCTCAGGATATGAAAGGGGATTCAGCGAAGAGCCACGCTACTACAGTGGACTCTACAACAACAGCCAAGGCGCAATGGCTAGACCTAGGTTTCCCAACTCCCCCATTGGTACACAAGGGGATGGGAGAAACTACAGAACAAATGATAAAACACAATATCGAGAACAGTACCACAACCTGAATTCCAGATTATCTGCTTTGACGATGGAAGACAATTCAAGAGCAAGTCAATCCTCATTTTTGGCCCCACGAAGGCCATCATCTGTACAGTTTCCGAGAGTGAGTAATGCAGGAAATTCAACAAATTCAGACAATCCCTTTGTGCAAAACACGAATGTGCTTCCCTCACCACCACACAAATGGATCAACAAAGCGTCAGTTGTCAATGGAATGTATATTAGACCGCAAGAAAACTCATCGAGGGCTGGGCCAGGCAATGAGAAGCAAATGAAACAAGTTCATAATGAGAAGGCACGAGTCACGGGATGAATCAGAATGGCGAAACCAGCCGTAGGTTTTGTTTCTATGACTCATCTTGCCAATTCATCTCAGGGGCACCACATGAGAAGTAATTTCTCAAATTCTTCTCTACTTGAAGCATTTCAGTTTAATACCAGGATAGATACGTATAAGCTGCTGTTTAGAGCCATTAAGCAAGAAGAGCTTCATTCTTCAACTCAGGTTGTAATGTGCAGACAAGACCAACTGACACTGACTCGGGATTGTGCAAAATTCATAGAGAATCAAGCTCAAGACACGTCATAGAGGAGAATGAAATCAATCAAAAGGAAGTGTTGAATTTGGTTGAAACGCAGATTCTTCTTGTTTGTATGTTGAAAGCATTAATGGAAAGTTACATGGCTCAACATCTCTCACACTTGTAAGTTTTTAGTGACTGTTTCTGTAAAATGTGCTTTGGAAATTGTTTCCCATCAATTAAAAGATAGACATTGCTTTCAAAAAGAGTTCTATGTTTTCTAGTTTATTGGGATAGAAATGAACCTTGCATTGCTGATGATCCATGCCCAATTATTATTTGTGCTCACTTGATACTCCCCCTTCCCCGTCTCTTAATGCATGTAGTTTGTCGACATTCTGCCAATCTTACTCCCCGTAGATGTCGATTAATGTTTCTACTTATAATGTTTAGCCACATGCAGAAAGAAACTTAGAATGGCCGAGTGAACAAGTAAAGAAAGCAAGGCTTACATTACTCACTGGCCCTACAATGAATTTCTGAGGGAAAGACTCTGGTCTGTTTTGGGAGACAAGTATAGGGTGTCTAAAACTACACATATGCAGTACGAAGAAATATGGAGAAGAAACTGAAGTATTGGCAGTACCTGAAAATTGAAGCAAAGAAGAGCCTGGAAAGTGTGATTGAATCCCGGAATCCTTGATTCAACCTCTAATTTGAATCCTATCGAATCCGAGTGTGAAGAACTTATTCGGAAGTTTTTGGTCTCCAAAGTTGAGGTTCGAGCAAAAACTTCAAATTAGTTTAACAAACAAACATCTTAAAACGAGTAATGAATGTCATAATGGATCTTATCCCCTTCTAATGGTCGCATATCAGCAACTTGCCATAGCTAGCCTCGAAAAGCTTCTGAAATCACGCCGTACGCGCATAAATTGATTGGGACACAAATTTACCAACAAACCTATCAAATAGTAGAAATGCTTCCATCTACACTCAAGAGTGGAGCTGAATCACCATGATTGACAAGAGAATCCAATTCCAATATGGTTTCATGGTAAATAAAGAGCAAAAACTCTCACCTTCCCTATTTCTATGAGATGTCATATGATTAGGCATCATCATATGATTGCATAGCGATGCCTAAGTACGCGATCTGATAGATAAGTAGTTGGATCATACCATAAAAATGACTGCAATCGCAGCAACATCAACTATGAGGAATCCACCAATTTCTCCTCGCTCTCTCTCTCTCTCTATCTATCCATCATTCTTTGGTGCATTTGTTCCTAGAAGTACCAAGACAAGAATAGGGCAACGGAAAACAGGAAGTAAACTCCCAAAAATTAGTTCAGAAAGCCGGTTATCAGTTATCACTGAGTAGAACAGCAAATTTTAAGATGCCATTTCTCACGGTCATGTACTCAGCTAAAAGAACGTTAAAGTTGAAGTGCAAAACCATACAACTCCCTTTTCCAAATTACTCAGCCCAGTCGAATCATCATATTTGACAATTGAATTCAATGCCAATACATTTTCACACTGACCAAAGAGCAAAAACTCTTCCCAGGTGCATTATTGCAAGAAATAGCCAGACAAGAACAAAGCAAAGAAAAGCAACAAACTCCCATAAATAAGCAAAGCCTTCTGTCCAGAAGTAAGAGCGTTTCCACCCAATCCATACTGCTGATTTTGAGCAAATCCTGCAATTTCCACACTCTTGCTCACAAAAAAACTCTTGGCTGCCCCGCAAGTAGGACATCGCCAATCTTCGGGGAGCTTCTCAAATTGCAATCCGGGAGGAATCGGATATGACGGGTCACCAACTGCTTCATCAAATTTATGACCACAAGATCTGCACTCGTAGATTCCAGTGTTCAGTACAGCAAATTTCTCCTCCAATCTACGCTTATCGAAGTTTTCAGCCTCTTGCGGAGGTGAATCGGATGGGTCCGAAGTGGACTTATCCTCTTTGGAAACATCAGTGGAGTAAAATGTGAATTGGGGTCTGAAAGCTCTGAGAGGGACGGAATTAGGAGAAAAGTTGGAAATCAGAGGTGGGTTAGCTAAGAGGATTCTGGGTTTTGGAGGAACAGGTTGGGAGAGTGAAGTGGAGGGACGAAACGAGAAACTGGGTCTCACGGTTGCACAAGCCATTCTCTCTCTACAAATTTACAAGACGGAAGAATCAATGGAATTTGTTTTACATAGCAATGGTGTCGAGGTGGGTCACAGGTAGTTTTGTGATTTGAGTGGAAGATGATTCAAAACAGTCGTGAAATTCCGAATGGCATATACTGATTCTGAGAAAGACACGGATAAGGTGGGCAAGTGTTTAGGATCATCCTCATCTTTCTTGGTCATCCATCACTCATTGGGCTCCTCTTCGGACTCTTAAATTTCAGTACAACACACATAAAACGCTAAACACGAAGGGCCCGAACAAATAACAAAATAAAAACAGAAATAGATCAATACTCCAATCTTACGTGACGCTGAGATGACATATAAATATTACGTCAAAATTAGAGTTACAATGTAACATTACCCAAAATAATCAAACCAAACTCAAAAAACTTGTAGCTCATTGATTCAAAAGAGCAGATTTATAAGGGGATCCTAATGTGGCTATGGGATGACACAATCTATAAAAGGATCCTAATTTTAGCAAGGCTAGGCCTTTACCTTGTATTATTATTATTCAAGGATGAGTAATAGGTGTGATTCTTAATGTAGAAGAACAATGAAAAATGGTTCAAAAATTGTTCCAACAAAATCCCAATTTTGGTTAAAATTGAGTCCAAACTAGAAAAAAAACACGCCTCCCAAACCAAATAAAACATCCTCACTCAAACTTTAAATTTACATATTTTACTTTAGAGCGAACTAGACCTAACCGAGTTCGATTCCTATTATTTAAGGTTCTAGCTCCAAAACCTAAGAATCGATTTGATTCAACTCAAAATTAGATCGAACGAGACTGTATCCATGCCTGAATAAAAATACATTTGGACTCTAATCTTCCGACGTAATGTTTCATAGCATTCGTATTTCATTCTTTGTTAATGTGAATGATGTTTTATATTAATAATAATTATTTACCAATAAATAAATGACATAAAATAAAAATAAAAAAAAGGTTTAAAATTACAATGCAAACCTAAGATTCCAAAAATTCCGACAGATTTTTTCGTTTCAAGGGTTGTTACCAAATTGAACCAACCAGTGCAGCAAAAGTAGAAACTTGGAACTATGAAGAGACAATAAAAACCAAATGAGACATAATATAGAAGAACTACATAAAAGAATTTATCATCGCCAAATGAGTCGGTCTCCTACTAATTTCTTTTTTTTCTCATGAGACATGCCAAATTGCGAATAGAACACTAAATCCGACACACTCCCTACGAAAATGAGAGACCAGAAGAGTGAACAACTTTCTCAGATACAGCAAGTACATCACTCCCTTGTCCAAGTGTTTTGTACATCAGAATACTGTCAAATCCAAGAGGAGATTCATCTCCAGATTGGAAGCTTGGATTCAAAATGCAATTCCAATAAAAAATGAACATTACACCATAGAAAAACATTCAATATGAACCAGCTTCTCTAATTGTAAACTAGCATCCTAAAGTAATTCATCAAGTAATACAGAGGCAGAGAAATTATAAAATATGCATAATTTCATCAAAAGTGTATGAAGTAATCAGATGGAGTTACCAACCATGAGAAACTTATCTGAGATGTTAGTCATAAGATACGAACAGATCAGAAAATTTGAACCTAAGTTCACATCTGACATAATAATGGACTTTAGACACAAGCATAGAACACAAAAAACAAAAATATGAATCTTTGGTAGATGTGGTATTGAATTTACATCGACACTATTTGAACCAAACAAGATAAAACACGCATCAAATAAATCAAATCAAATCCCCATACAGAACATGAACAGGGGTTACTATAAACGCCTTTTTCCACCAGTGGCTTGGCATTTCACACTGTTCTTCATCACATTTAACAGTAGCAATGATAACTTATCATGTCATGAATCTGATGTTATAAATTTCCATTCAAAACATTGTTTCAAACTACCACCTAAACACATATAATGGACAGTATAATATATAAACATGCTTAATCCATGATTCAGAGACTAAATAATTAATCTTATTGGATCAAATCAACAAAAAAGGTAAAATTAGGAACATACTTCTAGTTCTAGCTACACTATCACAAACTTCTAATAAAGAAAAATTCCAGTAACTTACAACAGATTTCTTATTTATCGCCTTCTTGCATCACCATCCATCAATCTCAACTCTGCCAATGTAGTCTTAATTTGATCCTGAACTAACTCCAGGCGCTTTGAATAAACCTCCAGCTCTAGTATCTGCTGCTTCCTCCATCTCTCATCAGTGATTTCCACTTCATTTCTGAACGCCCCACCAAAGCTCAATGGCATTGAATTCAATGCCAATCCACCAAAACCTCTTACCCCGAAATTGCCACCAATCGTGCTATTCAACAACTCCTTAAACAACGGCGACAAGCAACTCCTCACGGTCTCCTCAATCAACCCCGCCATGTTACTCATATTGCCATTGTGACAACTACTATTATCCTTCTTCGGAGTTTCATAAGTTGGAGGTGTCTCGATAGTTTGCAATTCTGCTTTGGACCTGGATCGTTTCCGTGATTTTAATAGGGTTGGCGTCCTTTTCTCCCCACTGTTCCCCGTCATTTCCTCATCTTTGATTTCGATATTATAGGAAAGCAGATTGGGATCATCGTCGTCTAAAGCGTTATCTACACCCGTTGGAACAATGTTACTCCAGATCTTGCGGGAGATTTTGAAGGCGGCCTGATCGTGAGGGGTTTTGAAATTGAAGTCTTTTCCCGAGCTAACCTTTTCCATGACGTTACGGTACTTCTTCTTCAGCCTCCGGAGCTTCTCCACCAGTTGATTTTTGTTGAAATCTAACTGAAGCTTCGACTTGATCTGGTCGTAGAACAAAGCGGTATCATATTGATGATGATGATTACTACCTCGATGCGCGGTATAATCAAGGAATCCTTGCAAGAGACCGATCTCATCCTCATCAGTCCACAGTCTCTGGAAGAGCCTCCGAGCTTCATCCATCGGTTTCTTCTCCTCCTGCACAATTAAAGGCTCGGTAACAGTACTCTCAAACCTCTGACGCTGCGAATTAGAGCTCGGAACATTGACGTTCGAGGCTGTGGTAGTCGGTGGATCCCCGTTAGGCACAGAATTAACCAACATCGGACCGCTCACGGCTACCAAAACCGAACTTTCAGCAACCGTAACCGCACCGCCGAAGGAAGTGGAAGGAGAGGCCGAATTAAAATCGCCGTTCATTTCTTCCTCTTCGTCTTCGTCGTCGTCTTCATCCTCGTCAATCGACTCCTCGTCGTCGTCGAGGTCTTCGTCAGGGAAGACGGTGTCCTCTTGCTCGGATGCCATGAGAGAGAGGAAGAGGGGATCAAAGTCAATGGAAATAGCGAGAGAAAGGGCGACAGATTGGTTCAGAACATGGGTGGTTAGGTTTGGGTGGGTGCGAGGGAGAAAGGCCGAGAGAGAGAGAGAGAGAGAGAGAGAGAGAGAGAGAGTTGGTTCACGAGGATCCTACTTTAGCCTGGAAAGCAAATGTTTTGACATAAAATTACAATTTAAGCTATACCTCTATCATTATTTTATTTTTTTAAAAAAAGCAGATGTTTGTGTAAATAACTTTAAATTGTAGGTCTAAATTGTAATTTACACTTTTGCGTGACATTTCTGATGAAAATGAACGAGTCTATTTTTCAAAAACAAACAAATTAAAATAAAAAGTACTCTAAATTTAGGAGTTATTTTTATATGTCATTTTAATAAACTAATGTTAAATTAGAATAATAGATTATAGAGGGATGTTTGCAAATAAAATATAGTTTTTAAAAGAATAAATAAATTAGAAAAATAAGTTGTGTACATAAGAGCAAGTCAAAGTCAACT
Organism: Begonia loranthoides; assembly: GCA_022433065.1. NCBI lineage: Eukaryota > Viridiplantae > Streptophyta > Magnoliopsida > Cucurbitales > Begoniaceae > Begonia > Begonia loranthoides. Next base: position 4,946,461 of record CM039477.1, on the reverse strand, counting down.
CATTACAATAATATGAATCTCGTATTTAAGCATGCGTAGTTCTACTTAGATTAGGGAATAATTAATGTGACAAAATACAATATTAATTTCAAGGATTTGACCCAACCACGTGTTTGTATTTTTAGACTCAAATATAATTTGCTTAATTTAAAGAAAAAATAATTGCCTTAATAAACCAACATGTCCATACCAATCATAGGCCGGGTTAAAAAGCATCGGGACATTATACTATTGCTGCAATGTTGAACTAAAAATTAAAGGCACGTGGGGTTGTGTGTGCGTGCGCGTGCGTGACGCAATAAATACGATGTGGTAGGCGGGAACAGAGAAGCTAGAAATACAGGTAATTTTGATTTGTTAGATGGTATAGAATGACCTTAAAATGTGTTTTGAAATATGTGGTAGAAAGTGAGAATGACTTGAGAACCTCTTAAAAGACCCGCAAAACATGGCTCAACGGCTGCTAAATGGATAAACCAGAGATGGAGGAATTCATCAAGCTTTTACACCCTTGCTAAAAGATGACATGGCCGTTGGTTAGCTGGATTTTGTCGTCAGATTCGTCTTCATCTTCGTCTTCTTCTTCTTCATTTGATGATTATGAACAAGAAGACCAAGAACAAGTGCAGGAAGAAATTGGAGTTTGCAATGAAGAAAAGACCCAGGAAATGTGTGAGATTTCAGGTAGCAGAGCCGTGGATGACAATGAATATGTCGGAGAAAATGGAGGGAATTCCTCCGACATTGTCGATTTGATTCCTACTGCCATAGCCATCTCCAGCAATCCCTCCAGCAGCGGTGTCACCGTTGCCATTCCCGGCAAGGGTGTTCCACGAAGTTTAAAACGGAGGCGAACAATTCAATGGAACGAGGAATCCAGGGCCAGAGGTCAGAAAATTTACCCTTTAATCTGGAGTAATAAGGACGTGCTCGAGCTTTTATGTAGCTTCCTCAATTACGCGGCTCAGCCTCAAATCAATCCTCACTACATCCACCACCGAGATTCGGATTCATTCTATGACGAAGTGAAATCCAAGCTTCAGATCGCTTGCAACAAGAATCAGGTCATCGAGAAGCTTAAAAGATTGAAGAGAAAATACCAAATCCTTTTGAGTCAAATCAATTCCGAAAATCAAATTACCTTCAAAACAGCCGACGACCGAGCAATTTTTGAGATCTCCAACAAAATTTGGGGAAGCAGAATCAGATCAAGCCCAGACCTCACAATTTTAGTCAAGAATTCTCCGATTGAGGCTGAACCTGACACCAAAAATTACCAGAAAACAGCAACCGGCCATAGAACTGAAAAGCCAACTCCAAGACCACGAAAACGGCCGTATTCAAGGTCGAGAGACCAGACACTGGAGTCCAAAGACCACACTAAGATTTCAGCTTTGATAGAGACAATAGTACGAGGCTGTGTATCACCAATTATTGAAGAGCTTTTGAGAAATGCAGCAAGATCGTGGTCTTACAAAGAGGAGACAAGATCCGGAGAAGAAATGGCCGACGAGAGGTGGAAGAAGCAGAAAGTGATGGAAATGGAGGTGTACTCAAAGAGATTGGAGCTGGTGCAAGAACATATTAGGATGAAGATGGAGGAGTTGAAGGCAAAAGAAGGGTAATTATATGAGTTTTTCAACTATTCTACTGATTTAAAATGGAATTTATAGTTTCATAAAACATATGGGGTTCCAATGCATTTTCAATTAATTTTCAAAAAACTGCAGAAGGAAACAAAAAACAAGAAATTCAAAGTACTCAACAAACTAGAATGAATCCAATCTAACACGTATAAATCATTCTTTAAAACCAGAAATTCTGATCTCAACGCTGAGAAGAAAGCTTGACAAACAGTCAATATTGATCTTAGAATTGAAACAAAAAAGGGATCATCAATTTGAGCTTGAAATTATGCAATAGATGCACAAAAGTAGGAAGTGGTGCAAATTGCTACAAATGTCAAAATTGTCATTCAAGAAAAACACGGTTCTTATAAAATTGATCAGACTCCAAAAACCAATCTTAATTAAGGTAAAACAGCTTCTTCGACAAATTACCTAATAAAAAGAAAGTAAAGCACAACTGTTGAGGAAGGAAGCTGGGAAGATGGGATTTTGGATGAACAAAATCCTGCAAACTCATTTCTTCTTTCCACCCTTGGCAGCATCTGAAGCCTTGGTCTGAAAAAAAAGAGAATTAATAAGAATGAAATAAAATAGCAGTTTTTTTGAGAGAGACAACTAAGAATTCCTGAAATTCATCTTACTTTCTTCACTCCTCGGATCTTCTTGGCTCTGTTCTTTCTTTCCTTCATTTGCTTTCGTGATTTTTCTACCTTCGTTGCAAGTCCATTCTGTAACATGAAAGCAAACTTTGGATAATATACTTGCGATTATGCAGATAGATCACAGGAACATGTCATCCCATTAATGATTTTTTTTGCATCAATATTGGGGAGGTCATTGAATCCAACAAATGTTAAAACTGACAAATTAAATCCCCATAAGAAGTTTAAAATAGAGAGAAAATCTAAATCAGATGCAAAAAACACATTATACAGATACAGTCTCAGAAAAATCTCAAAACAACTAAAACAATTTTTATGTAATTTCTGATTGAAACTGAATTTACCCTGATAAGCCTGTATTTTGGCTCAAATTTCTTGGCATTCTCCACTGTGTCATAAATCAATCCAAAGCCTGTAGATTTACCACCTCCAAAGTGAGTTCGGAACTTGAAAACAAAGATGGAATTTATGTCCTTGACTTCATACATTCTACCAAGTTTTTCCTTCAGCTCCGACTTCATACCAAGAAAAAATACGAATGTAAGGACACGGATTATTCAAGCTAAAATATCCATAGTGCTGCTACTGTACAGAAAATTTTCACCCATGGGGAAATCCCATCATGCAACAGTTGCGAAGACAAACTATTAGAATTACAAACTGACAAAATAAATGCATCAGAGTATATTTTTCCAAGGTCAATAATATCTCTCTAAAATTTGATCTCGACATAAGAAGTGAAATTGTAATGTCAACATTACAGATTCTAATATGCACCACAGACAAAAGGCCGGACCGCTTAAGAAATAATTACACTAACAAAAGAGACAACAAAAGGATCAAAACAGTTGAAAATGCAACAACAATTACCTTTGAGACATTCGGTCTTCCTGGGTGGAGAACGTCGATTACCTAAGTAATAATGACAAAAAAAAAATCAAATCGAAGTTAAAAAGATTATTACAATACAAAAAAAGGAGTAACAAAATAAGAATATCAAAATTTTACATCTAGTAGTCTCTCCAACCTCATACAAAGCAGCGACATACTATAAGACAATAATAAACAGCAAATTTTCAACATAATTCTAAGCTTCTCATCAATAACTGCTAAGTTTCAACCACGAACCAATCAGATCCACACGACAAACCTTTTCACTGAAGGATAAGACGAATGATATAAACATGAAATTAAAACTTACAAATTGCTTCCTAGAAAGAAGCCTGTTGGTCATAAACTTCCTGGTGCGAATGGTAACTGCCTTGTCCGCCATATTGAAGAGAAGAAAACTTCGGAGGCCGCGTAGCGAGAGTCTAAACCTGACGCAGAGGCAGAGGAAAGGCAGCTCCGGAAGAATATCAGTTTAAAAACCCTAGAGGCTTGTGTGGATTAGGCTTATTTATAACTCTTTAGACAAGGGCTTGGTATTGGGCCTGAAATATTACTCTTTAAAAAATAACTAATTATTAAAGGAAAATGACAAATCAACCATCATTCTTTATTGTTGGTGACAAACCAACTATCATCCTTTTTACGCTAACAAATTAACCACTGAACTATGAAAAATTGATGCCGCTACCATCGCTGTCACATTTTTCGTTAACGCTTTGATGACAAACTGCCGCAGTTTGACGACGCACCGCAGTGGTTTGTCGTGAAACCGCCGTGGTGTGAATGAAACCGCCGCAGTTTGAACGAAATCGCGGTGGTTTCACAACAAATTGCGGCTGTTTCACAACAAATCGCAGCGGTTTTACGACGAACCGCGGCCGTTTGTCACATCTAAAATCTTTGATTGCAAATTTGAGATCTTAAACGCGTGATTTTGGGTTTGAGACATGTGGGTCATGGGGTATCGTAGATCTCTGAGAGAGCTTCAATTTGATATATTATAGAGCCGATTCGGACATCCTTAGCCAAAGTTATAGTCATTTAAAGTTGAATATGTCAAAATTATAGTTCTGCTTTCATAAATCAGGAACCGTTGCGGCTTGACGACGAAACCGCCGCGGTGTGTCAATACGCTGCAGCAATGTGTCAATACACAGCGGAGGCTTCATACGAAACCGCCGCGATGTATTGAGACACTGTTGCGGTTCGTACATAAACTGCGACGGTTCATCACAATTATTCGTTTAGTTTTTAAAAACTAAGGCGGCGAGGTGGTTTGTATATGAACCGCCGCAGACCCACATCATCACGCTGTTAAACGTGACAGCGATGTTAGATTTGACATTTTTCTATATTTCAGTGGTTAATTTGTTAGGAAAAAAATGATAATGATTGATTTGTCACCAACAGTAAACGATGATAGTTGATTTGTCATTTTCCCTTATATTGAAGATAATTATCAATATTAACCCATAACTATAATAATTTTTTTAAATGACACCTTAAAATTTTTATTTTTATTATCTAATATCTCAAAGTTTAAGATGTTAGCAAATGACGCTCTCACTATAACGGGGTCTGCTAAATGACCTTACTTTCCGCAATATAAGAAAATTATTCGCTAAAAAATATTTTCAACAACAGAATATATATATCCGTTCAGGAAATAATATTTTTCGTAGTAAAAATGTGCATTCCGTTGCGAAAAGTAAGTCCAATTCTAAGGATGTGGTCGCAGAAGTATTAGTGTCTATAGAAGCGTAGTATCCGTTATTTAACGAATTTCTTAACAGTGAAGGGTTCATTGTTAACGCTTCAAACTTTGAAATGTTAAATAACAAAACTAAAAGTTAAAGGTGTCACTTAAAATAATTTTATATTTTAATGTTAATATTGATAATTACAGGTATATTTATCGTATTAATTTTTAAACATTTTAAATAATAGCATAATATTTGAAATAAAATATGTTTCTCCTTCTCAAATTATAAAATTAGAAAAATGACAAATCAATCATCGTACTTTGTGACCAATGATAAATTAATCACTAAACTATTTTTGCTAACAAAATAACCACTGAACTATAAAAAAATGTCCCTGCAAATATCGCTATCACTTTTATCGTTAAACGTATTGACTTCGTTCCACGGCGGATCATGTATTGTTCCGCCGTGGATCGTTATTTTTAAAAATAACGTTATAATATTGATAATTTGTCGCAGGTCTGGACACGATCCGCCACAAATCGTAGTCAATCCGCGAAAGATTGATAATGATCCGCCGCAGATCATCGTGCGTCGTCTGCCTTGTATAAATTCATATTATAGTCATCGCAATTTTCTCAGTGATTTTGTCAGCGATTAGCGAACCCTAGAGATTTCTAAAAACTGAATTATACTGCATTTTGGTGAAGTTAAAGCATCTTTTGAACATCAAATGGCATTTTAAAGTGTCGAGGAATTTGTTATTAATCGCCAAGTTGAACTGGGGCCCACGTCGATAGTTTTGGCAAATGAGGAACGTGGAATTAGAGGCGAAGTTGCTATAGTGTTGCATTCTGTCTTGGCTACTCTAGACAAGGAGGAGCTACGTTCATTATGCGAATCTAGTAGTGACGAAGACTTGGACATGACCGAGAGTAAGCCTAGACGCCCAGCACAAGCAGAATACATGTTCGCTGATATGAATCTTGGCAAAAAGTATAGTTCACTGAATAAAATTAGAGAAGACATTGTCGATCATGCATTGAAGAATGGGTACGGGATAAAATTCACCCACAATGGCGCTCATCAGTTGAGAGCTAGCTGTCTGCCAAGAAGGATGCACGTGGTGGATGTACGCCTAAAAAATGCAAGGTGAAATGACGTTTCAAATAAAGTGTTATAATGACGTTCACACTTGCTCGAGAAAATATGAAAAGTCGTCATACCTCTGCCAAATGGGCGGCAGCGCATTACTTGGACTTAATACCCAAAAAATATTTCCAAACAAATCAAATAGGAATATCATTTGCATTGCATTTAAATTCTGATTCTTGCTGGGCTTTAGGCTCATTGTTTTTCCCGTAATGTAGGTGACATTTTTAATGCTGATGATGTTCAAGTGGAGGAGGCGGTGTTTCAGGATGATCCCTTGAGTTATCAGCCGATTTGACCTGTTGGTTGTGGCTCACATGGTGTTGGGTATTTTGGTATTATTACTATTTTGAATATTACAAACAATATGTAATCAGAGACTTTTGTTAAAACACTTGAAACTATGTTTTGAAATCTTATTACATATTCCACATAGTTTACTCTGATGTATTTCTTTCAAATGAATTTTGTGCGTTGGAAAAATTAAACGAAATTTTTTTTTTACATGATAAATTTTAAAATAAGGAAAAATAGTTTTTAATAAATAGGGTATTATATGAACAGATTTAAAAGTCAGACCGACTGAAATATTTCTTCCATAATTAAGACAGTTAGGAAGAACTTTAATGTCAACATTACACCCAACCTTACTAGAAGGGCAAGAAATGCATCCAAAAAAATTAACGAAGGGGATGACAATGAGCAATACAAGCTCATATGGTCATATGCCTAGATTCAAAGGTCTAATTTTGGAAGCTATGTGCGTGTTGACCTAGAGATGAGTGCATTTAAAAGGATGGACATGTGTTTGACTGCATGTAAGATGGACATGTTGAACTGTGGTAGACCAGTTATTTATTTGGATGGTTGCCACTTGAAGGGAGTGGCTCCGGGCCAGCTGCTCATTGCTATCAGCATCGACGGGGAATGATGGAATGTATTTGATTGTTGTAGCAGTGGTTGAAACAAAAAATAGAGATTCTTAGAGGTGGTTTCTGGAATTGTTGCTAGACAATCAAAACACCACATTCGGCAATGGGTGGACAATCATTTCTGACCGACAAAATGTGCGGTTTACTACTTTTACCATCTTTGTTTATGATATGAGTTGTGTACCAATGTTTGACTCATACTATCATTTTTTTGTAGGGGCTGGTGCCAGCTGTCAAAGAGATCGCTGGGCAAACGGATCATCATTTTTGCATCTGACACCTATATGCAAATTATCAAAAATGATTTAAAGGGAGGTTGTTCAAGAATGTAATGTGTCCACTTCTAGAACCACAACAAATGGGCACTTTGAGAGAGAGATGACGAAGCTATTTTTGCTTGACCCGACAGCCCACAACTATATAATTTTTTCTTGACCCGACAACCCACAACTATCTATAAGAAATAAATGCAAAATGTTGGGCCAAACATGTCTTTTACTCCATCCCAAAGTGCGACATAAGTCTTAACAACCTAAGCGAGTCCTTCAACGTTTGTATCCTTCCAGCCCAGGACAAACCGATTCTCAGTATATTCGAGATCATACGAAATGACATCATGGGAAGAATCGTAAAAAAAAACGAAAAGATTGCGCGCTCGACGAACCTTTTGTGTTCGCAGTTCAAAAATTAGTTTGCCAGACTACAACTTCTAGGTCACAATTGGAGTCCCCAGTTATCAGGCGCTGCTCAATTTGAAGTCAGCAATGGTAACGAACAGTACCATGTCGATTTGGACAGGCGTACTTGTAACAGTTACTAGTGGGAGTTGACTGGCATCCCTTGTATCCATGCAGTCCCGTGTATGCAATTCATGAGGAGATCTCCCAAGGACTTTGTGCATGAGTGCTACCACCGAAAAACATACATCGCGATGTACTCCCACTTTGTCCACACTGTCAGCGGACAAATAATGTGGCCTCCAATAATGCATCTCGATCCAATTACGCCACCCCCATTTAAGAGACATCCTGGAAGGCCGCAAAAATGAAGAATACGGGATGTGGATGAGGCCCCAAGCCAAACAATGCTGCATAGGAGACATTTGAATATGACGTGTGGCCTGTGTGGGGGTGTGGAGCACAATTCCAGCACGGGTGAAAGCCTAGAGTCCAATGCATGTGGCGGCTGCCAGTCTAAAGGCAGAGTTGGTAGAGGAAGGTCGGAGGGGCACATTTATGGGTTTCTGAGTTCCTGAGACAGCCCCTGAGACAGTTCCTGATATAGTCCCGAGACAGTCCCCTAGACAATTAACTATGTGTCAAAACCAGATATCCATCATCTATAATAGGCTACCTCGAATAAACTATTGTAGATTATGAATATCTGGTTTTGACGCATAGTTAATTCTCACTTTGATTATGCGTTGTCTTTTCTAATCAATGAAGGTTAAAGTCCACATTCGTGTTTGTTTCTGTTTGTTGTCCTCAATAACAATTGGGATGCACATATGCACAATACGGGGTGGATATTTTGGTTCGCGTCTGTAATGCACATATGCATGATATGGTTGTAATTGATGATGAAATTTTGAATTTGTACTTCATTTTGAATCTGTAAACGAAATTTTGAATCTGTACTTCATTTTGAATATGTGAACGAAATTTTGAAATTGTTCTTTTTGATTGACCACGCTGACATTCCGCCGTGGAAAGTTGACTTACCGTCCCGGAATGTTGTCATTCCGCCGCAGAACATCATACAATACGCAATGGAATGATGTGTTTCCGCAGCGGAATATCAACTTTCCATGGCAGATAGACAGAATTCCCTTACCTTGTATATTTCGGTGTTATGCACAAATTGCTTAAATTATTGCAATGAATATGTTAGTTGTTTGCTGATGATGTATGAAATTGTTTGAGTCAATTTCTCTTTCAAAAAATTGAAAATTTTGTAAGAGTTTTCCTTGTTTTTAGTCTATCACCCTTGTGACGTTATCAAAAACCATATATTATCTAAGTCAGATATTTTCCAAACAGATATTATCCAAGTAAACAAAACAAAACATAAACATCAACATAATTTTTTACAACCATATCGTGCATATGTGCACTACAAACGTAATTTATCAATTCAATTACAACCATATTTGTACATTACAGACGCAATTTATCAATTCAGTTACAATCATATCGTGCATGTGCATTATAGACGTAAATCAAATTATCAATTCCATTAAAAGCATATAATGTACATGTGCACTAAGAATCAGTGTGATCTAACCACATCAAATATTTGTATTGTTTCTTGAGGAACATCCAACTGTCTGTCTCGAATAAACTGTTGTAGATGATGTATATCTGGTTTTGATGCACAATTCATCTATTAATCCTTGCACATTTGCACAGTCAATCTCATTATTTAATGTTCCTTGCATATAGGTGTTGGATGCAAAACTGATACTTGACTTGCCACTCATTTTGTAGAGACATGACGGCTTTCTATCTTTTCTCGAGCAAATGTGAACATCGTTATAGCACTTTATTTGAAATCTTATTTCACCTTGCATTTTCGAGGCGTGCATCCGCCACGTGTATCCTTCCTAGCAGACAGCTCCCAACCGATGTATGCCAGTGTGTTCTTGTGCATGAGCCCTAATATATAAGATTCAACTATGCAGTTCGGCGAGTTGATCACGAACTACGAAATCTTTGGCAACGCTTGGTACAATGTTGGAGTAGAGTTTAACGGTGATGTTCTGAGGGTTAAGTACTACGGTTTTTTTGTCGAGTAAGACGAAGTTTTCGATGTTTGTAAATGTGGAAGCTGTAAAGAGGTGAAAAAGTTGGAAGCTAGGTTTCAGCCATTGTAGGTACAGTTACATAACTCTGAGTGCTCCGTCTTTTGCGAGGCAGTGCCTCAGAGCACTCGGAGTCCTGTGACTGTACCGACAATGGTTGAAACCTAGCCTCCAACTCTGTCACCTCTTTACAGCTCCCAAATTTACAAACATCGACAACTTTGTCTTGCTCGACAGGATAACCGTAGTACTTAACTCTCATAACATCGTTGTTGAGCTCGACTCCAACATTGTACCAAACGTTGCTGAGTATTTCGTGGTTCACGGTGAACTTGTCGGAGCGCACAGTCGAGTCTTATATATTAGGGCACAGGAACGCAGAACGATGCATGATGATCCGCGGCGAATCATAGTCAATTTATTGGGGACCATCAATATTATAATGTTATTTTTAAAAATAATGATCTGCGACGGAACAATACATGATCCACCGTGGAACGAAATCAATACATTTAACTGCAAGCGTAACATTGATGTTTGCGGGAACCTTTTTTTATAATTCACTTGTTATTTTGTTAGCAAAAATAATTTAATGATTAATTTATTATTAATCACAAAGTACGATGGTTAATTTATTATTTTCCCTATAAAATTTTAAGTTGCCTATAGAACATCACTACGTAACATTAACAGTTAAATTTGATTGATAAAACAACTATATAAAAATATAATTGTGGATGGTAGTAAATAAGGCTTACAAGTTTTAAAAATATTTTAATTATCCTTAAAAAACTTTATTTTTTTATTTATATTTGAAAAGGAGAATGAGAATATGAACATTTCCGGGACAGGGATGTCCTTATCCCAGATAAAACTAGCTTGAGGATCTCTCTTTAAAGATAGACGCAAGGCTCTCGTCTTCTCTCTTCAAAGAAAAATCTCTCTCTCTCCCCCCGAAATTCCACCATTTCCACCATCTGAACATCTTCTCCTTCTCCACCTAGAATTATCCCGTTAATGGCTTCTATTTCATTGTTAGAATCAACGCCAATCAAATGGAAACAATCCTTGCCAATTCATTCTTATCCTCTCCGCTTATTTCCTTCAAGTTCCTGTTTCATCGACAAAAATCGCAGAACGATTACTCTTCGAGGTTTCAGAATTGGTAATTTAGGCGTCAAATGCTTAGCGAAAAAGTACGTGGCGGAGTTGGGATTGGAAAAGCTTGGCTCGCGAGATAACGAGAAGAAGCGAAATCCGTTTGAGATTTTAGCTAATTCGATTTTGAACGCCTTGAAAGCGCTTAGAAGACCGGCAGTTGCTGTGTTTTTGCTAGGGTTACTGTTGATGTACGATCCTCATTCGGCATTGGCTGCGTCGGGCGGAAGGATGGGCGGAAGGTCGTTTTCATCTCATTCTTCTTCATCGTCTAATCGGAGTTACTCTGTGCCTCGGTCATCAGGCCCGGGGTTTTCTTATTCGGCTCCCTATTACGCGCCCTCGCCTTTTGGATTCGGTGGTGGTGGAATTTATGTAGGTCCGGCTGTTGGAGTTGGTGCTGGTTCGAGTTTGTTTTTCATTTTGGCTGGTTTTGCTGCGTTTGTTCTCGTTTCAGGGTTTCTTTCAGATCGATCCGAGGATGGTGTTCTTACTGCTACTGAGAAAACTAGCGTGCTTAAACTTCAGGTATCCTTGATTATGTAATTTGGTTGATTAAGTCAAAATGAAAACTAATCCTCATGATTACCTGGTTAGTTTTCCTTTATCTAAAGTGCAATTAAATTAAAAAGCTCAAATCCAAGATTTATATGATAAAACATGATATCTGATGAATCAGAACTTGATTAATGAGAGCATTTTGAGTTCAAGATATTCCAATTTTTGAAACTTTGAAGTATTGAGTTGTTTGGCTATGAAAATATGTCAAAGATAACCATCCGGACTGTGACAAGTTGGTGTGGTTTAAGCTCCTCCAAGTTGAAGATCAATATCTCAAATAAACTAGAATTTATGCTTCTAGTTCCAAGTTATTAAAAAAAATCTAGTTGTTAAAACTTAAATGACTTGTTAGTGACGGATTCACAAAACATCCTTCAATGCCCAATGTGTTGCGTATGTGTAGCAACTTAATGCTCGACATATCATGGAAGGGTGCTCGCTGAGTTAGTCAGTAACAGCTGAGTAATTTATTAATCAGTTACTAAGACTTTTTCTTTTTCTGGCCGTCTAGAGATTTACCATGACTAGTTTTTTCATGAATGATCAGTTTGTTGTTACATTAGCTGGAGTATCATTGTGTGAAGTTATTCCAAAGTTCAGGAATGTGGTATACTGATTCTCCATCTGATTTGCTTTTTTCCCTTCATTAGGTTGGGTTATTGGGTATGGCACGTGCACTTCAGATGGATCTTAATCGAATTGCCAATACGGCAGATACATCTACTCCTCAGGGATTGAGCTATGTATTAACTGGTGCGATTTTTAAGTCTGTCCATAATACCAATTATGATTTTCCAATATTTTTAATTTCACAGACTAAATTTCTGTCATTTTCCCTTCATAAAGTGTCCCAGTCAATCTTTTCATTGTTAGAATCAATTAGAAAATATTTTTCATCCTCAAGTAGCAGTGAATGATCATCATATTCGTTAGATTTTTTTTTTCAAATTATCCCATGCCAATTTTACTTTTTAAAAATTATATGATACTAAATTGATTTAATGTAATATTGTTTGACATTTATCCTGTTTCATTTCTATGGCCTTGATTTGCCTCCTGCTCACCAGTTTTTCATGGTTGGTGTGAAACTAGATGAATTTTATGTGTTTTTTTCTTTATAAACCCATCATATAAAGTCAGGCATCTTTTATGGTTCATTTATTGTACTTGTTTTTCTGATTCAATTCTTCTTGATTAACTTTGAGTTGCAGAGACATCACTAGCATTGCTTCGCCACCCAGATTACTGCATCTCAGGATATTCATCTGTGAGTCAATCATTTCCTTTTAGAACAACCAGCTAGTTAACTGAAGGAACAGAAACTGAAAATCACGTCAAAAGTTTTGACTAATATTTTTCTTTTCGTTTTTTCCTATATCTAATATATGTGAACATTGTGTTATGCACGAGGACCTTGGAATCAACCCTTTGGGGAAAGTATGATTGGGAGTATAATGAGATCGATTTTTTTTTTACTATATTAGGTGGATCTTAAACGAAGTATGGAAGATGGAGAAAAACGCTTCAATGAACTTTCAATTGAGGAGCGAGGGAAGTTTGATGAGGAGACTCTTGTCAATGTAAACAGCTTGAAAAAGCAAAGCACCTCAAGCCAAAGAAATAGTGGGTTCAGTAATGAATACATAGTGGTTAGTCAACTAGCGGCTCTTTAGTTAAAACTCTTCCTGATTCTTGCTCCATATTTTCTTAGTTTATGCCACTATAGTCAGTGATAGTATGATGCTTTGTGATGGCATTGGTCTACTCTTCTAATAGAAGTTTACAGAGCTTTGATATCAAAGCCAACATCATAGCTATCAATTTTTAGCAAACCTGACAATATATATGCTGAAGATTTTTTGACTTGCTATCAGACAAAAGTCTTTGTATCCCTCATAATAGAGCTGGCTATTTGAATATGGGAACCAATATAGAGAATTGGAGAAAAAAGAAGAAAAACCAGCCCCTTGTTTCTGTAATGTTTATGGGAAACAATTGAAAACAATTTATCTACATGTGTTTTCAAAAGTTTTTTTAAGCGGTCATTTTTTTTAAATAGCATGTTATAAAAAACTTCTATATTTTAAAATTTCCTTTTGCTTTTTATTTAACGGTTAAAAGTAATGAAAACATCCTGTTTCCAGTTTTCTGCCTTTAAACACTAGTTTTTAAGTACATCCCTTAAACATGCCTATCTTTTTTCCTGTTTCCTTTTCTTTAACATCAAATTTTATTTATATCAAATGTCAGATAACAATCTTGGTGGCTGCCGAGGGTGCGCACAAGGTCCCTACTATCAATGGTAGCCAGGACTTAAAGGAAGCCCTGCAAAAGCTTGCATCCATACCCTCAAGCAAAATATTAGTAAGATTTCAATGATTTCATAATTAAAAATTTTAGTTTCTCAAAATTTTCATATCTAATATCATCTTCAAATCATACCTGCAGGCCGTTGAGGTTTTATGGACGCCTCAGAATGAGAACGACACATTATCTGAGAGAGAACTTCTTGAAGACTACCCCCTTCTTAGACCTTTATAGAGAGTTTCCAACTTGGTAAATCGTGCTCATGCAATCTGAGGTATGAAAACTGAAGTTGTGAATAGATCTAGTCATCTAGAAGGGGGATTTGTTTAGTGGAAATTTGCCTGCGACTTACTATGTAGTTCAGTCATTGTCTGAGATTTGACTAGAGCTAATATTTAGAGGTTGTCTACTTCAAGGCCATAGTTTTTCTCAGACTTTGTAACTACTATCAGCTTATACGCCCTGGAGAAAAGTCCGGTTTGTACATTGGTGGTGTTGATTAAATATACAGTACACATGGTACATAGTGTAAATTGCATCTGATGAACAATTTGGGTCATTTTGTTTTTCCGTTCTTTAATTTTGACTACTATATGCATTCTTTTTAGGGTTCGAGAAGGTTTCAGAGTATCGACATATTGAGTTCTGCATGTAGTCGGGAATCGTTCCCTTTTGGAATTCTAGATTTTCAAATTCATGCGACTATTGGACTTTTAGTTTTGGTCATCTAGCCTATATTTGACAGTGTTTTCTAAGTGATGTTAGTTGAATGTAGGTTAAACGGATGCTTTAATTTTGTACTCTAATCTGGATTCATCACTCAATTAACAAATGATTTGTTATTTTTAACTAGTAATAACTTATCATAATTACTTTAGGGAACTTAACAAATCAACCATTGTACTTTATGATCAATGACAAGTTAACTATTAACGTATTTTTGCTAACAACTTAACCACTGAACTATAAGAAATAGACGCTGTGAATATCGCTGTCACGTTTGCTGTTAAATAATTAATTTTTTGTTTCGTGGTAGAATCATATATGTTCCTTTGCGGAACGTCAGTGCTAAGTATGAAATTGTTTGTTTATTGTTCCTTGGCGAAAAGTTGAAGTTCCGCAGTGGAACATCATTACGAATGAAGTCATACTTTGTCTGTCATTCCCCCATGCGGAAGGTCATATTTTTCGCCGCAGAAAGTTGTCATTTTCTCGCGGAAAGTCATGCATTGTTCTGCCTTATATAAATTTACACTACACTCAGAGCAATTTCCTAAGCGATTTTCTCAGTGATTATCGAACCCTAGAGCTTTTAGGAGAGCTGAACTGTACAGCATCCAAGCAAAGTTAAAGCGTTAGTAATTATTGCTCACCAATGACATCTGGGAGTGATCAGAAAGTCATTACCTACACATTGGAAGTAGAGCTTATGTCCACAGTCTTTGTACATGATGTATGTGGAATTGGAGATGAAACTACTATAGTGGTGCATTCCATCTTGACAACTCTAGATGAGGAGGAGCTTCGTTCATTGTGTGAATCAAGTGACGAAGACATGAGGGATAGTAGGCTTCAACGACCACCACAAGCCGAATATTCTTTTGATGGTATGTGTCTAGGCAAGAAGTATAGTTCTTTGAATCAAATTAGAGAATAAATCATGGATCATGCGTTGAAGAATGGGTATGAGATAAAATTCACTCACAGTGACTATCATCGGTTGAGGGCGGTATGCCAAGAAGGATGCATTTGGCGGATGCACGCCTAAAAAATGCAAGATGAACTGACGTTTCAAATAAAGAGCTATAACGACGTTCACACTTGTTCAAGAAAGATGAAAAGCTGTCATGCCTCGGCCAAATGAGTGACAATGCATTACTTGGATAGATTCAAAAGTCAAGCCGGCTGAGACCTTCCTTCCGTAATTGAGACAGTGAGGAAGGATTATAATGTGAATGTTACACTCAACCTTGTCAGAATGGCAAGAAATGCGGCCCAAAAAATGAATGAAGGGGATACCAATGAACAATACAAATTCATATGGTCATACGACGAGGAGATTTGAAGATCTAATCTTAGAAGCTCCCTTCGTGTTTAATTAGAGATGATTGATCTCTCACACAGTCCAACATTTAAAAAGATGTACATGAGTTTGGCTGCGCAAGATGAGACTGTTGAACTTGTTAGCTTAATAGACATTAAGTTATTTGTTTTAATGATGATGGTTTTATTTGAATAATTTATTTATTTATTATGCATTTGTTTGAATCAAATAAATGCGTTTATTCTTTATTGGAAATACCCTAATACATGTATTATTGCTTATTAACGTGTTTACCTAAGCCCATGTAGCTTATGTATTGATCATGGGACTTAGAGGATTCAATAAGGGTATAACACAGAGTATAGGTCAACTTCGAAGAAGAGGTGGTCAACCAGTTTAAAGGTCGTCTACAAGGATCAAGGCAGAGAGCTCTAAATTTCCAATTTGCAAAGAAGTGGTCGACCAGAGGAGAATGGTTGACCAGAAAACTGGACAGATTGCTCAACATGCTGAAACTGCTAAAAAGTGGTCGATCAGTGTAGAAGTGGACGACTGCACAAATGGACAGATTTGAGCTAGTTTTTAGATTGTGAAGAAGCAATCGACCGGGAACAAAGTGGTTGACTGACCCGACTGAATTCACAACGATAACATTCCAACGGTTGGATGATGGTCGACCAAATTGAAGAAGGTCGACCAGTCGGGCAATCTTCTATAAATAAAGACACTCCGAAGTGCATTTTAACCAAGAGAGAATCGTAGCAAAGCTCTACCAAAATTTGTATACGATTTCGCTTTCATATTTGAGTGTCAATCGTAATTCTCCAACTTCCAAACTTGAGAATTTGTATTTGGGAGAGTTAGAAATTTTAGTTTTTCTATTTCTTGTAGTCAAATGTTTGATCGAAAGGGTGACACCTGAGAATAGTCAAAGAGAAGAAGGTGACGCTCTAGAATAATCTGTAAAGACTTGATTGACGACCATGAAGTTCAATCAACAATAACTAAGGAGGTTATTCGGTTTAAGGATCTCTAAGTCGGGAACTTGGAGCGCGGACGTATGCCAGGTTGCCGAACCGTGTGAATAATTGTGTTTGCTCTGTCTATCATTATCTTCTTTATATTTGCTATTGTTTGATTGCATAATTATTGATAAATCACTTAACGATTAGAGATTATAATATTGCACAAAAAAATTTAGATCTCCTAATTCACCCCCTTATAAGTGCACATATTAGTCGTACAGAACTGTGGCAGACTTATTATTTGTTTGGATGGTTGCTACTTGAAGGGATCGACTCAGGGCCAGCTGCTCACTATTGTCAACATTGACGAGAACGATAGAATTTATCTGATTGCTGTAGCAGTGGTTCAAGCAGAATGTATGGATTCTTGGAGCTGATTTTTTATATTATTACTCGCGGATCTAAACACCCCATCCGGCAATGGGTAGACATGGCTAACGGGCGGGCTGGCTCGTCAGCCCGCCTGCTCGGCTCGTTACTGTAGCGGGTCGAGCCGAGCTTGGCCAGCTACAGCAACCGAGTGGGCTCGGCTCGGGCCCAGAAGGCAGCCCGAGCTGAGCCCAAAAAATTGGGCTCGCGAGCCCTCCTAGCCCCGGCTCGCGAGTCTGGCCCGCAGGCTGGCTCACAAGCCTGGCGGGTTAGCCTGGCAAGCTCGCCCGCCAGCCACCCCTGGCGAACGGTAGCTAGATCGGAGGCCGGCGGTTCTGCTTGAATCGGTGCGGACGGATCGGCGATAGGAACCCTGAATCGGAGTGGACGGATCGGGGACTAAGCAGCGGCAGAGTGGGTGGAACAATCCCGCTAAAGCTAGAAATGGAGTCCAATTCGGTAGTCAAACCTAAGCAACAAACAAAATCCAAACCCACTCTCAGAAAGAAAAAATCAAACAAAAATGTAATAGTAGTTGATCTCATGATCTAATCCCAGAGATTTGAAAAGGAAGAGAAAAAACAATATAGAGACCAGTATCAAGGGAGGAAGAAGCACGAATCAGAGGAAAAGAGGAGCGTGAAGTGAAATTGACATTGGAAGCCTTTAATCCAGCTGAGAGCCTGAATCTTCCCTGATTAGAAAATGCAACAACACAGTCAGCTAATCACAATCTACAATTGAAAGAGGAAGATAGAAAGAAAGAAAGCACCTGCAAATTGGAAGAAGATGAAAAAATACGGTCTCCTAAAAAAAGCTTTATGATTTGTTTATTCTTCTCACCTAAAAAGACCCCAACTTTTCCTTTGTCTTCTATTAGGGTTATTTTTATCTGTCACCCTGAACTATAGGCACCTTTTTATCTATCACCTTATGATTTAAAAATTTGCAAGGAACACCTTGTACTATGCGGCGTTTTCATATGTCAGCTTCTGTGTAGCGCCGTTTGTTTTAATTTGCAGAAGCCTTCCCGCACTCCCAACAGCTCCTCTTCGCCCATCTTCAACACTCGCTCCTCTTCTCTCCGAAACGCAAAGGTGAAGACGAACAGAGCCCATTCTTTGCGAACCAACCTCCAGCTGGGCGAAGAAGAACCCCGCTCTGCGAACCCCTTTGCGAACCCCTTCTCTGCGAACCCCTGCGCTGAGAAGTGAATCGATCCCCTTCTCTGCGAAGATCGAAGACACTCGTCTGGCAACCCCTCTGTAGCTCGATTCTTCTATTCCTGACGAAGATAAACATAAGGTATGTATCAGTGAAGGTTATTGATTGTAAGTGTCTCCATATGGTATACCATTTTGAATCATGAAATTGTGGTTTTCTTTCTTCTAGGGCACCATGTCTTTAACTTGCTTCCTGTCATCGGATTTTGGTAAGATTATTGAGAGATTTGAAAATAGTTGATTGATTGATGAATTAAATCTTATCCCATTGTAAATCTTTTTTTTTTTTTGGGTTGAAGATTTATAGTAGAATCGATTAGTGTTGGGGAATTCAATTGCTTCATTAGTGAACCTTGCTGGACATGCAGATTTTATTTATTTTGGAAACTTTCAACTGCTTATTTCATTTCCTTGATTATGCTGTTGATGCCTTTTCCTTGATTATGCTGCTGATGCCTTCATTTCCTTTAAATTGAAGGCATGCTCATGGACACACTGATGTCCAGTTCCTTGATTATGTATCTTCATCATTTTTGTTGTATGTATGAGCTTGATATGTGTTCTTTGGTCTACACTCCCACTTTGTGAGCTTGATATGTGTTCTGCGGTCTACACTCCCGATACTGTATTTTTATTTTATTTAATTATTTTTTCTGTTTTCATATTGATGCTTCCCTTCACTAGCTGCTTTTATTCATAGTGGGTTGCATAGCAAAGAGAAAAATCATTATGCTAACTGTACTCTGTATAATCTTATTTCAATAATTTTTGTATTAGCAATAATGTTGCTTGTCATTCATTTGTTAAATTTTTTTTGTGGCAGGTGTTAGTCGATGGACAATCTTTCAATAGAATTAAATGATGGAAGGAATTTTAGCGAGGGGCTGCATCTTGTTGGGGATCTTGTTGCGGGTATATCAACTTCTGAAAGTCTTAATGAAGAACTTTACTCGCTAAATGAATCAAGTTAAGAGGTAGATTATCAGATGCATGAGAATTATACTGACATCACATCTGCATCTACTTCCATAGAAGTAGCATTAGGAATGAAGTTCAGCTCACTTGTAGCAATTAAGGAGCTGGTGGTGGAAAGCACTATGAGGAATGGACACGATGTCCAATTTGTTAAAAATGAAGTTACACGGTTAACAGTAATATGTGAAGATGGTTGTAAGTGGAGATTGCATGCATCTAAGATGCATGATGAAGCTACGCATCAGATAAAGACATACAAAAATGTTCACACATGCGCACGAAGCATGAAAAATAGGCATGCTTCCGCAAGCTGGGTGGCGGCAAAGTATGTGCAAAGAATTAAAGGCCAACATGATTGGAAAATTTCTGACATGGTTGACACAGTGAGACGAGATTATAATGTCAGTATTAACCCGACAATTGCATATAGGGCCAGAGTCATAGCCCGGATGGTGAATGATGGTTCTGTTGAAGAACAATATAAAAAGCTTTGGTCTTACGCGGAGGAGATTCGAAAGGCCAATCCTGGAAGCACGTTTGTTGTTAGTGCAGATAGAATAGATTAGTCATTGCCTCCTACATTCAAGAGAGCTTACATGTGTTTTGATGCATGTAAAAGAGGGTTGTTAGCTGGTGGTAGACCAGTGCTTTGCTTGGATGGGTGTCGCCTGAAAGGTAAGTGGCCAGGTCAGTTATTGACGGCTGTTGGGATTGATGGAAATGACGGAATATATCCTGTAGCTGTAGCTGTTGTGGAAAGTGAATGCAAAAGCTCTTGGAAGTGGTTTTTGGAGTTGTTGAAGATAGATTTGGGGATTGCTAACGGTGCTGGATGGACTTTCATCTCTGATCAACAAAAGGTAATGTTGTAGAATTTTCAAAAATTTTCATTTCATTTTCATTATCTGACATATACTTTATTTGAATATAGGGTCTAGTACCGACACTTCAAGAACTTGTGTCGCAAGCCGAGGTCAGATTTTGTATACACCATATGTATGTCAATTTCAAAGCAAAGTTTCGTGGAAAGATCTACAAGGATGCAATGATGAATGCTTCTTATGCAACAACGGCATATGCTTTCGAGCAAGAGTTGAAGAAGTTAGCTTTTGTCGATTACGGGGCATACAAACATTTGAAAGAAATGCACCCACACTTCTAGACAAAGCATGCATTCAGTCATTTGCCGAAGTGTGACATATCTCTCAACAATCTAAGTGAGTCTTTTAATGCATTACTTATACTTGCTCGGGATAAACCAATTGTTACAATGTTGGAAACAATAAGGAAGTTGATAATGACACGCATAGCCAATAAGCATAGGATAATGCAAGAGTGTGCAGGCTTACTATGTCCAAGAATAAAGAAAAAGTTTGATAACCTCATGAATAGTTCTCGAAATTGGTCCCCGATACCTGCAGGAGGAGACATCTTTGAGGTAAGTGATCCTAACACACTATATGTTGTAGACTTGGCAAAACAAACATGCACTTGTTCTATATGGAAACTTACAGGGATACCGTGTGTACACGTCATTCCATGTCTACTGTTTATGAGAAAGAAAGTTGAAGAATTTGTGCATCCATATTACCATCGTCAAACCTTTCTGAATATGTACTCTCATTTCATTCATCCACTTAATGGTCCTGAGATATGGCCTCACACAGACTTGGATCCGATAGGCCCGCCACCATTTAAGCGCCAGACAGGTAGACCAAAAAAGAAAAGGGTGAGGGACGCAAATGAGCCACAGAGTCAGACGTCAGTGAGTCGGAAGAATAAACAATTGAAATGTGGTAAATGTCACAAATCTGGTCACAATAGCAGGACGTGTAAAGGAGATGCAGCATTGGTTACTTCAACAGCACGTGATACCTTCATGGGATTTAATTTGCCAAGCGATGTTGGAATACAAGTATGTTTCCATTTGTCTTACTTATGATCATTTACTTGTATCCATTTACTTGTGTTATAATTACGTACTTCTATTGCAGGGCTCATCTTTGGGAAGTACCAGAGGTTGATGCCGCACAGTGTATTGAGATTTATAAAGCTTTTTCTTGTATTAAACTTCGAGTAGTGGAATCGATGATGTTCTTGTATTATTGTACAACATCTATTTGAGATTTATAAAGCTTTTTCTTGTATTAAATTTCGAGTAGTGAAATCGATAATGTTTTTGTATTATTGTATAACATCCATTTGAGATTTATAAAGCTGAATAATTAAACTTCAATTGCATATCTCAATACGTTACAACCAAGTTTGTCATAAACAACCAATCAAATTCAACTTCTACAAAAACCACAAAATGCATAAAAAACTACAAACCAAATAATGTTTACAATCCACAATACATATAAATAAGTTCGACATTTTCTTGTAGGCTTCTTATTAACAGTCTCTAACTGTGCGACAGTTGATTGTAGACGATTAACAATTTTCTTTTCTCGCACGCCTATTGCTACATCATGCCATGCAAAGAAGTTGCATCCTCCACTTCCTCTCTAAACATGATCAAAAAGAAATTGTTTAGTGTACATTAAAAGCTTCCTATATGCCACATTCCCAAAATATAATTTATACCTCATAATTTTGGCAACCGAAAAATCTTCGTCCAGTATTTGCTCGTGTCCAAGATGTACGTATGGCAGCTCTTATGTTACAAAAACAAGTAACATTTGCAACAACTTTTGAAACATCTACATGAAACACACTCATGGACAAAAAATGTTAGACAAAAATAACCTTGACTAATCTATAATATTAACGAAAAGACTTTCATGAGTACTGACCGCTACTAGTGGTAGAATCACGCGACATTCTGCAACAATTCAAGTGGTAGAATCACGCAATAGTTTAATCATAAAGCAATAACTAATAAAAAAAGTTATAGAAGTACAAAAAGAGCATGCCCAAATAAGGCATGCTCAGATTACTATCAAAGTAATCAGATTATACAAAAGTACAATATGAAAACAGAAAAAATAAATAAATAAAATAAAAATACAGTATCGGGAGTGTAGACCAAACAACACATATCAAGCTCACAAAGTGAGAGTGTAGACCAAAGAACACATATCAAGCTCATACATACAACAAAAATGATGAAGATACATAATCAAGGAACTGGACATCAGTGTGTCCATGAGCATGCCTTCAATTTAAAGGAAATGAAGGCATCAGGAGCATAATCAAGGTAAAGGCATCAGCAGCATAATCAAGGAAATGAAATAAGCAGCTGAAAGTTTCCAAAATAAATAAAATCTGCATGTCCAGCAAGGTTCACTAATGAATCAATTAATCGATTCTACTATAAATCTTCAACCCAAATAAAAAAACAGATTTACAGTGGGATAAGATTTAATTCATCAATCAATCAACTATTTTCAAATCTCTCAATAATCTTTCCAAAATCCGATGACAGGAAGCAAGTTAAAGACATGGTGCCCTAGAAAAAAGAAAACCACAATTTCATGATTCAAAATGGTATACCGTATGGAGACACTTACAATCAATAACCTTCACTGATACATACCTTATGTTTATCTTCGTCAGAAATAGAAGAATCGAGCTGCAAAGGGGTTGCCAGACGAGTGTCTTCGATCTTCGCAGAGAAGGGGATCGATTCACTTCTCAGCGCAGGGGTTCGCAGAGAAGGGGTTTGTAGAGCGGGGTTCTTCTTCGCCCAGCCGGAGGTTGGTTCGCAAAGAATGGGCTCTTTTCGTCTTCACCTTTGCGTTTCGAAGAGAAGAGGAGCGAGTGTTGAAGATGGGCGAAGAGGAGCTGCTGGGAGTGCGAGAGGGCTTCTGCAAATTAAAACAAACGGCGCTACACAGAAGGTGACATATGAAAATGTTGCATAGTACAAGGTGTTCCTTGCAAATTTTTAAACCATAAGGTGACAGATAAAAAGGCGCCTATAGTTCAGGGTGACAGATAAAAATAACCCTTTCTATTATTATTTGTACTACATTTTGTATAGGATAACAATAATTCAATATATTTGTACTAAAATGAATTATCTAATACCAATTTGTCATTAAATAATTCATTTTATTATTATTTTATTTTATTATAATTATTTTTTGGAGCCCAATAAAAAATAAATACATTAAGTAATAATTAATTGCTTTTAAATATATAAATATATTGAAAATAATTTATAATATATTTATATAAAATAATATTATTTATGTATATTTGGCTCGTTAGGCTCAGTTCATTAAGGCTCGTTAGGCTCACTCGGCTCATTAGGCTCGTGGCTCGCGACCCGGCTTGGGTTGAATTTTTTTTAAGAAAAGCTTGTTAGGCTTGGCTTGTTAGGCTCAGCAGGCTCGTTAGGCTCGACTCGCTTAGCTCGGCAGGCTCGATGAGCTAGACTTTTTCAGGCTTGGCTCGTTTGTCATGTCTAATAATGGGCATATAATCATTTCTGACTCAAAAAAGGTATAGTTAATTGCTTTTGCAATATATGTTTATGTTATGCGTTGTGTACGAATGTCTGACTCATACTGTTAAGTTTTGTAGGGACTGGTACCAGCTGACAGAGAGTTTGCAGGGTCAGTGAAGTATTGTTTTTGCACCCGACATCTGTATGCAAACTTTCAAAAACAATTTAAAGGTAAGTTGTTCAATGATACAATGTGGGGCGCTTCTAGGGCCACAACATCAGCACACTTTGAGAGAGAGATAAGGAAGCTATTTTTGCTTGACCAGTCAGCCCACACATATCTACAATGAATAAATGCGAGATTTTGGATCAAACATGCCTTAAACTTTATCCCAAAGTGCAACATAAGTCTGAACAGTTTAAGCGAGTCCTTTAATGCATGCATCGTACCAGCCCGGGACAAACCTATTCTCAGTATGTTCGAGATTATAAGAAAAGACATCATGTGTAGGATTGTTAAGAAACATGAAAATTTGGCATAGTCGATGGACCTTTTGTGTCCACAAATCAAGAATCGACTTGCCAAACTAAAACTTGCAAGTAGAAATTGGAGTTTTGTTTTTGCAGGCGTTGCCAAATTTGAGGTGAGTAATGGTAACGAACAGTACTCTATAAATTTGGACATACGTTGTAACGCCCCGTCAATTTAAAACTAAATTTTCTCGTTTTAAAATACGTCATAAAAATTTTTCGCTTAATTGCTTTAATATTTGAAATCCATTTGTTTGGAGAAAATGAAATCAGAGTAAACATTGCGGAAATATAATGGAAATTAAAATGTAGTTTTTAAGTGTTCTTAACAAAAGCCCCCAAAGTCCATATTACAATGTTATGAATTATTCAAAACACCAATAATAGAAAATTACCAAAATACCCCTCACTCAAAATACCAACTCTCAAAACATGTGATTCGCACTCAGCAGGTCAAATCGGCTGATAACACGAGGGATCATCCTAGAACGCCTCTTCCTCAACTGGCACATCATCATCATTACAGTCATGACCTACATTACGGGAAAAACAATGAGCTTAACGCCCTGCAAGAATCAGAATTAATGCAATGCGAATGATGCATGGCCATACAATGCATTACAGAAGAGAATCATTTCTCTTATGAAGGTTAAGGTGGAATACTCCCTAGAGTCATGTGACCTAACCAGTCACTTCGGCGGGGAGATATATCCATCGGGGGTGTTACCACAAGCAGGTATCATCACTTTTGTTGAAGACGTTGGGAGTTTCAGAACGGGTTAATTATGAACCCTAGAATCCACGTAGCTAACTTCTAAACCTACCACTCCCTACGTAGGAGGAATCTACCGTACGGAAAGTCACCAATTCACTCGAACCCCCACACGCCTATTTACGTATTTTAGGATGACACACAACATGTAAGCAAGTTCATAAACCCTAGAGTGATGCATGAATACCACAAAGTAAATCACAAAATTAACACACAAAATTAGCATAATTTGTACTACTAGTCAAACAATCAAAACTAAGATATTTTCATACTTATGTAAAACAAAGACATGATAATTTCTTATTTATTCCATTGGCAGTTATAAGCAAGAATTTATCCCTTCATAAGGCTCAAATATATTTCAACCAATTCTATGCACATAAACTTAAATTAATGAACTTGATTTACGGAATTTCAACATAGTACATGCATCATAATTTTGTTCCAATAGAGGTTTGTAGTAACCAGAATCTTCGATGACATTGACGCTAATTATGAAACGAGAGAGAACAGTTCATATTCTTCCTATTTTTGCTTAGCATAATCTACAGTAACCATTTCACCACAGTAACCAAATTTGACAGCAACTAAACTTACAAATTGTCAATTCTACTAAGTGTTGAAGGATAGTTTGCATCGCCATATTTCATAGACTACCCTGTTTCATTTCCATTTCATACACAATTCAAATCTAATCTCATCATGCTTTTCAGGAATCAGCTCAACCGATCAGATTTATTACTTCAAGCAAATGTCTAAGCAATTGACAGTTTAACAAAGCCAAGAAGCAAATGTCTAAGCAATTGACATTTTAATTCAAGAGATCTTAGCAATTCAAACAATCTAAACCCATAATGTAGGGCCACCTTTGGCCAACAACAAATCCCAATTCTTACTTTAATTTCCAGCAGTAAAACCAACAACAAGCCCAACAAAATGGCAGCAGCAAAGTATATTCAAAATCCTTCAACTCTTAATACTTCCTAGCAAATATGGCAATAAGGATTAAGTTCAAGTCTGGTAAATATCTACAATTCAACAACAATTCCATTCTTACCTCACGGTGGAGACCTCTTCATTGCAATTCTTCAGAATAATAAGTATTGTCCAACTCTTCACACCCACACCACACTTCGTCCAATACACCTCACATCCACACCACACTCACAAGGCACTCTTCTTACACTTCACATTCAACAGAAGGCAGGAGAAAATACTTACCTCATATAGACGGAGAGGAGGAGACAGGGCAGCTGCAGAGGATAACCTGCAGAGGAGACAGTCTGCCATTGCTCAACCCAAGGAAGATGTGGTCCAATGGCTTAAGGCCACGTGGAAAACTTCCAACTCACCTGGATGAATTGGACGTCACAGGGGAAAGGTAAGCTGGAGAGAAATTTCATGTTTTTCACGAAATCAGAAGAGAGAGAAGAATTTATAAAATGATTTTTTTTTTGCAGATTCCAGACTTTTCGGACCAGACCAGTTGTCCGAATTCGTTTTCGAATGATACCAACACGTCTGAAAACACATAAAATTCGGTACAGATTCAAATCAACAACGTCCGCATCGTCCGCGCCAGATTTTGGACGAGACAAAGGCGTTTGAAAACACATAGAATTTGTACAGATTCATTGCGAACGCGAATCTCTTCGTCCGCTTCATCTGCAAGTCATCCGAATCCCAAAAATTGTGTATTTTTTCTAAGTTTTCCACATTTAGGTTATTTTCTAACATTAACCTTCTACTTTCCATGCACAACTTACGCTTACAGTTGCATAATTTGACGCAATATTCATATATTAAGATTATCCAGAATTATTACATCATCAAAAAGGGAAATACATTTTTTGGGTATTACATGCGTAGTTGTAACTATTACCGGTGGGAGTTGACTGACATCTCATGTGTCCATGCAATCCCGTGTATGCATTTTACGAGGAGATCTCCAGAGGAATTTGTGCTTCAGTGCTACCACTGGGAAACATACATAAGAATGTACTCTCACTTTGTCCACCAGGTTAGTGGACAAATCATGTGGTCTGTGACGAACCTTGATCCAATAATGCCACCGCCATTTAAGAGACATTCCCGAAGGCCGCAAAAACAAAGAATAAGAGATGTTGACGATGCTCCAAGCAGGACAGTGCTGCCCAGGAGACATCTCAACATGACGTGTGGTCAGTTTGGGGGTGTGGGGCACAATTCCCACACGTGTCAAGGTGCTGAGTCAAAGGCATGTGGCAGCCGCAAGTCTAGAGGCAGAGGCGGGAGAAGAAGATCACATGCCACATTTATGGGTTTCACAGTTCCAGAGATAGTTCCTAAAATAGTTCTCGAGACGAAGAAGTGTGCTGCTCAAGGTTCTCAAATAAAAACAAACACAAATGTGGACCTAACATTGTCTTGAAATATGCTACCTTGCCAGCATTGCAAGCTGGAAAAGATTTATCAAAACCTATTTACTTGCCTATGGAGGGAAACACAAAGCTATCATGCCTCTTAAAACCAGTGGAGTACTCAATCACATTGATGGATCTTTTAAGATCGATGGAGCAAAACATATATTAAATGAGATTTGTTCTCAGAGAAAGTGGTTGAAACCAAATTACATGTTCAAGCATGTTCTTTTCCAAATGGTACATAGAAACGAACATGTTTGAACTTGTAATTTGGTTTCAGCCACTTTCTCTTGAAACAAATCTCATTTAATATATATTTCGCTCCATCAATCTCAAAAGATCCATCAATGTGATTGAGTACTCCACTGATTTTAAGAGGGATGACGTCTGTAATGCACATGTACGTTGTATGGTTGTAATTGAATTGATAATTTGGTTTGCATCTATAATGCACATATACATTATATGGTTGTACTAAAAGGAAATTGTTTATTGATGATGAATGAAATTGATTAGTATGAAAATATAATTTTGGATAAAGTGGAATTGAGACAAATTAGAACCAGAGTAAGTGGAATTGCGGTCGATTAGAACCAGAGTAAGCATCAACGTTCCGCAGCGGAATTCTGACATTTCACCGAGACGTTGACGTTTCGCTACAGAAAGTTGTCATTCCTCATCAGAAAGTTGACGTTCCGCCACAGAACATAATATTTTCCCCTGCGAAACAACATCTTTCCGTGGCAGAACGTCGACGTTCCTCGGTGGAATGTCAAAATTCCTCTGCCTTATATACATCAATGTTATGCACATGTTGCTTAAATTGTTATCATGAACGTGTTAATTGTTTGTTGATAATGAATGCAATGGATAGTTTGGTTTGAGTCAAAGTTTCTTTCTTTCTCTTTCAAAAAAATAAAAATTTTGCAAGAATTTTCCTTGTTTTATAGTGTCTCCCCCCTTGTGATATTATCAAAACCAGAAATTCAACCATATATTATCTAAACAGATATTTTCCAAACATAACATATATTATCCCACAATATATTATGCTAAGTCAAAAAGTTAACTATGCAAAGAGACAATAAATAAATATTCAATACAAGAAAATCAGTACTCAGTACAAGAAAATCATTATTTGTATCCTTATCCCTACACATCAAGTAAACAATCTCAACCACGTTATTTCTTCCTCAAATTGGTGAAGGCAAATGACAACTTTAGGTCCATGTATACGTTGGCCTCTTTCGTAAACAAGGGACTCTTATCAGGTAGATCGTCGTGAGGATGGAAGCCGGTCCCCATACAATTTCGGAGCAACCTAACCCCCCACTCATACATTGAAAGATGTCGTGTAGGCTGAAATGCAAAGGAAAAAATTAACACATAAGCGTGAAGCAATATGAATCTACACAAGGGCAAAAAATATACCTCTCTTTGTCTGTTGATGCTACAACGATTGCAAGTACTTTCAGTAGCAACGCCTGGTACGGGTAGTGAGTGTGCAGGTCAACGGACGACAAAAAACATTGTTGTTTTGGGTGTGTCTGAAAAGTAAACTACGCATTAGAACTGTTCAAACATGAAATACAACAAGTTAAAGTGAGAAGTTTCTTTACATGAATCCACCCTGTTGTAAAAAGTGACTTTTCAATTTGAACATTCAAGTATTCTTCCTGGTGAAACGCAATACATTGCATGCAAAGAACGCAATGATGAGTACTAAAATAAAATCTTTTAAACCATTTAATTTAACACAACGTAATGTCACCAAGTTTGATGTCCCTTCTTGCTTTGGGAGGATGAGATGAGTGATGTGGTATTCATCACCTACCTGAAAATGAAAACAGCAAGTGAAATATCATAAACATCTAGTCCAAAACACTTAATGCCAAAAAATGAATTTGCCTACCATAATCTTTGCAAGAAATGCACAAGTCTCTACGTTTTTCCTCGTATTTGTACAAGCCAATTTTGTGAAAATATTTATCAGTTCACCTGGTTGCAATGAACAATTTCAAACCGTCAGACTAAAAAGGAATGAATAAGAGCAAATATGTAGAAAACCAAATCGAAGACATACCACAAACATAGTTTTATGTGGTGGAGGCTTTTTTCTACCCGACGCGTCTGTCGATAGAGGAATGTGAGCCACTATCTACTGCACCTCGGCAAACACAGCAGGAGGAGAAGGTAGATGCCTGAGGGCAAAAGTGCTGCAAATTTGACACACGTTATCATGTCGCATACAAATAAAGTAAATAATGGACTTTACGTATAAACTAAAAAACTTACAAGCAATCTGTGCGATCGGATGCTAATGATCTTGTTAGAGAGGATGCTAGAGAGGCTGCTGAAAGGGCTACTAGAGAGGATGTTGTAACGTCCCTCAATGCTCCTAATACAATATTGTCCGCTTGGGACCGAAGCCCGCACGGTTTTATTCTTGGGGTTAGCCCAAAATGCGTTGTACTAGGTAGGGAGGGAACCCTACTTATAAACCATGCATTTTTTACTCTTCCAAGCTATGTGAGATTGTGCACCCCCACTGATATGGGCCGGACCCACACCTGGGCATTTCCTGGTCTTCACAGGGTGGGTTGCAACAATCTTCCCTTCTTGGAGACCTGACGTCCTCGTCGGCCACACTTTCGGTTGGGATTTTGCTCTGATACCATTTATAACGTCCCCCGGTACTTCCAGTACAATATTGTTAGCTTGGGGCTGAAGTCCGCACAGTTTTGTTCTTGGGGTTAGCCCAAAATGTGTTGTACTAGGTAGGGAGGGGAACCCTACTTATAAACCATGCATTTTCTACTATCCCAAGCGATGTGGGATTGTGCACCTCCACTGATATAGGCCAGACCCACACCTGGGCCTTTCCTAGCCTTCATAGGGCGAGTTGCCACAGATGCTCGCTGCCCCGTTCTTTGCAATTTGGCTAAAAACTACTAATGACACTCCTTTGCTCGGTCCTCCATTATTTGCATTTTGTGCAACCCCATTTGTTGATACTCCTCCATCCTTAGAAGTCGATCTTCCATCGAACTCGATCTAACACCATTTTATGTCGTTGCTCCGCTTGCTCCTCCATTCTTCGCATCCAACCAATAATATCTTTAGGCATCGACGTAAAGTGAGATGACTGAGGAGGAGGCGGAGTTATCGGCTGCGAAGTATCATCCTCCATGTGCTACAGAGGCGACGATGGAGGTCGTTCATCCAAGGGGGCTAGAGACTGTTCTTTCGAGGGGACTAAAGGCTGTACGACTAAGGGTGCTAGAGGCTGGGAAACTTTTGCTTAAGTCTTTGAAGCGGAATTAGATGGAGTCTTGCATACCCATTCCCCTTCGACTTTGGAGACCCCCATATGATATACTTTGAATGTGTTGTAGACGTTGCTGGCTTTCTTTTCGATTCTCGGCTCCTTCTCCAAGATCGGTACCTCGTTATGCATAACAATCCTCTAAATGAGTCAATTAAATGACAGATTCTTTGCTAGGTTGTTGAGAACCTCGTACATGTGACTTAAAATCACATAGCCGATGTTCAATTTCTTTCAGTTGAACACCTTCTCCATCATATAGAGATCCATACAGCTAACATGGTCTCGATGTCCATCCCGAGACAGAATAGTGTGTGTCATGATGGTGTGGATCAATCAGGCTCTGGCGTTCTAGTCCTTGGACTTCAGCTTCTTGAACCCTGCAATCTCGAGATCACAGTGCAATTTTTTAAGCACTGCTAGACCTTTTCTTCATCTAATGAAATCTGCCTCCCGAGACACGTGGTAATAATGCTTGGTTAGTTCCTCCGTCGAACATCCAAGCAGAAGTTAATATCCTTTGGATTCAATCTCAACTCATGTCCAAACATGTAAGTCCAGACCTCTAACGGTTGGGTGGACAGTTCCAAATTGACGTAAAACAATTTCACAATTCGTTTGCAGAAACTTCCACCCAATCTGTACAACCTGACTAAGCCAACCTCCTCAACCAAGCCTTCTATTTCCAATTTAGCCAAGTACTCAAAGTCTACTCTTCTAGATACAATAATTGAACGATGTTTAATATTAGCCTCATACCATTGTTCGTTGTGGCAGTCTTGAAGAGTGAGGGAGTGGAACTAGTCTGTAATAGGATTGAAACGGGCCAATTGAGTTGTCGGTCGTTGTCGAGGCTGAGATTGGGGTTGGGGTTGTTCTTCAACTGCGGCTGATGCATTGCCGTGAAACTAAGTGAGCATGAACTCAGTTGCACTTCGTCTGTGCTCAAGGGCCAAGTCTATTTCCGATAGAGGTTGAGGTTGAGGTTTAGACGAAGCACATTCACACTTGAGAGTCAATTTAGTCGTCCTAGAATCCATTGGCATTAATAAAACAGTGAGGAAATTGCTCTGAGAGTATGAAGGGTTTGGGGTTTGCTGAGGAAATCGCTGATCTCACCGGAGCGCGGAATGTAAACTATATATTAGGGCAACGGAAGGCAGAATGATGCATGACATCCGCGGCGGAAAGTTGTCATTTCGTGGCAGAATTATGACTTTCCACAGCAGAAAATGTGACATTCTGATTCTGTGGCGGAATGACAACTTTCTGCGGTGGAAAGTGTGACGTTTCGCTTGGGGGAATGACAAAAAAAATACGACTTTGTTCGTAATGACATTCTGCCGCAGAAAGTATGATGTTTTGCGGAGGAACAACAACCAGCAACTTCATACTTAGCACTGACGTTCCTAGAGGAACGTATATGGTTCCATTGCAGAACATAAATTAATTGTTTAACGGCAAACGTGACATCGATGTTCACGAAGTCTATTTCTTATAGTTTAGTGGTTAAATTAATAGCTAAAATACGTTAATGGTTGACTTGTTATTGATCACAAAGTACATTAATTGATTTGTTAATTTCCCATTACTTTATCAATGATATTTTCCCCAAATCATATTTAATTCAACATTTGGTGCTTTCGAATTTGATTTTGTTTCAACTTTGTCGTTTAGATTAGGTTCATCGATGGATGAACTCAATTACATTGCTAGTAATTCATTAGATGTCAGGTGGAAGTTGTAAACCGATTCATGATAGTTTTGGTGCTCCCACCCACGATCAAGACAATTGGCTAACTTTTGTGAAACCGCTTCATAGAAGTTCTTTGATAACGGCTTTTTTATAAATCAAATCGACTAAATGATGTCACCACGGAAAATTAAAATTAAAGAGTACATATATTTTTAAGATACAAAAAAGAGTGATATACATGATTCAATGGGTTTTTTTTTTGAGTGATTTTTAGTTGGGTTCGAGGCTTACTCCTGTAAATTATCGATTAAATGAGAATTAATTTTGTATTAAAATTCTTATTCTTTTTGTCAATAAAAAAAATTAGGAGAAATTGACATGTAGACGGATGGAAGAGAATAGACCACACAATCATGAGCTTATCCATACGAAGAACAGTCCAAAATTCAAGGACTAAATTCTAAGTCAAATCAACATATCAAACAAACTAATCACCCCAAAATTTCGAGTAAAATTAATCTCTAAATTTCATATTTCAATCTTCTCTCCAAGCATACAGTAATAAAGAAAATCCACCGTTATACCCACTATACCTAGTAGAAGAAGAACATGAACTCCTCCCCCCATCACTACCCTCCTCTGCCCACTGCAGAATGCTAGAACTCGAAGCTGCTGGCGATAATGCCGGAATCATCATCGCTTGCATTGATGTCGCCGGAGCAGCAATTGAGGTCGAGCTTTTCTTCATCAGTTTGTTCTCCGAGCCCACCACTTCTGGCCAAACCCCACCATCACCTACCTGAAAAACAAAAACTCCACATCCACTTCCACTCCCACTTCCATTAGATCCGCCATTGTTACTAACCCAATTGAACACATCCCAAAAGAACTCCACCTCAATTCCACCAATGAATATTCTTTCATTTCCCCTGAATTTCCAGGCCAGTCTTTTCACAACGAGGCAAATTTTTTCATCGACTTTTACTTTGAGATTTCCCCCACTGCATTCTATCTCAATTTCATGTTTGCATCCCACGAACTGAAATCTGGATTTGTAATTCCTGCGTCCAAACACATGCTCTCTCCTTGACAACAAAGCCGGTTCAGTGAGTTGAGGACGAGTCACGATCACCCCAAACTTTCTAGTCATTTCAGTTTCATCCAGAAGATCACCGATAAAGAATATGAGCTTGGAATCACATGAAATGGCAATGAAGAAAGAAGACTCAGGCTGAGCTGAGTTATGAGAAAATTTAGCTCTAGAAAAGTCATAGTGAAGCTTGATTTTTCGGCAATGGCGATTCGTGAGATGGATGGATTTGGAGCTTGGTCGAGGTCTGAACAGAGAGAAAGATGATGGGTAGAGAGAGACACTGATGGAGAAAGAGTCTGCAGAATATATGGCGAGGGAGTGAGAGGAGATGGATTTCGACCAGGTGAGAGTGAGATATGAGGGAGAGTTGCTGAGGCAAGTCTGGTAAGTACAGGCTACGAGACTCTGTGGCGCTTGAGAACTGCTTGAACCTGTGTTGGGTTGGCTGAAACATGTTGGGATCACCATACCCAGTCTAGAGAGAGAGAGAGAGAGAGAGAGATGGCAATTTGAGTTCAGAAGTTTGATGACAAGAGGAGGTTTTAAGGCAATTAGTATCAGACTATTTGGGTTTTGGACTATGTGGTACGGCAATACTGGGTAATTATTTGGTCTAAAATTAAATCATAAGATAATACTATGCCTTCAAGGGACAAATTTCTAAAGACAGAAGTGCATGAATCATGTCAAAATATAAAACTAGTCTAAGGAGCAAAATTTAAGACGACCACAATTGAAGAACAAAAACTATGCATGAAATTTAAAGATGAAAAACAACATACAATTTTTCTATCTCATCTACTAAACAAATAATATAATGCCAATTTTGAATAATCAACCTTTGAAAACGACTAAGTTGCACCGTTATAATGAATGATGAGGGCCACTTGGCCATGGCCTAAAAAATACAGTTCATTTTAGTTGGTTTCCTTGATTTGCGCCTGTAAAGAGATGCCTAAATTTCTCTTATTCAAGTGAGCTGTGCTGCACTGTGACTTCTAAGTCACAATTACAGTTGTCCTTTCTTATTTTACTATTATAATAATGGATAATGCTTTTACATATACATTACTAGCTTCCTTTTGCCACCTTAAAAAAAACTTTTGCAATTTTATTAAGAACCCTCAACTACTTTTGTAATTTTTTTTTTGTCAGTTTAAGTCATCCAGCGGCTCCCCCTCCCTTTCATCTAAGAACTTTTCAAGAGCCTGACAAGCTTTTCTTCTTACCCTAAGCACAGTTTTATTATTTAAAGAGTAAATCCTAACACATCTAAATATGTCTGCAAAAAAAGGTCTTTGTTTTGTCTTGTCCTATCTTTGCAGATTCTACTCTAGGCTGTTATCCAAAATTGAACCACCAATCAATCGAAATTTGTTATTATATGGGTTGGTCCTACTTTTGGATTTTGGTGGATTGTTGTGCGCGTACTCTATGCTTTAACTCATTGGCTGTTTTCTACATGTTATGATGCTTTTTTTTAATCAACAGACAGACAGCTTGACATTCCTATCTTTTATGCTATTAAAAATATTGAAAAGATTTCCCTTTTATTAATATAAGAAACAGACTTTGTATTAAGAGATTAAAAAGACAACCAAGGCCAAGTTCTATTGCTTTCTACGTTAAACGCAATCGACTTTGGCTCTCGAGTCTCAATCATCCATGCCTATTATGAATGATGATTTGATACAACTTCAACCTCATTGTTCTAAATCAATTCAAGTAAGCTTATATTGAAAAGACCATTCAATTTTAGTTTGATCATTTAACTAA
Organism: Begonia loranthoides; assembly: GCA_022433065.1. Lineage (NCBI taxonomy): Eukaryota > Viridiplantae > Streptophyta > Magnoliopsida > Cucurbitales > Begoniaceae > Begonia > Begonia loranthoides. The sequence goes on along the minus strand of CM039477.1, from coordinate 4,911,043 downwards.
TTCAAAAACTTTTCATGTTACCTGCTGCAAGATTCATCGTTGACAGCTGGAAAGTCAACAATCAGAGCTCCCATGGTGATAGTATTCCCGCCTAAAAAACGGAATGTGATGTTAGAAGCATCTATTTTGACCAATTCCACTTGGGCAGGAGGTAGAACATTTTATTCAAGAATTCAATAACATTGTATAAGTCAATCCTTCTAGCATGCAAGTAGTGGTGGCTAACGGGCGGGCTGCCGAGCCTGTTACTGTAGCAGTCCGAGCTCAGCTTGGACCGCCATAGTAACCGAGCGGGCTCGGCCTGGGCCCGGTAGACGAGCCGAGCCGAGCCCGAGAACCCGGGCTCGCGAGCCTGCCTGGCGGGCTGGCTTGCGAGCCTGGCGGGCTGGCCCGGCGAGCCAGCTCGCCAGACCTCTACCCGAGCCCCAGCTCGCGACGACGGGGAGTCGGGGGCAGGGGACTGAGTCCCGCTCGCGACGGTGTGGACAGAGCTCGCGTGAAGGCGAAGCTCTCTGAGCAGGACTGGGCTCGCGACGACGACAACGACGACTGAGTCCGATTCCCAGCCCGGGCTCACGACGACGGCGACTGAGGCTACAACGCTCGGACGAACGATGGAACGACTGCGAAGTGCGAACTGGCTCAGTCTCAAACGACAGAACGACTGCGACGGAAGCTCTCTAAGCAGGACAGGGACTGCGAAGTCGTCGTGCGCCGTCTCGCGAAGTCATCGGAACTGGCTCTGTCGTCGTGCACCATCTCGCGAAGTCGCCTCTTCTCTCGGTCTCTCGACCGAGACTCCACTCTCCAGTGGAGTCACTCCACTCAACCAACGGTCTGAAGACCGTTCGCGAGTGGCGATGGCAACGGTCACTAGACCGTTGCCTGTTGGCTGTTGCTCGTCTGAGGGCTCGACTGAGCCTCTCAGCTGTTGGCTGCCATGTTGGGCAACGGTCCAAAGACCGTTGCCAACGATCCCAACACAGCAACGGTCTTCAGATCGTTGCTGTGTATTTCAGCTTCAGGCTGAAATGAGATCAAGCAACGGTCTTGAGACCGTTGCTTGCTTGATCCAACGGTTGGCAAAATATAGGCTATATATACTGCTCATTATCTCTCAAATTTTTCATCCCAACTTTCTCACATTCTCTCAATCTTTTCACCAATTTTTCTCTCAATATCTCAATCTTTCCCTTCATTTCTCAATTGCTTAATCTCTCCATCTTTCTCCCAATTTCAAAGGTATATTTTATTTTTTTAATTTTAGTTTTTTTAATTTAATGTGTATTACAAAATAACTATTTTTTTTTTTGCAATTGTAGGACTCGTATTCGGGGAGGAGGTGATCACAATTCACAACAATTGCATACTATTGTTGCGTAATTGGTGTGCGGTATCATTTTATTTATTAATTGTTTCGCAGTAGTCAATTTTTTTAATTATGGATCCTCGTGATTTTTTAATTGACACTAACGATGATTTTGAGGAAATTAGGGAAGATAATCTCACAATTGCAATTGATCAATCATCGGCACATGCATCCACATCGTCACCTAGAAAAAAAAGAAGTAAAACGTCGAATGTATGGAATAATTTTGAAATGAAAGATATTAAAATTGGTGGAAAAATAGAAAGTAGAGCACAATGTAAATATTGTATTAAACATTATGCATACGTATCCGGTAGTTTTACTAGCACACTTGGTAGGCATTATGCAAAATATCACTCTAACGCGTAAGTGAGAGACCCTACACAAACACTCGTAAATGCTAGTGGCAGTGGCAATTTTCTGTATTCACATAATAAAATGAGAGAAGGAGTAGCAAAATATATATCACAATCTGAGGCACCTTTATCTATGTTTGATAGCGAGTTATTTGAAAATTTTATGAAAGAGTATTTTAATCCTAGTTTTAGACGAGTCCCTAGAAGTACGACGCGAAGTGATATTATTAAAATGTATAATCATATGAAAAATGAATTAATTGAGTTTTTTTCAAATGCTCTGTCTATGTCTATTTGTATTACTTCTGATTTATGGAGTGCACCTAATGCTTTAGGATATATTGTCGTAACTTCTCATTTTATTGATGACTCTTGGCAATTAAATAAAAGAATATTAGGATTTCGTAATTGTGAATATCCACATAGTGGCGTTACCATTTATAGATATATTGTTGGAATTTTGCAAGAATATGCTATTAGAGATAGAATTTTTAGTATTACGCTAGATAATATTGCTGCTAACGATGTTGCAATTTTTGAATTTAAAAGGTTATTTCAATTAGATACGGCTCATAATACTCTTTTTCATATGAGATGTTTTTGTCATATTTTAAATTTAGTTGTCCGAGATGGCATGTCACATATTTCGCTACATATTGAATCTATTCGATCTGCAATTTCTTTTATTACTTCATCTAATACGCGACAACAAGAATATAAAGAATATTGTAAAGTTGCTCAACTTAAACCAAGAAAATTAAAAACCGATGTAGATACAAGGTGGAATTCGACTTATTTAATGTTAGAAAATGCTAAGCCATATTGGTTAGTTATTTGTGCTTATATTAGTAAAAAAACAAAATGTATTACTCTTGATCATAATAGTTGCGATATTGCTAATTTATTTCTTGATTTTTTAAAACCATTTTATGAAGCTACAAATAAATATTCGGGAATTTATTATCCCACTACTCATCTTGTTCTCCCACTTTTTATAAAATTAACGGGTACTTTTCAAATATTTAAACAAAGAAACGAATTTTTTGCATTAATTGAAAAAATGGAAAAAAAATTTAAAAAATATTGGCTTAACATACCTCATATTTTTTGTTTTGCATGCATAATGTATCCTAGATTTAAATTAGATAGAGTGCGTATAATGCTTGATAGAATTTCTTCTAATTTAGGTATTTCTTCTTCAATTAATGGTGCTCAATTAAGAAATGAAATTGATAATTTATTTTCTTCTTATGAAATTAAATATTCTAATAATCGTTCAATTCCTTCATATGATATGCATGCTAGTTCTAGTAGTGGTGCTTGTGGTGGAGATCCACAAGATTTTATGTATGATATATTTAAGCAAATAGATAGCAATGTTCATTCTTATAATTCACAAAGAAATGAACTCGATATTTATCTTAACACCTACCATAACATTTCTTGCCCCGATGATTTTGATATTTTGGCTTGGTGGAGAGTCAACTCTATTTCATTTCCTATTCTTTCTAGAATGACACGTGATCTACTAACACCTCCGGTCTTTACAGTAGCATCGGAGTCTGCTTTTAGTGCAGGTTGACGTGTGTACGATGATAGACGAGGAAGACTTGCACCAGAAATCGTTGAGGCACTCATTTGCATGAAGGATTGGAACGACGCTGTGACGAGAGATCAACAACGAGAAGATGACATAGTTGAAGAATTCAAAAATTTGGATGTTGAAGACTAAATTTTTATTTAAATTTGAAATTGTAATTTTCATTTTCATATATTTTCTTTATCTTGTAAGTTGTGCTTTGAAATTGTAATTTATATTTGAAATTGTAATTTTCATTTTCATTTTGAAATTGTAATAAAAATATTTATTCAATTAAATTATTAATTATAGTATTTTTATATTATAATAATAAATATTTATTATAATTTTAAATTGTATAATATTGAAAATAATTTATAATATATTTATATAAGATATTATTATTTATGTATATTTGGCTCGTTAGGCTCGCTCGGCTCCTTAAGGCTCGGCTCGTTAGGCTCGGCAGGCTTGTTAGGCTCGGCTCGGCTCGTTAGGCTCGACTCGTTAAGCTCAGCTCGTTAGGCTCGGCTCGTTAAGCTCGGTAGGCTCGACCGGCTCGGCTCGTTAGCCACCTCTATATGCAAGTGACCGAGAAAATTTAAATAATATTTTTGCAGGTTTGAAAGTTAAGGATTTGACCAGACGAGAGCCCTATAAAGATTCGAGAGATTGAAGAAATTATGGAAAGAGAGAAGAAAATCATTAGTATATTATATTTGGATTCAACGAATATATACATAGGCCAATTATGAACTACATAAACAAGAAACCTATAAATTAAGTAAATATTTAAAACCTACAAAAATAATAATTAGACAAATAATTTACTACACAATCATTTGATGATGCTGAATATCCGATCCAGGAGAGAGAAGACTACTCAGTCTCTTGTAATTGCAGAACTTGGTGTGAATATCTGTCCTATTGCTTCAAGTGCAGAAGAATTCCAACTCTCGGAATGTCTGATTATCTGTACAATGAACAGTAGAAAGCATTGTTTATCCATAGACAAAATTCAACTTGTACAGAAAAGCACCAAAAGTAAACAGTTTTTTTTATTTCTCACTTTGTTTTTGTCATCTAACTCATACAGTGTTCTTCCGCTGATACAAATGAGAGGCCTCCAAGGAAGTTTCAGGAAAGTCCTGCTAGTTATGTTAAAGAAGTCAAAATACTTGGCTGATAGTTATACAGAAATTTCATTTTTCTGGTTTTGTTTCTCCGTACGAGCAGAGTAACATTTCTCATTTGGGTTTCCTCTGGAAATTTAGAGGTGTTGAAAAGTGCATGTTTTTCTTTAATATTTGTAGTGGTCTTTTTATAAAGCTTTATCCATGATAAAGATTAAATAGAAAATTCTAATATTAATATTACTGTATATTTTAATCAATGTACATCCTAATGTCCATGTTGTGACATGCCCATGTAGTCCCTACATATCAATGTACATCCTAATTTCCATGTTGCGTGGTAGCTGATGTCGCTACTCTCACTAATTATACTACCCTTCGTATTTATCTTCAAGATCAGAAGAGATAGTGTTACGTAGGTCAAGTAATACACGCTATAAAATGGCTTGCAACTCTAGTCTAAAACACAAGCACTAAGAACAAATTACCAACCCTCCTAATAAGAAGGAAAAGTCTAGTTGATTTCCACACAAATCAAAAAACAAAATGTAGATCAAGTAAGAACCTTAGTGTCCATGTTGCCTCCACATAATCAGTTCCAGAATTAGAACCCTGTTTACATCATTAAACTTAAGTATTTAATAATTACACTTAAAGATGATATTTACACTTTAAATTGTTTGTATTCTCAGCACCTAGTAAGAAAAGAAAAACAGATTCAATGAATAATATAAAATTTTTTGTGCTCGCTGATGTTTAATTATAGCATAAGTTAATACATAAGAAACTTTTTTGGGCAAACTCAATGATATCTAATTACAGTAAAAAATAAAAAATAAATCAATAAAATTGTGCACCCTTCAGCACACATGATCATACTAAGGACAAATGCTAACTTTGGCCCCCAAGAAAGATGTAAACATAACATTAAAACAAATTTGGAAAGACCATATTATTTTGGTACATGGTAAAATATTAATGTAGTCTAAAAGCAGTAGCTTACCTTTTCAATATTTTGTAATTGAATGGATGGGGAGTCAAAAAAAGGAACAAGCAATTTCAAATTGCGTGAATACAGTTCTTTCCCTGCACAGCTCAAGACAAAGACAAAGAATTGTGTTCTTGATAATATGACCAAATAAGATGTACTTCTTAGGCATGTTTGAGAACACTATACTCATAGCCCTTCAAAACCCATATGAGTAAACATAAACCACCTTATTCATTTAATCTCTTACAAGAAAATTCTACATCTCCATTAAATACAGTAAGGGGGATAATTTCTTTAAAAGTTAAATGGATAAAAATACTGGAAAAAACACATTACTTGTTAAAAAGACATGAGGAACCATATATTATTGTATCCATGCTAAACCTCAGACGTGGCACTTCAAATGCTAAGATCAAATATCCCAACAATACGTCTATTTTTACCTCGAAAACTGATTGTTGGATCTTCAAAGATGCAGTCTTCAGCATATGCCGTAGATGTGAATATCCCTATTTCAAATACGAAGAACGAATATCCTTCATAAAATGTGAGAAAATATACCCAAATCACTTTCACGTTAGCATCCTCTTTTATTTATTACTCGAATATGCATTCAACAGTTAAGCTTGTCAACATCTCGTCCTTCTATTCCAATTTGTCATTAACATGTGCAGAAACTCTAGATCAAAATGTGGGTTCGGAAACTCAAATGAAAATATCAAATCCATACCCGTAACAAAGTAAGCATTCTCATAGTCGGATTTAAGGATTGTTAGAACGTCATCGACACCTGAAACTAAAATCTCATCATCCTGGCTCTCATTAAGCAAATCAGATCTGCAATACATTGATATGGAAATAAAATCAACCTTGTTTATAATCAAGGACAACTAACAATCAACAGAGCAGCATTTTGATTTGCAAGTAAGTAATTACAGTGACTCTGAAACGATTTAGAGCTAAAAATACGTAATTTCAAAACCAAAAGCTCGCAACGAAATTGGAGGCTTAAAGCTATAATCACATGGAAAGCATTATCTCAAAAAGAAAATACCTCTTTCCACCAAAGAAAGAGAAGAGCCTCAAGAGCTCCGTTACTCCACTAACAGAAATTTTAAGAACTGCTGGAGTCTCTTTCATTAATCCACGGTTAGGATTCTCCGGCGAGCTCGAGGAGCATCGGACGCGAAGCATTATCTGAAAATTGAACAGTCAAAACCAGTCGGAGAAAATGAAGAATCAGGAGCGAGAATCGAGAACGGAAAGATGTTGGAAATCAAATTCTCTGATACTTTTTGGTGCTTAGTTACAGGCAGAGGAAGAGGCAGAGTGGAACGAAGTCCCGCCATTTTCTTGGAAGGAGCTCTCTGTTGCTGTGACGATATCGATTATACGCGACACCGAACAACCAGTTATTCGACATGTCGCCTTGTTGTTCATAATAAACTTTTTTTAAATTTTTTTTATCATATTAAATATATTCTTTTTAATCAATATTCAATAATTTATGAATATTATAATATAATACACACTTGTCCTTCCTTTATTAATATAAATATATTTTTAATTATCATAATTATTATACGAATGAATAAATAAAAATATATAATTAGATATAACTCATTAATTCAAACCTAGAATTTTGGGTATTCGAATTCAACTCCAACTTTAAATTTTATTTTTATGAACAAAATAAATTTCAAACTTTGTGATTGGTCGAACTTAAATCTTAAACTATTATTTAAATAAAATGACCCTTGAACTTTTTATCGTGAATAAAATTAACATCGAACTGATTTTTTCTGTTATGTTTAGTTTGATTCTAATTCAATATCGATTTTAGATTTTTTTTTTTTTATCGGATTGAGTTTTGAGTCAGTTGTACTCGGTTGGAGTTGGTCGGACTGATTTATGGAAGTTTTAGTTGGTTTGATTCAATGTTTTAGTAATTTTTAAAATTAAATTTAAAAATATATTAAAATGATAATATCAGCTCAACTTGGTTCTAATGGAATGGAAGTGAAATTGACAAAGGCCCTAATTTTAATAGTAGGGTTTGATTTGTTTAAGATGCACAATGTTCATTGTGGTTAAAAAGGGAAAAATGACAAATCAATCATCATTTTTTACTGTTGGTGACAAACCAACCATCATCTTTTTTTTAACAAATAAATCATTGACGTATGAGAAAATGACAAAGCCAACATTACTGTCACGTTTGTCGTTAACAAGCCGATGTGGAGCCGCAGCAGTTCGTAGACAAACCGCTGCGGCTCCGTAAGCCGTGGTGGTCTCTCAAGACGCCGCGGCGGTTTTTCATAAGACTGTGGTGGTCTCATGACTAGCGGTTTGTAAAAAAATTTTGATCGTAAATTTGAGGGTTTAAACGTGTAAAAAAGCTCATGTACAATTTTAATGGCGGATTAAGGTAGTGTAGTCTCTCTAACGCTAATCTCTCAACCCTCTGGCTTTATCTTCCAGCATTTTTTGATTTGGGTTTGGTTATGTACATGTTCAGATATTTGATGCCGCAGTTAGAGGGTTAAAGGTCCGATGCCAGTGCAGTTTCCTCTTCCAAATCCCAGGGATTCATTCTCCTTGAAGCCAGGGTCCATTGCTTTGGAATTTTCTGAATCCAGAGTATCTGAGGTGGATAAATCATCAAGACTCAATGCCACCATAGCTGGTCACACAGCTCACATCAAAGGATCAATATCTTCATACATATAGCACCAACAACACATGGAATCTTGCAAACTGCAGTAAGTTCAAGAGAGATTGTTTAGAAGAGGCTAACTTTGATGAATGGTCTAAGGCTGTGTCATTCTATAGCAAGGAGCATCTCATGGCCCAAGACCCAAGACAGAACGAGCAACAATTTGACTAAAAAACAAAACGAATAGTCTGACCTTTTGACTTAAAATATTTAATGAACAACGAAAGTCTTAAATAAAAATAAAATAATCATGACTCAAACAATTGGGTTAATCCAAAAGTTCATAAGAGACATCAAAGATAATGTAGTAAAATAACTATGCTAGAAAATAAAAGTGAAACATACTTAAGTTCAGGTAATGTCTAAGGAGGTCTAATCTCACAAGGAAAATTTTACAAAATATGCAAGCATGCTAAGATAAAATATTTTATACATATTGTAGGATTTATATGCACCTATAGGGGGGATGAATTAGGCGATCTAAATTTTTTTGTACGATAATTTAATCTCTAAATCTTAAATGATTTGTAACAAATATTAAAACAAATAATAACAAATATTAGAGTAAGGGTTAGAAAATTTGCAAACCAAATTTGTTCACGCGATTCGACAACTCTGGCCTGCGTCCGCACTCCAAGTTTTTGACTTGGAGATCCACAATCACCTAACCTCTCTGGTTAGTAATGATTGACTTCACAGGTGTCAACCAAACATTTACAATGACTCTTTCTTAGAGCGTCACTCTTTCCACTTGACGATTTGTAGGGCGTCACCATTGATTTGAGTACAATGAGAATGAATAGAAAATACAACAAATAATCTAAGCTCTCCAAATATAAACTCTTAAGTTTTAGGATGGGAGAACTAGGTTTCACACTCTATGGTTGATTTGGAATCGAGTATAAAATTTGGCATAGCTTTGCTTCGATTCCCGCTTGGTTAAATTGACCTTCAGAGTGTCTTCTATTTATAAATTTTGCTAGGCCGGTCTACCACCTCCATTTTGGTTGACCGCCTCCCGACAGTTGGAATGTTATCGTTGTGAAAAGCAGTCGGGTGGTCGATCATTTTGTCTCCAGTCGATCGCTTTTAGGCATAGTAGAAACAGGCCTCAATCTGTCTTAATTTGCGGTCGACCATTTCTTCATTGGTCGACCGCTTCTTCAACAGGTTATCCACTTTGCAGTAGATCAACTCGACCGCTTCCTCATCCACTAAAAAGTTGAGCCTATTGCCTTTAAAACTGATCGACCACTTCTTAGTTGGTCGACCGCCTCCATGCTGTTTTGCCTCTAGAACATAACTAGTCGACCTCTTAATTATTTTAGTCGACCTCTTCATTGTGTTTTGCACTCATTGAAGCTTCTAAGTCTCAATAATCATATTATAAGCTGCATGGAATTTGATAAAGATGTTAATACATCTAAATACCATTATTAGTGGGTATTACCAATAACGATCATCATAAATATAAGGATAAAAGAATTAAGCATAATTAAACAATAAACAAATTGTAATTACAATTAAAACATTCATCATCAAAACAAATAAACCTTATGAAATTTAGGTTAACACATATGAGTATAAAACATACAATAGGGTAAGTTTTAAAACATTTCACAAAAAGAATAATAACGATGATACTTGGTGATTGCTACAGCTACGAATGACCATGACCAAGTTCAGGATTTTACGCCTAGAGACACGATACATACGGCTATACCATTACTTTAGCTAACATCAACTAAAAATGTCATCTAACGGTTGAATGTGTGTAATAAACCATGACACCCATATAGGTTGATCAAACTTGGTTCACACGACTAAATTGATCAATGAAGATAATATGCACGCTTGAAATAATATGTGTCTAGTGAATTTACATATGTAATACCAAACACCCAATATAATATGCAGACCAGGAAAAAGAAAAGGAAGAAACACGATAATCCTCATTCAAGAAAAGAAGAAAACAAATCACTAGAGAGAAAGGAAAGATATAGGGTTAAAATCTTCATGATTAGCTACATCTGTCTCCTACGATCTTTACCTGGGGAAAAAGGGAAGTTTTTTTGAGTGAGTTAACTAACTCAGTAGGGAAACCTAAATGTACTCTAATGCATGAGAAAACGGATATTTCTATCATTTCATTTTTAAAACAATGAGCCAATAAAATAAATGTATTGCATGGATTTATGTTTATCAAAATTCTTTTAATCATTTTTAAGAAAATAGGCCCTGCGAACCACCAGTGAGGTAGGTATCAAAAACATTCCCATTATAACATCTGAAAAATTTCCACGAATAATTTCATGCGTAACATGACATGTTAAAGGGAATGACTAGTGTCATAATTGAAAATTTATATATATTCATGTAGTGAAGGTGTAATACCTTGAAATTTATTAGGATAAGTATAAGATTGGTGATTAGTTTAATGAAAATTTTAGCTAGAAAAGATGTTATTTATTAAGGATAAATTGGTGATAGAGTAAAATTGAAGTTTAGTGTGTAAGGTTTAATGGGTTAACTTGTGGTCGATTGAAATGGAAGAAGTGGTCGACCAGTTTAAGACAGTTTAAAATTCAGGAGCTCTCAGGTAAATTTGTGGTCGACCAGTTTATGAGTGGTTGACCAAAATTTCAACAAATTGAAATAATGGAGCTCTCGGGTAGATTTATGGTCGACCAATTTATGAGTGGTCGACCAAAATTTCAATAGATTGAAATAAGAGAGCTCTTGGGTAGATTTGTGATTGACCAATTTATGAGTGGTTGACCAAAATTTCTGTAGAAAGCAAAAATTAAGCCACGAGTAGAATGATGGTCGACCACCCTTAGAAAAATGGTTGACCAATAGTGCGAAGGGTCACCTGATTCATGATGAAGTGTCATGTTTAGAAAAATGGTTGACCAATAATGCGAAGGGTCACCTGATTCATGATGAAGTGTCATGTTTTGATTGACAAAAATGTGGTGAGTCATCACTACCATGTCCTGGCTTAAAAGCACCTCCAGCTTAAGGCTGAAGAAGAGAAATTAAATATATATGTTATGAAAAGAGTGGGAGAAAATGAAAAGGATGAAGAAGAAAGCTTTGGAGCTATTGGAAGTTCTTTTCCCTCTTTTCTCTTAGAAATTTAAAAGTAACAAAGATTGCCTTTATAATTTGTATGGAATTTTAGTAGATATAATGAAGGAAAGAAATAAAAGGCGAAGAAAACAATAAAAACAGGTGGTTATGATGTTTGATGCTTATTGCCTAACCTTTTGGAACTTTTGAGTAAAATCACTTAGTTATATTGTTAAAGATATCTCAATGAAGAAATAGGAGGTCGAATTCATGAAATTAGTTAAGTGTAGAGAAAATTATAGATGTTTTAAGAAGATGAAATTTTGGATGGAAACCCTAAATGGTATGCAAATTGTATGTTTAATGAGTAATATAGTTATTGATGATATAATTGGTTATGAAGGTTGCTAATTTGAAGGTGTGGTTATTTAAGAGGATATTTCAATTGTGGAACCACATTAACAATTTAAGGTAAGCAATTAATTTTAAGTAGTTGCCCTTGTCTGACTGCATCACAAGAAATTAAGTTATTAGTACAGTGGATATGATGTTAATAAGGGTGATTAGATATATGATTCAATTAAATTGTATTGTTGATTGAGGCTATGTCATTTATATAGGTTATTAGGCGTTAAGTCTTTTGTTTATGGTTGATTACGTTGGTCTTAGGTTTATGGTTGATTACGTTGGTTTGAGAATAGAGTGTACATGATATAATCATTATGGCTTAGAGAATTTGTTCTTGTGGATGATAAGTACACATGATTTCATGCATAGTTCTGGCATCACATTATGACCGATACACTAAAACCAAGGTACTCCCTCTTGTCTAAATTGAATGCTAAGCTTTTTGAATGTTTTATGTACTACAAAGCTCAAGGATGAGTATGATCCCATGGAAGACATTTTCTTGAAAGATAGCAATCCTTGTGTATTAATGAGCGAACTCCTAAAACCCACGGTAATTGCAGTTCAAGGTGGGGACCTAAGTCGCTACTTTGGAGAAAAGAAGATATGTGAGACTTATTGGGAATTTTTCTTTTGGTCTCACAAGCATGATGAAAGTGCATGGAAACAAAGCCTTAATGACGGACAAGGAAAGATAGGCTATCTTGATATGGTCATTGAAGACTTTATTATTTTTCTTTTATATGGATGCTCCAATATGAATGAGTTGACTCATGATGTCAACAAATGTTTCTCATTTGATCCGGATGGACAATATTTGGGTGAACCTATGAAAAAAATATTCTCAGGTCCTCACTCACTTAAAGATGTGTACGGGATTGTGGAAAAGGTGGACCAGCTTGTTACTCTTTGCACATAACTCATTCTTTTCAACGAATTTGACAGTGAATTTTTGCATAGAGTTTCCTCACTTATAAATGTCTGTGCTATCCAAATTTCATGCAAAAATTGGTTGAATTGTTCAAGATATGGCTATTGCAAGTTCACTCTGAAAACTGTCATTCCGAGAATTCAGCCTTGCCAAGCCGAACATGTTTTGATGTTTCTATCATAACTTTTTATTCTCTTGGAGTTTGACATTGACATTTTGAGGGTTTGTTTTTAACTTATATGGTGATGTACTATCCAAAAATCAAGGCTAAATTCCACCAATTAGTACATTTTTATTTCTATCGAAATTGCACCAATTTCTGCTAGAATCCTAGCTTCTGTCTTGTGCGATTTTGAGTTCATGGTGCTTTGTTTGGGTGGTGGAAATAAGATACAGTTACAAAAGGGGAATTTGGTTCATATTCAAGCTTCAAACAAGATTAGAAGGGGTTATTGAAGAAGAAAAAGGAAAATGGGGCTAAGCCATGGATTTGAGGTCAAATCCTCAACCACCCCAGAAGGATGATGCGCCCCAAGATCCTACCGCCTGAGCCGAGCCATAATAAACTATTATTTTGTAGGAAATACTACATTAATGGTGCTTGTGGAAAATCCTTGCGTGAAGAAAAAAAAGAAGTTATCCAATATGTTTCTCGTGGAACCATACAACTTTCAATCAACTCGGCTAGCATTGTCTCGGTTTGGAGGAACTCATTTTGATCGAAGCCAACAAGGTTGGATGAGAGCGTTTTATCGAGATTTTCATGTTAATTCCTTACTTTAGATATTTTGATGGTTGGATGGCTGGTTAGGATTTATTTTGAGAATTTTTAGATCATTTTGTTGTTTTAGGATTTGAGGTGCTCGGTTTGCATGTAAACCGAGCCGTCAGCCTATTTTTGACAACTTAAGGGCAATATGTAATTTTCTTGTAATGCTCATTAGAGAGGTATTTCGTCCTCTCTAATGAACCTTAATCTTCAGTTTAGAACCCCGTAATTTTGTTGTGCAAATTCGTGGAAGAGCTGGTGCTCTCTCATCCTTCGGTGTTCGGGTAGCCTAATCGCAAAACCTACACCAAACCATCTTCCTCAACGTTTCTTGATTGTTCTTGAGAGGAAGTTTGGTGCTATCTTCTCTAGCATCTTCATTTGAGGGTGTCATTTGGCGTGAGGAGATAGAAGAACGAGTCAAAGCCAAGGTGTAGAGATCTTTTTGTGAAGGATCCAAACTAGTCGCCTCTCTCGGCTGAGTGGGAGTGTGCATACCAACTTGGTCTAGCTCTTGGTCGATTACAATTTCTGACTTGACTTTGAATTGGAGATTTGGGATACATCAATAACTTAGAAATGTCTTGTGATCTCTTGCTATCTGTGAAGTGTTAGACATAAGAATTACTTTAACGCATAAATCTGTCAATTAGTATATGAACTGCTCTTTGTTTAGTTTAGGCATGCACTGTACGACTTCAATAATATGTTTTCTTTTGTATACTCTGTACATTGTTGCGAATTGTATATGACATGACACACATGCATCATGAATAGGGCTTATAAAAATGTTGACATATGCATGACATGTTAATGAAATAAACGAATAAACGTAAATAGGCGTGTGGGGATTTGGGAGAATAGGTGATGGTTCATTGTGGTGACACCCCTAATGGATGTATCTCCTTCCACGTAGGGAAAGAGTGACTGTTAGGCCGCATGGACCATAGGATGTATTCTTTCTCTTAAACTAGAAATCCCTCTCGCTTTCACAACACAGGAGATTGGTAACAGTCATTATGGTGACACCCCTACTAAATGTATCTCCTCGTCGGAGTGAAGGTTAAGTTATATGACCATAGGATGTATCATTTCTCTATAACGAAATATAAAGGAGGAGATAGGTTATTTTCTAAGATAGACTGCATAAGCACGCATTGGGCATGAGCATTGTATTTCATTCTATTTCTTGCTAAGCGTTAGGTTCATTGTTTTATCTTGTGATGTAGGTATGTACGAGAAGTAGGAGAACAGGTCAATGACAATTTATGAAGGATTTGTACAGGCGGATCTTGTGACTAGCTAGGCTAATGAATGTAAAAGAAATGACTTGTAAAGCTTTTGTAAGTGTATTTAAATTGAAAAAGGAAAGAAGTTATTTATTGTATTCTAAAACGCTTTTTTTTATTTATTTAGTTTTCCCCTGTGCTTTATAAAATGTTTTCAAAAAAGATTTCTATTTATCCTATCGTTTAAAAATGAGTTTTTAATAATGAAAAGTCTTCCGCTATTTCACAAAAGAAAATAAAAAATTTTAAATTTTATATGTTTTCAATTGTATTAAAAATCGGGTCGTTACACAACCTCCCCTCAACTACCGACATAGAGTGAGATGACCGAGGAGGGGCTAAAAGGTATCATCTTCCATAGAATCTGAGGGCATCAGAGGCGATTCTGCGATGGAGAAAGGAGAATGTGTCAGCCGATGTGGATGGAGGTTGTGCGACCAACCTAGATTGAGGTTGTGTGGCTGACCTAGATCAAGGTTGTGCCTTGAATACCCATTTCACTCCAACTTTGGTCATCCCCATCCGAGACAAGGTCACCTAATTATACACATCCATGACCTTTTCATAGATTCTTGGCTCATCAGCATGTATCGTTATCCCATTACACTTAACAATCATCTGAATAAGCTAGTTATATGGCAAGCTCTTCGTCCAGTTGTTGAGGATGTCATATATGTGGCTCAAAATCACGTTACCAATGTTGAGTCTCTTCTTGTTGTAAATCTTCTTTATCAGATACAAATCTATGCAGCTAATATGATCTCGATGTCTATCTCGAGATAGAATCGTGTGTGATATCAGGTTATGGATCACTTGAGCTTTGACATTCAAGTCTTTAGATTTTGGCTTGTAGAACACTACACTGTTGGGATTATGGTGCAACTGCCGAAGCAATGCTAGACTTTTTCATTTTCTAATAAAGTCAAGATCCTGAGTTATGAAAATATTGCTCGCTTGATTTATCCGTTGAACATCTGAGCAACTTATTTATATCGTTGGGAGTTAATCTTAATTCCCGTCCAAGCATGTAACTCATCAGTTCTAATAGTTGGGTGCATAATTCCAAATTGGCATAAAATAACTTAACAATTTACTCACAGTAAGCTCCACCCAGTTTGCATAATCTAACAATTGCACTACAATCAAACATTTCTTTTATTCCCAACTCCATGAACATGTGAAATTTTACTCTCCTAGAGACAATAATCGAATTACGTTTAATATCATTGTCATAACTATCTTTTGACGACACTGTCCTAAAGATAGGTGAGAAGAATTCTATTATCAGTTGCAGAGAATGGGACGAATCAGAAATAGGTGGTGCTTGACCATAAGATTGAAAGGGAACAACTTCAATTGTTGGTCAATTGACACGAGATGAATCGACTTGTGCTTGACCACCCTAAGATTGAGAGCAAATGAATTTGGTTATAGTTCGACAAACACGAGATGAATTAGATTGTGGTTGAGATTGAGAGGGAATGACTTTATGCTTGAGGGTCAGTTTCATAGACTTGAGAAATTCGTGAGAAAATTTTAAAATTCAAGTTTTTGAGAAATTTGTGAGGGAAAGACAGTGAAATCGAGGAGATAATCGATTTCTGAACTTGAATCTTGAAGATTTAGCTCTTAGAAAGTTGAAATCGACGAAAATTGCTCTGAAAACTCTCAAAAGTTTCTCGAATATTGCTAAAAAAAATTTAGGGATCTGACATGAATTGGTGAACATGTTCGTAGAGCAATAAACTTATATAACAATGAGGTGCCGTAGACACATTCACATTCTTGTCCGCCGCAGATCTCTTGCGCCCCATCGATTGAGCACTATTTGATGGTCCAGATCTAATCTTACGCGCCTCAAAACCCTACCATGTGTCTGTAAACACTGCATTGTTATATATTTTGGGCTTATATAATTGGGACGCAAACACGTATTCTTTTACGGACATGTATTCTTCTAATGTAGACTTCCAGACTTATTTTTTAATTAGCAAAATTAGTTTAAAATTCAGTTTGTTGTTGATTCTAGATTTTATAGTTTTTTTTTTATGTTAAATATCCTTAAAATTATAATAAAAAAGTGTTTTTATTATTGTAATAAAAAAAAGGGAAATTAACATCACAGACCCTCTAGTTCGATATCAATACCAAGTCAAACCCTTGAGAATTTTTTTAACAACTAAAACCTTAAACTATGAAAAATTAATACCTCAACCTCGCAGTCAATTTTTCCGTCCAAATCCGTCAAACTTAACTCCTCAGTTAACTTGAAAAATTTTTCCCTCAATCTCGATCTCGTTCGTCAACGCTAATATTTAAAATCGATATAAGTTCTTCCATAAAATACGATTAGGTTAAAATACGAACGAGATCGAGGAGCTAGAGTGCCGACGAACGAGATTGAGATTGAGGGAAAAATTTTTCAAATTAACTGAGGAGCTAAGTTTGACGGATTTGGACGGAAAAAGTTGGCTGCGAGGTTGACGTTGTTAATTTTTCATAGTTCAGGATTTTAGTTGTTAAAAAAAATTCTCAAGGGTTTGACTTGTCATTAATCTCAAACTAGAGGGTCTATAATGTTAATTTTCCTAAAAAAAAGTACTAAAAAGGAAAGTAGGCGGAAACAAGTTCCACAAAATAAAATTTTAATTTATTTATTGGCTTAATCTCTAAGAAGTAATCACTTGATTAATAACACTTAAATAATAGTAATTATAGTCTTAGATTAATATTCAAAATATGCAAACTCTTTTAATTTAATTTTAGGAAAAAAAAAAAAAAAAGCTTTCAAAAATTCTTAATCAATGACTTTTTATTTTTGGTTCCATTGGAAAAAAATAGGAAAGAGCAACATAATTGAAAAATAAAATTATGATATTTTCAAAAAGTTGGATTGTACACTTGATATTTTCTTCTATGATTTTGATTTAAGCATGCGGTTGTGATTGTGATTGTGATTGTGATTGTGATTGTGAAGTATGATTAACCCTAATTTGTTGGTAGAAGCACATAGATTGGGTTGCTGAAGAACTATTTAGGCATGTGAACATGTTTGATTTTAGGTGTTCCAAATTCCCATCTTAAACTATGCTAAAATAATTTTTTAGTTTGGTCTGTTTTGCTGTTTTTAAGCTTAAATGTTGTCCTTTTCCTTTTCCTGTATAAAGCACTAACCATTTACTTAAGATTCAATTGCTCATCAAGTTCACATTTTTTTCATTATTTTCTCATTGATTGGGACACCCTTAGAGAGATAGAGAGACAACGTTGCTGTATAATTGATCAAATAAAAGATTACTTACATTAATTAATTAACATCTTCTAAATATCATGTTAAAGAATCAAATCAAAGCAAAAACTTAGAATTATCCTTACTAAAACTTGTTTTATATAAAGCAGGGGAAAATGACAAATCAACTATTATCTTTTATTGTTGGTGACAAACTAACTATCATTCTTTTTTTTAACAAATAAACCACTAAACTATGAGACATTGATGCCGCTACTATCGCTGTCATATTTACCGTTAAAAAAAAAAAGATGAGGTTGGTTTGTCATCAATAGTAAAGGATGATTGTTGATTTGTCATTTTCCCTATAAAGAATAATACTTAGATTGTTTGCACTAATTAACAACGTATAATTGTCATGTCAAAATGTAATATTAAAATATTTTTCTAAAAAAATTATTTTACAACAAGAATGATGTTAAGTTTACACTATAATTTGACGCTAAAATGTATTATTCATTGTAAACAATGCAGAAAATAGATTATTTGAATTAATAAATGAACGATAAGTAAAGACGGCGTCAAACAAACGTGTCAAATTATTGTTGTATAAAAAATTTGTTTTGCAAAGTGATTATTCTCCTACAATTAATCGAGAGCCTAACTTTAAAACATAATTATGGAGTTTAAACAAATTAACCCACCAATCTAGCAAGTGTAGGTTGGGTTTAATTCAGCTAAAAAATACTTTTTTAAATTTTTTTTTTTTTAATGAATGAAGAACATCGTCTTCCTCATCTAATCCAACCCAGAATGTCTGTGTAATGTGTTTGGTTCTCGAGAAAATGTCCGAGAAAATGGACAGGAAAACACTTTCTATTATGACAGAGGTGTATCCATCAGATATTTTTGATCCAGGTGACAACGGAGTTTTAGTTTTTTTTTTTTAATCAGATTAAATAAAAATAAAAATAAAAATATTTTATTTGAAAAACACAAAAGGGATGAAAATAGGAATAATTTTTGGAAATCTGAAATATATTTCTTAATACTTTAATTTAACGCGACAATATTATAATTATGCACTTATTTTTACATGTTATTTATATAAATGTGTGAATAAATATTTGGAATTTATTGTAATTTATTATATAAATGAATGAATAATAAGTTTTTAAAATATAATTAAATAAATAAAATAAAGATATTTGCGTAAAAGATTCCAAATAATAAGGAAAATGGAAATTCTGATAATAAATAATAATATTAAATAAAAAATCTTAAATATTGCAATAAATAAATGTAATTTATGTAATTTTTTCTTTCTCTCTCTCTCTGATGCTCTCTCTCTCTATCCAATTCTCTCTCTAGACCTTTCCAAAATGGAAGCGAATGAAAACCCACTCAACCCCTACTACCACCTCCAGCAGCAGCACCACCACCACCCCCACCACCAGAGCCCCACCACTGCCTCAACCACCGCCACCATCCTCACGTCATCCACCAATGGCCTTCTCCCTAGTGCCCTCCATATGTCATCTCCGGCCACTGCGACAACCACTGACACTGGGGCCCACATGCTCTACCCTCATTCTGCACCGTCTGCGGCGGTGTCTCAGTCCCCGTTGGAGTCTGTCCGGCGGAAGAGAGGGAGACCCAGAAAGTATGGCACCCCAGAGGAGGCTTTAGCCGCGAAGAAAGCTGCGACCGCCTCCGCCCACTCTTCCACTTCGAGGGAGAAGAAGCACCGGGGCTCTTCTTTCGCCTCTCCTTCTGCCTCTTCGTTTTCTGAATCTTCGAAGAAATCCCAACTCGGTGCTCTCGGTGGGTCTCTCGGAATAGTCATTTACTTATTTTGCGAATTTTGGGTTTTTCTCCGAATGATTTGGAATTGGTATTGCTGTCGATTTCTGCATTGGTTAGTTTCAATTTTGAGTCCTTTTTTTATATTCTGCTGCCTAATCGTTCAAAACCCTCCTCCTCTTGTTTTATTAGACAATTCTCAGCTGCAATCGAAATCCCATCCACTTTGCTGCCAGTTTCATTCAAAATTACTGTAACTCTTGGCGTAGATTTAATGTTTTTTCCCTTAATGTTCAATTGGCTCCAAATTAGTCGAGATCTTTCTTATTATTGTTGAAGCTAATAGATTCTCATAAACACGACAACTCAAAAAATTTTATGTTCTCTTTTCTGTCAGAAAATCGAATGTTTGTATCAGATAGTCAGTCGTTTCTGTTTCACTCTCTCCATCAAACTAATGCTCATATCTGGAAATTCAAACGTAAATATACCATATTCACATTTTAAGGTACTGTCAGATTACTTTACTATGATTTGTGGATTAAAAAATCCTACTTTTTTTCCTGGAGTAATATGCTATTAATATTTCCAAGTATGATTTCTTTACGTTGTACACTCAGTTTGTAGAATGGGTGAGAAAGTGGATTCTTCTGATTGTTTGTGTTTTTCTTATAATTTACTATTGGCTTGGATTCAATCTAATTTCATAAAATTTTCTTTTTTATCCTCCTTCCACTAATAATGCATATTTATATGGGTTCCTACTTTGAATTGGTGATGCAGGAAACGCTGGACAAGGTTTCACACCACACGTACTTAATGTTGCAGCTGGTGAGGTAATATCTTCTTTGTGTTTCTTCAAGTTTTAGCTTTCTTAGTTTTAGTTTAACCCAAGAATTCATCATTCTGCATGAATGCAAGCTTTATTATCATACAAAACTACTTGTCTGCCAAAAATGCTAAAAATATACTCAGTAGTACTCATTATATAAAGTATTGTTGTCCATTCGATGTCCATCAAATTATATTCTATATCGAAGATGTGCTATTGTTGCAGCACAGGAATGGAGTAGAGACCAGTCTTTGAAATCTGTTGATCTTAACAACTGCTCGAATATATTTGCATTTTCGTGAAAGAGCACGTTTTTTTCATGTGCATATCTGCATAGTTGACACTGATAAACTAAAACTTGATGTTGGCTAAAAACTTAATATTTTGGAGTTATCATTTTACCCCGTTTAGTTTTGGTAAGGTGGGGACGTATGGGAATCTGACATCATATTTGACAATGTTCTCTTTTTTTTTGAACATTAATATCTAGTGTTATTGATTTGAATCTAGATATTTTAAGTTGACTTTTAAATACGAGGAGCTTTTCCAATTCTCTCTTGATTCATTTAGTCTGCATAGACATTCAAGTTAGAAGTGTCGAACAAGCATTTTGACTTGAGTTGAGTCAAGTCATGAGAAAGATTGATTTACCGAGTTAACGAGTCAAATCTAGCTATTTCGTTTGGCTAACCAAGCTAAGCCAATTAGAGCTCAGTTTGAAAAAGTTGTGGCTTGACCAAGCTTATGAACTTTGTTTAGTCCTTAGCATCGAGTCGTTCACAGTTTGAGCTGTGCGTTCCTAGCCTAGATCATGGATTCGCCGCAGCTTGAACCATTTTTGGGTGTTGGTCTGAGAAGTCTTGCGGGCTAGCCATCCTAGTAGTAGTGTAATTCTACTTCCAAATCATCCAAGCTTTGGAAACTTTACTGTATTTGATGTTTACAGTGTGGATGCCATGATGAGTTCTTAACATTATTCCCTGCCAGAATTTAACCCTGCAAATAAAAAAAAACAAATAATAGACCCATGAAGTTGCATGTTGCAAGAAGTATTTAGCAAAATTTAATTTTGAATATTTAAAGAGATCTCCGAACAGGCAACGCTGATGTTATGATTGTTTATTTGAGAATGATTACAGCAGAACAATTATTTTTGTTCCTTCGATTACAATGATTGGATTCATGCTAACCGTGATTTTTGTGAAAGTTGGTAATTTTAGGGCATTATAATTACCAGATTGGCTATGTACATGTTCAAGTTTAACTTAATTATGAAATCTTCATCTTCATTTATGTCCATTTCTTTCTCTTTTTTTTTGTTTGATCGGTTGATTTATGTCCATCTCTAATGCAATTAGAAGCACTTCGATTATGATAAGATAAGCGCGGAAACAATTTGTATAAATTTTTCATATCCGTGATATTTCGGAGAATATGTGGTTCTTTCTCATATTTTTCCCGCAACTTATTTTAAAATTTTATGAGATAATAATATATTTAATCTCTACGGAGTACCAAATATATGTAAAATAAGAAAAATAAACTGTCTATGGTTTTTCTTGATGCAAATGACAGGATGTGGGCCAAAAAATTATGTTGTTCATGCAACAAAGTAAGCGGGAAATGTGTGTTCTTTCTGCATCAGGGTCAATCTCTAATGCAGCTCTCCGACAGCCAGCAACATCAGGAGGCAATATCGCATATGAGGTAATTTTTTTCGACTGTCTAACATTCAAATTTACTTTAATGTAATTGTTGTTGACTTTACAAGGTCGCGTATAATATTTACTTCTCCTGCAGATTAGTTTTTGTTGTCCCCAATACTAAGGGATTGAGATTTCAAATAGATACTTTTTGAATATACAGTGCTGTAAATTATTTTCATTTGGTGTAATGATTTAAATAATCAGTTTTCCCAACATTAAGTTTTTGATCCTTACTCTGAAGTCAACCCAGTTGGAATTGCTGCATTCATTTCTTCCTGAATGGAAATTTGAAAGAAATGCATGATTCATGGAAAAATTGAAATTGGTGGTGCTCATTTGAATAAGATTATATATTTTTTTTATAGAAATTTTCAAGTATTGTACCAATGCCAGTGTCGACATAGATCGCGTGGAGTGTATCTTGGGTATTTTGAGATTTCATTAGATGCTGATAATGGAAGATTCCTCCATGGAATTACAAGTTATCGCTATTGTTGATAGCTTTCCAGATAACTTGACTGAAGCATGTTTGGTAGGGTAAATTTGAGGCAATATGGAATTTTGCGTAAAGCTTCCTCGGGTTTGAGCATCTTTTACAGCTTGCCGTTTTATTCATTCTGTCTCTTAATGCACTTTTGTTGCTGATGAAGAACATTGCTTTCTTCTTTTGAATCTGCCTTAATGAAATATCATTTATCAGGGTCGTTTCGAGATTATTTCACTAAGTGGGTCATATGTGCGAACTGAGCTCGGAGGGAGGACCGGCGGCCTAAGTGTATGTCTGTCCAGTGCCGATGGCCAAATCGTTGGGGGAGGAGTCGGTGGGCCTTTGAAGGCCTTGGGACCCGTTCAGGTACCATTATCGATCAAATCAATTTTTCGTGATATATTTATGCTGCTGATCTTATTTTAGATCATTACATCGACAATCCGTTCAATAAATTTTAAGACCTTCATACAATTAAGGCTCTGTTTGGAGTGATCTCGTATTTCGATTTTGGTAACACTTTGATTGTAAATTGAGATGTCTTAGCTGTTTTATCGGTGAGAGTCGCAGCAAGTTGGAAAATATGAGATGTTGATCACTGGCTTAATGCTGATTTAATCCTTTTACATCATTTCTTGAATCTTTACTCATTGGTAGGTCATTGTGGGTACATTTCAAATGGACTCGGAGAAAGAAGTAATGAGCGGATCAAAAGGCGATGCAGCTGTAAGCAAGTTGCCACCAATCGGCGGCCTATCAGGATCAAGTTTAGGCTATCGCTCAACAATCGAGCTATCCGGGAGAAATCCCGCGAGGGGAAACGACGATCATCAAGTAATGGGTGGTAGCCATTTCATCCTTCAACCCCACGCCATGCACTTGTCTCCACGAACCATCGATTGGAGGAGCAATACGGATCCTATCGCCACCGCTGGCTATGAATTGGCAGGTAAAAGGCCAAAATTAAATGGTAGACCTGTTGTGTGTCGTAAATGCCCGTACCCGTATTGTGTTTTTGTCTGTATCTATGTTTGTACGCGTTAATATCAGGTTTTTGGCGTTGTTTGCAGGAAGAGTCGGTCGCGGGTCAAACCAATCTCGAGAAAATGGAGACTACGATGAGATTCCGGACTAGGAAGTGGGGAAGTAGATGAATGTATTTATATATATGACAAGTAGGGAATGAAAAAAAATCAGAGCAAGCTTTGTTTTAACCTTTTTTTTTTTGTATGCTTTGTAGTAAGCAGAAAAGCATGCATCCAACACCACACCATACACTTGTTTGGAGGTGACGGATGGCCACACAAAATGCCTTTTGTTGTTAGAATGTCTATTTTTACTTGCTTTTCTTCTTCTTTTTTGATTTCTGGCTTTCTTTCATGTTCTTCTATTGTCTATTTTTGCAAAAATAGTACTTCTTGATGGATGGATTGGAATATATGTTACATTTTTTCAAATGTAATTCAAATCATATAATATGTATAGTTAAATAATCGAATCATATCATTTAGATCGATGTCACATGTGCTAACAATTTTGACACAAATTTTTAATTACACGTGCGAACGTGAATATTTTAGCATGTTACGGTTCGATTTTATGGTTTATTTTGTCAAATAATTACAATTAATTATTCTTACTTAACATAGTAATTTGGTACATTAATGAATAATTGAAACAAATGTTATGTATCAAAATATAACATTACTTATAATGATAATATTGAAAAATAATGCTTTGATTATGACACTTAGGATAATAAAATAAATTGTTTATTCAGTGGATCGTCATGATATAAAATTAGAGCGTATTATTCTAAGAGTTTCATATAACCAATTTTAGGTAGTTCATTTGATTGACTTCTCCTAATTCGATTTACTTTTTTGCCTGCGAAACGACAACGGAAAAATTGCTTTTTTCTTCAAAAAGTGAAATATTGGTGATGAGAACTAGACGACGACAACGGAATAGGAAGAGGAAAGAAAAGATGGCGATATGAATTGGATGGTTAAATCGAGATGAAGGTGAGCCACATGAAGATGTTCGAAAAACTGAAAACGTGAGAATTGTTTTCGATGACGAGAAGACCACGTTGAAGCTTCCCGGAATTGTCTTCGCTAAAAGATTGTTTCAGTTATTCTGATTTTAGCATAAAAATGAAGTATAATTAAAATTGCAAAGATGTAATTGAAGATGTTTCTTTGTGGGTTCAGTTTTATGTTGAAGATGTTTCTTCGCGGGTTCGGTGTAACGGCGATGTTTACTCTGTCAATTTTTCATATTTCATTGTTAAATTGTTAACGAAAGTTTTTCAATAGTTGACTTGTCATTGATTTTATAGTATAGTGGTTGATTTGTTAATTTCCCTAAATGAGTTTAACTAAAAAACTGAAATTGTAAAAATGAAATTTAAAAAAAATAAACGGTTTTAAGAATGGTTTTTTATAAATTCTCGTTACTTGGGAAGGGCGACCTTGTGCTCGGTACTGGTCTTCATTGATTAGGGTTGCAGAATCAGAGAAAAAAGCCAGACATGGCGGACGACCTCTTCGAAGGACTCCCTCCCCCGGCGGAGCCGAAAGATCAACCAAATGAGCTAATAGATCAATCTTCGGAAAAGCAACATCAGGGCGCCAAATCCTCTGCCGACCTTCTAAGGTTTTCTCCCAAACCTATCCTCAAAAGTGCCCTAAAGCGTCCCAAGCCTGTTGACCAACCAAATCCTGAAGGTCTTGCTTATGTATTCCTTTTTATTTTCGCTTTAAAATCAAATTGCACGTCTTTTTTGTTGATTCTAAAATTTTGAATCAATCTTAATATGATTGTCATCCCAGGGCTTTATGAAATCTGCTGTAGTTACATATTCTTGCTCAGTTAGTCAGTTTTCTAAAAAAGCTTAACATATTTATGACATTTTCATTTTCATTTTCATTTGGGAAGCTTTTAATGTTATGCAGAACTAAGATTTTGGAAAGATTAAGGTAATATAGTTCATGTAAAGGAAAAAAAAAAAGAAGAGAAGAGGGAATAAGAACCAGAAGTAGTAAAGATTATCTATCTCTTTTGAAGTTGCCCTCCCAATTTAGCTTGCTTGTCTATTTCTTTCACACAAATTAGATACTTGGAGAAAGAAGTTGAAATGTGGTTATGGTTATCAGCTACAGCTAGTGCACCTGGAAAACGCTTGAAATTCAAAACCACAACAGATGCGTCTGAAACCCAAATAATAGAGGCCATGCAGAAGATAGCCTCTCATATTAAAAATCCTTCAAAGTTCAGCAAGGCTTCAAAGCTCGCCATTCAGCTGATTGAAGCTGGAAGTGTCAAGCCAGGAACTGTTGATTACTTCTTTGCCATTCTCGAAGCTTCAATGTCTTCGCCAACCTCTTGTAATGAACCTTCAGTGCGAGCAGATTATCATGCACTGTTCTTGGCTGCAGAAAATGCTCTGGAGGTGAAACTAACACCTGTTTCTTGTGTGTTTTTTTGAGGGTGATATATTTTCTAAATTTACCATCTTTCCTTGATCATAATATTGCTCTTTATTCTTGTTTTAGTTCCTTACGAATAAGCAAAAGAATCAAGTACGTACGTGGATGATCCGGGTGGTGGTTGCAAATGATTTATATACAGATGACAGTTTTGTGGTATGCTCTTTATAACGTTTGTTCAGTAAATGTACCTTTCATCGATAAAACAGAAAAGAAAAATTATGAAAGTTGTGGTAATTGGTTGGCTTTAATGTAGGAAATTATTGAGTCATCATATGTCTGGTTTTAGGGAAGTAAGTTTGTGTTCCCACAGAAATGGTCGACTCAAAAAAGCTCAATGGTGGAAGATTTATAAATCATGGAATAAGCTAGTTCTTAGAATTAGCTCATCCAGAACATTAGAGATTTTTTTTGTATTGAATAATGACCTTAATTGATTTTCATACATGTTTCTCTGGTCTTTCTGATTGGCAAGTGTGATTAAAATTTTATTAGCTAAGTTTTGTATGTTGAAAAATTTTATTAAATCCCACATAGTAATATGATTAAGATCTTGAAAAGTGATTATTTTGAACTGTCAGCTTCCATTTTCTTATTTTTGGCACAATAACATATTTCGTTCTGCTGTTTTGCTTTATCAACTTTGAAGTAGTTCTCAAAAGCAGCTGGGCTAATAAAAGAAGCCATATCTGATCTTCCCATTGCGACAAAGGTTGATGACATGGAGGAAGCCGAAGCCCTTAAAGAAGAAACTATGAAAATCCATGAGGATGACCAGACTAAGCAGGATGTTTCCTTAGTCGCTCCTTTGGAGAATAATGCGGAGTCTTTGGACCCATTCGGGCTAGATGCTTTTTTAACTAGCTCATCGAAGAAAAGTGAAAAGGCCAAAGGAAAGAAAGATGAAGACACAAAAATATTTCTCAAGTCACAAAGAGAAGCGTTAATTTTTTGCTTAGAAGTTGCTGCTCGTAGGTACAAGACTCCATGGTAGGCTAAAACCACCCACTTGAAATTTTCTCTAGTCAAAGTTTACTTGTTTGAT
This sequence comes from Begonia loranthoides, assembly GCA_022433065.1. Lineage (NCBI taxonomy): Eukaryota > Viridiplantae > Streptophyta > Magnoliopsida > Cucurbitales > Begoniaceae > Begonia > Begonia loranthoides. The sequence goes on along the minus strand of CM039477.1, from coordinate 4,883,837 downwards.
TATATGTTTATGAATGTTTTATTTTCTCAGGTGCCAAACAGTAATTGATATCTTAGAGAAACATGCATTTGATAACGTGTCGAGATTTACGTCCCGACAGAGAGAAGCGATAGAGAAACTATGGGCATCGATAAAGGAACAACAAACTCGAAGGAAGCAAGGCAAATCCGTATCTGGAAAACTTGACGTGAATGGCTTCGAATGGCTTCAACAGAAATACGCAGGCGAGAAAATTAGCATCAGGCATTCTGTTGGAGGGTGTGGAGAAAGGCGAGCCGAACAGTGGCTTGGTTGATCGATAATACCATCAATCTGGCATTAAAACACAGATGTATCTGCTGATAAAAGCGTTTTCTATGATGTAAACGGCCAAGAAATAGTTGCATTTGTACAAGTTGTGGGCTCCATCTGTTTTGGGGCAGAATTGAGAGTATGTCATGTGTAAGTGTATATATTATATGTGCGAGTCGTCACTGCTGCCTGCCCTTTTTAGGGCCAAGGAAAGTTGACTGCTTTTGGTGTTTATTCTTGTACTTTTGATGGTCTAGAAAGTGCTTTCTATTATTGTAATTTGCAGTTCTGCATTCTGCTGAGGAAACCTTCTTAGTCTGATGAAGAAGAAAGCTTTGAATTTGAAATCATGTTGAGCCTCCTCCCGTCGTGCTTCAAACTTGTCTTTTTAAAGGAAATTTACCCAGTTTTCTCATTTTCCAGACTCTTCCCACAATAGTTCATTGCATTTTTCAGCAAAACATGTCCAACCCTATGGGTTTCTAACCGAAAAATGAACGGTTGAATTGTGATGGAGCTGTTCGCAAATACCTCTCCAGAAACCGGCCGTACATTTCGGAGCTCTCTGCACCAGAGAGAACGGACATGGGCGCTAAATTTTACTTAGTAATCCCAAATTTCATGTGTCAAGGTGGACATCCCTCCAGGGGGAATCGAATTGGGGTGGTCGGTGCTAAAATATTTACTCACTCAAGACTGAAAACCAAGACTAGCACGAACTCCCAATAACTGCAGAAAACCTTCAAAAGAATGAGTGTAATTGGACATTCGCTAATTGAAGTTACATGTTGCAACAGAAAGCAACTCAAGATATGAAGCTGTCCCCCTCAAATAGAACATTACCCAGAACCTAAAAAAATAAAAAATAAGCAGGAGAGAAAATAACAATAATAAAGCTTACATCTTTCCTGCTTTCCTTGCACTTGAATGGGCAGTAATTTTCCCAGCAAAAGGTATGAGATGCAGAGATCCTTTAGCTGGCACATGATACGGTGGGGGCATTGCACAGCTTTGTCATATAAAGGGTCATCTGTTTGCCTATTATCACATCCAATGTGCCCTTAATCATCCAAATTCTCCGACTGCATACATCCTCTAGATTCTTCACTGTGACTCACGTTAAATTTACTAGCTTCGGCCGCCTAGTTTTCTGGTCGATATCCACTGTGAGACCGAGTGAATTAATTTCAGGTAAATTTACTGCCTCTTGAAGCTCCAATTCAGCAACTACTCTTTGGTTTTCTACATTATCTTCCAATAAATTCCTCATTGACCAAATCCCCCATTCCCTCAAGAACGGATTATCATCATCCGTAACACATTGCTGTAAGAGAACAAGAATCCCTTTCTTCTTTCTGATCTCGTCTTGTACATGCTTTCTTCTATACGCACAATTGGCTAAAACCGCGACAATGTCTCTTCTAAACCCTTTATAGGGACATATCATTGATGACCAAGAACTTGTTCCTTCCTTATTCTCATCTTCTTTAATAGATTTCCTCATTATAGATGGAGGCTCGAGATTGTGAAGTAAACTCAGAAGCAAGTCTATAAGACCTGCAGATGAAAGAATTTCGACAGAATCCATTGAACCTTCATTAGACAATCCTACAAAATCTTGAGCACAAATATCTCTTAAAATGACCAGTGAGAAACCCATCACATCGACAGCTGCCACGCCAGTTGGAAGAGCATATTTGCCTCCAGGAGCAGAATTGATAAACATGACAGAGCTTTTAAGTATTCCAAATATATGCAATGCAAAATCATCAGGGAGGGTAATCTCTCTAATTCGCTCATTCAAAATCTCTGACACGATCCTTAAGATGCATGCTTGTTCTGATGAAAAAGAAGAAGATTCTTGAACTTCAGTTTTCTCACCATTCCCAGAACCGGCAACAAGACATGAGAACAATGGGGAAAAGTATGGTCCCTCAAGGCAGATTCTTGACAGAAGTAACTTCAACCAGACTTCTCCAAAACCAACTGATGAAAGTAAGAAAACAAATGGAGAATATATGTAATTTATTGGCAATAATATTGCTGTAAATTGAACGTACAGAAAAAGCATTGACAAATAATATAGAAAGTAAGCACCACTGGAACAGAAAAATTGAAGTATAGATAACATTCAGTTGGGATGCCTCCATTGGACTGTGACACTAGTCTGGCACACAAAGGAATAAAGATGTATCTTTTCTACTTTTATCTTTTAGACATCTCAAAACACCAATGAGCTGCAACGGACATATTCAGAACATATATGGGAGACTTAATATTGGAATATATATATATATATATGTTTTGTTTTGAGACAGAATAAATATCTAAACTAGGATGGCAGGAGAACAGAATAAAATGCAGATAAAAAACAAGAAAAAAGAGGAAGGCTCTTTTTTTTCTTACAGCTACATAATTTGATGAAAACATGATCATATGCTACGTATAATTTTTATGTCATTTGAGGCGTTCTTCACGTGTCCTTATCCTAGCTTTTAAGGATGTTTTATTTGTATCATATCATGCTTTATGTTGTGTATTACACAACAGCCATATAAAAATTTTACCTGCAGCAGCAGACTGCATAATCTCTCTGATAAGAGGCAAACCACTATCATCACAAAACTGTGGAACAAGTTCAGGGCTGCAAATGCAAGAAGTGTAAATGATCATGCACAAAGGATCCAATATCTCTCGGAGATGAACTCTTGCAATTGCCATAAATCCATTGGGATACATGTGATGCCAAATTGCTTGCTGATGCTTTTCTCCAGCCAATGAAACATTTGCTAGAACTTGCAACCCAAATCGAATAATACCGTTACTAGAATCAGACTTAATCCCAGCTGATTGTATAACATTAGAGACAATGTCAACTCCTCTTTGTTTGATGAATAAATCCTGGTGCTTAATTTCACCTGCGCAGAGGTTTCTAAGGAGTTTTAAAGATGAAAGAAGTATGCGGGCAGAAGAGTGAGGAAGAAATTGAATAAGATCAAGAACACTGGTAAGGATATTGGTGGCAGCCAGATCAGTACGGCCTGTTAAGCTTCTGGAACGTTCAATGAGTATTTCTAGTGATTTTTCTAGGGAACATGCATTTGCAGCATTAAAAAATGGTTGGATGATATTCTTAGGTAAAGGATATTCTACTGATGATGAATCCTCCATTTTCAACCTAAATAATAAATATGTGAAAAGAATGTCCTTAAGTTGCAAAACGGAGAGATGCTTTATCAAATAAGTCTTATGAATCAAGATTAACAATCTCTCTAAAGATCAAATACGGTGCTCGTGATCCTGCACAGAAATATGAAAAATAATCAATGTACTGTATAAATAAGCTTCAAGATTATCAGAACAAGGAGAGAACATTTATTTCTTAACAACTATACAAATTCCTTCTTACCTAAAAAATGAAATTAACTGTGATGCACAAAGAATAAACTATTTCTTCAGCCAGAATTAGGACTTTGATGTAACAAATGTAACAAGAAAAGAAAAAAGATCACAGTTAAGTCATTTCCTATTCTCATAACACATATTTATGGGGATATGATGAGAATTTACACTCTAAACTGTGTCATAAATTAATCTATTGCGTTTTGAAGCAACAAATTGTAGCCCAATAAATGTTCGGTTTGGTTTTGGTTTTCTATTTTCGGTTTGGGCCCAGTTTAGGCTCGGTTTTTCGGTTTTGTGTTTCGGTTTGGGGTCGGTTTTGAAATATGATCACTTGCAACAAAACCAAATTTCTATCAGACTATGAATTGATATTTTCAAATCATATTGGCAATGTCTCTTTGAACCAAACAAAATAAATATTGCTCCACCTTAAAAGTGGTCGCCACCTATAAGCAGAAGCTACATCCAAAACAGTAACGATTTTTTTTTTAAAGCTGAAGTCCTTCTGCAGAAGAAACCTTCCTAATGAAAATGATTTCCAATTCACACTCATAAATTAACACTCATAACTTAAGAGTGAAAAGCTTCCACTATGCTGACCCTTCTAGCAACCACTCATCTTCATTAATCAATTGCATCAATTGCTTCAATAAACATAAAATTACCTCTTTCTTTTTGTGAAGAAAAGACTTGACATAATAAATTAATTAATATTGGCCAAATCTGATGCCAATCACCATCCTTTAAACAAACCCAACAAAAGTTCAAGTTGTCCAGTTTTTAAACCTAAAAACAACATATTCAATCTGCCAGATTGTGGTCTGGGTAGAAAATCAAACAAAAAATTGGAGTGATTCAACAAATTTTGGCAACAGAAATCAACTACCAGCGATTTTCAACGTGATAACAATTAAATAGCTACATTTTGAACCCAAAAACGCTGAACAAACATTAAGAAACATACTACAACAAACATTAAAAAAGATTAAGACTTTCATCGAAACAGAGATAGAGAATAATACCTTTGTCACGAAGATCTCACCTCTGCGGACAAAAAAAATCGTCGCCTCTCACTCTATCAGCTCTCGTTTGAGTCACGAACCGCTCGCCTCAGTTGGCCCTCTGCCTCTCCGCTCGTAGGAGTCGAGACTCGCCGCGAAGGGGAAGAAGTCTGAAGTTCAGACTTGTATGCAACTCCAATTGTACTTGAAAAAATTGAAAATCATCTTAGTTTTGTAAATCTCTATTTGCTCTTTTTTCTTTTGCAGGTTTATGTTATTGTTAGCAGACAATTATTTAGGGGTTGGTGATTTAGTGATTATTTTATTAATTTCTCTAAAAATAAGCAAAACAAAAATTATAAAATAGATTTATTTTTTTATTTTTTTTTAATTTCAAACAATTTATTTGCCTCAAACATATATATGTTTTCATTTTGATTGTTGTAATAAAACCTTTGTATTAATAAATCTTTGGTTAATTATCAAAAAAATTCTTAAATTATGAGATTATAGACAAATTGACTCTTAACTTGTTAAGAGATGAATAATTAAACTATCATCTATAAACAAAATAACATTTATTGTCTAATTTATCATTAAAAATAAGTTATGGGTGCCTGTGTGAACCCTGAGGATGTCTGTGCGACGGACGTTTGGTCTAGAGACAGTGACATTTTGTCCTAGATGTGAAATAATAACGTCAATTTAATAATTTATGCTTTTCAAATGGTTAGGAATGTAACATCAAACTCCATTGTAAGATTCGTCTAACATAATATATAAGTGTGTTTATACATGTAGCAGTTATGTCCCATATTAACATGGTTTGTGTCACGTCATTTAGGGTCCAAATCAAACACTCGTGTGGTACTAAACCAAGAAATATTTGTCTTCTTTTATCGAATACGATATAGTAACTCTACCCAAATTGGTCAACATTTGCAACCAAACCATCGTCTTTAAAAACAACCCTTGAAATTAAATAAAATCAAAGTGGTCAAATAATCAGAGACCTAATATAAATACATTTAGGGTAAATAAAAAAAAATGACAAATCAACCATCTTTCTTTATTATTGATGACAAATCAACTATTATCATTTTTTTCCTAACAAAAAAATGTCAAATTCAACATTACTATCGCGTTTACCGTTAAACGTGATGATGTGGCGTTGCGACGGTTCGTATACAAACCGCCGCAGCGCCATAGTTTTTAAAACAAACCGCCGCAGCGCCATAGTTTTTAAAAACTAAACGAAGAATTGTTATAAACCGCCGTTGTTCATGTAGGAACAACAGTGGTGTCTCAATACACCGCGGCGGTCTGGTATGAAGCCGACACGATGTATTGACACACCGCTGCGGCATGACAGCGAACAACTTGACAACGAACCGCAGCGGTTTTGTCGTCAAGCCGCAACGGCTTGAGGACAAACTGTGGCTATTTATTCGTCAAGCCGCAGTGGCTTGAGGACAAACCGCGGTGGTTTGTCATCCAACCGGCGCGGTTCTTAGTTTATGAAAGCATAACTATAATTTTGACCTCTTCAACTTCAAATGACCATAACTTTGGCTACGGGTGTCCTAATCGGCTCCATAATATATCAAATCGAAGCTCTCTTAGAGATCTACAACTTGTCATGAGTTTGATCATGTGACCCACATTTCTCAAACCCAAAATTATGCGTTTAATCCCTCAAATTTGTGACCAAAGATTTTAGACGTGTCAAACCGTGGAGGTTTCACGACACACCGCGGCGGTTCGTCGTCAAAGCGTTAACGGCAAACGTGATAGCGATGGTAGTGTTGGAAGTAATGTGCCCAACAAGCAAATGTAATAAAACAATTTTATAATATATGAATAATTTTATATTGATTGATATTATGTTAACATTTTATATTATGTTTTATAAAATTCATAGAAAATTCTTTGTTTATTTATGTTAACTTTATATTAACATATATATTGTATATATGTGAGATAAAATATAAAGAGTAATAACCAGAATATGTCCATGACTTATATTTGAAGTATGGAATCTTCAAATAGTTCATAGTCATAAAACATAGTTTATCTCATTAAGAATATATAGTCATATCCTGACTAAATATGTAGTGACATAAGATAAATATGTTTTATATAATATGATTATATAGGGCTGGACCAGATAAAATTATATTGTTCTGATAATTTTCGTTAAATATAGAATAATTAATTTTATCATAATAATGGTTATATATGCATGATCTTAATTCGTTGTATTTAACAAAGTCCTATTTTATTTTAATTTATTTTTTGATTTACTCGGTTAAGTTTTGTACGAGTTACGATTCGTATACCTTGTGTATTGAGAGTGAATTAAAATGAATAGTTAGGAATGTTAATATTGATACAATGAAATCTATTTCTATAGATTCCATTGTTTGTTAGTTTAAGGATCCAATAATTAGCGCGCAATTCATAATCGTTATGAATTAATTATTCAATCAAGAACTAATAGTAGTCAAGGATAAAGACGCAATATGAGAGGTTAACAAATTATAAACCTAGCTCTATTGCGAATCTAAATTGAGAGTTAATACATATGTAATGACTATATCAATGAGCATTAATTAGAGTAAATATACTATATAGTTTTTGAGAGTGCAACTCTAAGTATTTAGTAGAATTACTTTAGAGTTAATAATTATGTTAATTAATATAAAGAGTTTATATTAATTAATGAAATATTATTGGAGCTTAAAACTATAGGTCCATCGGTTCTTTCGTCACCTTCTATCATTATTCGAATAATAGAAAAATGAACAAAGAATATTAAATAATTAATTATGAATTAATTATTTAATACACTCAATAATAAGTTTATTATTTTTTATTAGATGAAATAATTGAATTATTGATTATTCAATTAATTAAGATAAAATGACAAAAATTGTCATAGTTAATATATTTTTTATATTTCATTAAATGAAATAATTGAATTATTGATTATTCAATTAATTAACAAATATAAAGTAACTTTTAAAAACAGTTTTTTAAATGAATTTTGTCCAATTTGAGTGAATGTCATAGTGCCAAGTGTTGATCTATGGTGACAAGACCTTTTGATTTCCATAACATTTTTATAAATGTATGCAATCAATTGTAACTTTAATGAGGAATTTGTAGTGTTTTTCTTTAAATGTCATAATGGTCATTATAGAGCTATACGACTATAAATAGAGGTCTAACCTCATTAGGTTATCAAGTTGAAATCTTTGAGATTAAGGAATCCATTTTGAGAGCAAAATTTGTGTCTTCTGTGTTGGCTTTAGAGAATTCTTTTCTAAATCCAAATAGATCGTCTCATTTGTTGAGAATACGATCTATCGTAAATTGAGTGTGATCTTGTTTTGTTCATCACGCTCACACGTGCTTATTCGAGGTGATGAGGATTGGCGGAGAAGATCAAAGGTTGATTTTGTACCCGTGTGAAGTAAACTACAAAAGTAATATTCTTCATCTTTTAGATTAGATCTAAATAAAGATTTTTGAACACATATTATTATTAATATGTTATAACAACGATCTGTTTTATGTTCATGTTAAAATTGTTTTTCATGATATATATATAGGTTATGCACGTTACCATTGTTATGAATAATGGTAATTTCACCATGCAAGGAAACCTAAAAACCAACAGGTAGTGACGTCAATTTCTCATAGTTCAGTGGATAATTTGTTAGCAAAAAAAGGATGATGGTTAGTTTGTCACTAACAATAAAGGATGATGGTTGATTTGTTATTTTCCCTTAAAAAAACAAAAATGACAAATCAACCATCGTACTTTGAAATCAATGACAAGTTAACCACTAAACTATTTTTGCTAACAAATTAACTACTGAACTATGAGAAAAAGTCACCACAAACATAGCTGTCACATTTGCCGTTAGATCTATTGATTTTGTTCCGCAGCTGATCGAATATGTATTGATTTCAATATACCATAGAACGATATTTTAAAAAATAACATTATAGTATCAATGTTCCGCTGCGAATGGGGACATTTTCCGAGGCGGATTGACCACGATCCGCCGCGGATCATTATGCCTCATCCTAGCGAAATTGTGAATCTTTACAAATCGATAATTCTCTCTATTTTCAACGGTTTTGGATGCTTGAGGATTTATTTTCCATCATCTTTTCGCGATGCACAGGTAGGAAACATCTGTGCAGTCATTCGGTGCTTATCAGAGCAGATTCGAGTAGAAAAAAAAATGAGATCGTTTACTTGAAAACTTCGGAAGGCCATAACTTTGTGCTCAATTGACCGATTAGGACAATTTTTTTTTATTTTGCATAACTTTTCGAGATCTATGCTCTTATCCGAGGTAGCTTGACCAACTTTCAAGGGCTAAAAATGCTTCTACGTGCTCTAATTTCCCTTACATAATTCAAAATCGTGAAGCTCCGCACGTTTAGATGACGGTTTCTCCTTGCTGAAACGAGCATTTTTTGCACAAGTCACATTGATCTTCTCCTAATACACATGGCGACATGTTATGCGAAATAAAATAAGTCATCCTAATCGGTCAATTGAGCACAAAGTTATGGTCTTCTGAAGCTTTTGAGTAAACGATTTCATTTTTTTCCTGCATGAATCTGCTCTAATTAGCATCGAATGACTATGTAGATGTTTCCTATCTATGCATCAAGTAAAGACAATGGAAAACGAGTCCTCAAGCGTCCAAAATCGTTGAAATTGGAGAGAATTATCGATCTACGAAGATTCACCATTTCTCTAGGACGAGACATGATGATCCGCCATGGATCATTATCAATCTGCGGTGGATCATGGTGAAACCATAGCGGATCGTGGTCAATTCGCCGTGAAAAATGTCCCGATCTATAGTGGAACGTTGATTTTATAACTTTATTTTTTAAAATATCGTTCCGCGACGGATTGAAATCAATACATGTTCGAAGACATTTCTCCAATTTTCGGGTGAGAATCTTCAATTTAGCATCTACATCTTCCTCATCTTTGGAATCAACCTCATCACCGGAATTATCTTTGGTGCTCGTAGAGGCTTTGAAAGCAAGTGGCTTTGGAAGAATACCCTTCTCCTTTTGCTCCTCCTCCTTATGGCTCATCATAGTGATTTCGTGTGTCATCAAGGATCTGATGAGCTCCTCCATTTTTATGGCTTTTAAATCCCGCGCTTCATGAATAGCGGTCACCTTGGGTTGCCATGAACTTAGAAGACACCTAAGGATTTTACGAACCAACTCTTCATTGGAATATTCTCTACCAAGCACTTTTAAACCATTAGTGATATTAATAAAACAAGTAAACATAGAGCCAATGGTTTCATTTTTATCAATGCAAAATAATTCATAATCATGAACGAGCATACTTATTTGGTTTCTTTTACTTGATTAGTGCTTTCATGCATAATTTCAAGCAATTTCCAATTGCCATGGACACTATCACAACTTTGAATTCTATTAGACTCATTAACATTTAAAGCACAATATAAAAGATTTGTAGCTTTAGCATTTAAACTCAACTTACGAAAATCAATATCATTATTTTCGTCATCTAATTTAGGAACATTCAATCCATTTTCAATTTTATGCAGAATATAAGGCTCATTAATTACAATTCTTCAAAATTCATAATCTATGGATTGAATGTAAATCAACATCCTAACCTTCCAGTATGTATAATTCATACTGTAAAAAAATAAGGGTCTAAATGTAGATTGCCCTTCATTATGCATGTTGAAAGCCATATCAAATTATATACTCAAACAATGCAATTTCAAGATATTTAGGCAATCCAAAGATCAATAGGCAAATCACAAAAAAAAAAAAAACCAATATGCACAATACCACACAATAAAACTTTTAATACCCACTCTGATACCACTTGTCGAACCATATGCACACCTATAGAGGGGGAAAAGGGGGGGGGGGGGGGGGGGGGGGGGGGGGTGAATATAGCGTTCTAATCTTTTTCGTGCTATAATTGATTTCTCTAAACCCTATGTGATTTACTGCAAGCAATTAAATAAACAATCACAAACATATGCAATAAAGTAAAGAGAGGGTTAAAGAGTGTGCACAAGATTTGTGTACGTGATTCGGCAACCCGCCTACGTCCGCGCTTCAAGATTCCACTTGGAGATTTACTAATCAATTGACTTACGGGTGCCAATTAAACTATTACACAATGACTATTAACGGGGTGTCACCCTTTGACTATTCCAGGTCGTCAACCTTTGACTATTAGGGGCGTCACCCTAAATTTGACTATTACCAGGGAGTCACCATTTGATTGAACTTACAGACGTTCAACCGATCCGTTGACTGTTTCAGGGCGTCACCTTTATATGACTAATTAGTAGGGCGTCACTCTTTACAATAACGTACAAGTGTTTGGAAATGTAGAACCAAAATCTAAATCCTAACTCTCCTAATAATAACTCTCAAGTTTATGGGTGGGGAGAGTAGGGTACAAGCTCACCAATTGATTGAGAAGTCGAGTAGAAATTTTGCCAAAGCTTTGCTACTTCTCTCGTTCGTTGTTGAGTTTTGGAGTGCTTCTCTATATTTATAGACTGCACATTTTCAGTCAACCACTTCCTTTCGATCGACCACTTCCAACTGTTGCCAATATATCCGTTAAAAATCCAATTGTTGGAAGAGAGTTGTTACACAGAACAGGACTTTTTCAGTCGCATAGCTCAACCGCAGACTCGACCGCTTCATGTCCGAAATAACTTGCAATTCATTGCTTTACACTTTCTGTCGCGTTCCTCATCTGAAACCTTCGACCATGTCAAGACCGCAAAATGTGCAAAAATGGCAGATTCAAAACTTGATGTTTTTCAGTCGAACAACTCTTTTGTGTTCTCGACCGCGTTGCGTACAAAAAACCACGTTGAAGCTCCAGAAGCTAACTCCATATAAAATTGGTTGCTTGACTCAACCGCCAAACTCGACCGATCCTAGACCAAAAAAGGTTGGAGCATTCAGTCTTGTGTTTAGGTCGCATCCCTCGACCGGAAGACCAAAACCCACTTTTGGTCGCATGTAATATCTCAATTTTCCATATCCACAATTAAATAAAGAAAAGAGACATTAATCGGAGGAAAATTTGGATATTAGCCTACTCGGATAAATTTAGATTATTGGAGTGTAATTTATAACGATTATTTGGTCAATTGATGGATGAAAGGAAACTTTTAAAATTGGTTAAGGTTTATTGAATTGTTTTATTTATAAAAGAATTTATATAAGAATTAATAATTGAAATTAATATTAATAAATTGAAATTAAAAAGAACAAAAACTGCAGTCAACTGGAACCAACCGCAAATTGCCTAGCGATCGACCACAACTTTCATGATCGACCACAAATTTGTGTTTTGCCGCCTTTCTCTTATGTTTCAAATGTTGCACACATGTTTTCTCCTGTTTGTTTTGCTGCGCTGAAGGAATGCATGCCTATAAATAGGCATGGCATTATGAAGGAAACCACAACCATCAGAGGAGAGAAAGAGAGAGGAGCCAGAGAGAGAAAGGGAGAGGAGAGAAATAGGAGTGAAATTGTGAGGAATATATAAGTAGTTTGAGGGTGAAATTGTTACTTCGGTATTAAAGCAGGAATTTCGATGGGAGAAATTACGCGGTCGCTCTTGAATTATTGGTAACATTTCTATTCTTTAAAATTAGTCGATAATTAGTTGATAATGGTTAGTTCAATCATTATTATTATCGCATTATTATTATTATTACGCTACTATTAATTAAGAAATATTATTAGTGGTGTAATTGTACTGTGTAAGTAAGTTCTGTCTAAAGAGACTGGTATTTAATGTGGACCGTTGTGACCCTCCAGTCTTTCCTAAGAACTTATTTGAAAATGATATTCTGTCTAAGGAGAATCGCTAAGGGCATTGTTTCCTATGAATATTCCTGATGAATACTATTCACGTCCTAATACGATATTAATGGAAAATGACAATTAGATAATTATTATTTAGTTATAATAATTACGGATTTAACTATTATGATTAGGATAGAATAATTATGGGAAGAATTACTGGACGTAATTAAAGAAGTTATACTATCGAAAACGTATAAATTAGATAAGCAAATAAAAAGGAAAATGTATAAATTAAACATATACTTTTAGTAAATATGAAATTAAGAAAGATAAATAAATAGAAATTAGACAAGTAGTAATTAATAATAAACAAGAAATACGGTAAGCAGTAATTAATAAATAAGGATTTAAGGGAATCAAAGTTAGGACTATAACTAATAACTAATAAATAAAATGATAATTATTTTGAAGGTATTAACGAGGGAAAATGATAAAGAGATAGACGCTAAGGAACAAAGGAAAATCCTACAAAGGTAAGAAATAAGATGTGGTGCCCACTGGAGGCCCTACATCGCATGGAGGCCCTGCATCGCATGACTATTTTATTATGGTACTGTATACTTCAAGAATTGTTATAAAATAGTTGTTGTGAATTATATGCTTCAATGAATGTTATGAAATAATCATTATTAAACTGTATAACTCGAGGAATGTTATGACTAGACTGTAGGACTGTTTCTTTTACGGACTGTATGCTTTGAGGATTGCTATGATCATATTGTAGGACTGTTCTTTTATATTTATGGACTGCATACTTTGAGGACTGTTATGAAATAGATATAAATTGTCATTCATGCATCATGATAGGATTTATGAAACTGTTGACATATGCATATCATGTTAATAAATGAACTAATAAACGTACATAGGTGTATGAGATCAAGTGGTGAAACCCCTGATGGTTGTATCTCCTCGTTGAAGTGCAGTGAAGCCACTGGACTATATACTAAATTTAAAGATTGATAGATCTCATACATCTGGATTGTTAAGTGAAACTAAAGTTGCATGAAAGAGGAGATATGTTCTTCTCTAAAACGACTGCATACTTGTACATTCTATTTCTTGTTGAGTTTCGGCTCATGGTATTTCCCGTGATGCAGGTATTAAACTTAATGTTATTGATGTGAAGGAGGAGACATTGTCGGATGAACTCTTGAGTTATCAGCTGGATTCCACCTAGAAGGTTATGACTCAAAGAAAAAGAGTTGTTTAAATTATAGTTTTATTTAAGTAATGTTTTGTAAAATAATTTTATTTTCTTTAAATACTTTAAATATTTCTGCTGGATTTACTAAAAAATGTTCTCAAAGAAATGTTTTATAAACAGAGTTTTATTAAATAATGTTTTCATACTATTCCACTAATTTACGCTGATATTAAATAAGTCTTAAAAGAAATGAAACGAAAAATTTTATTAAGAAATAAAGGGACTTATAATGTGGGGCATTACATCGCATTTTTCATCTGTAGCCCGATCACAACACTCCCTTCTTTCATTCTTTAACTAATCCAAGTCCCAAAATGATATGTCTTCACTATATGAACTTAGATAAATATGTTAGCACATAATAATACCCGTTTTGAGGGTATTTTCAATAAATACGAGTATAAATATAATGAATAAAACATTAAGAATAGTGTAACATCCCATTTCCATTTATGCATTTTTCATAAAATTTTGAACATTTTAAAATTCATTTAAAATATACTTAATTGAAAAACATCAGAGTACGTTATGCAGAATAAAATATTTAACTGTCTTACAGAAATAACACAATTAAAATACTTAAAATCCATAATAAAGTCTTTATGTCATTTAAACAATTTTTATTCATTAAAGCCATAACCCATGAGGTCGATCCGCGCATGGTAACACAAGCTCGAGTCGCATCACACTTCTTCTACATTCAGCTCAATTAGGTCACAATCAATACCTACATCACATGAGGAATAATAAGTCTAATGCCCAGTAAGAAATATAAATGAAATGTAAATGCAATCTCTATGACAACTCTACATGCATTAGTTTGATATATCTGTAAGCTGGGTGAGAACAACCTCTTCAGTTTCCGAACCCACCACTTGGATTTGTTTTTACGTGAGAGCAACCTCTTCAGTTTCTGAACTCACTAAAAATGAGTCCACTTACATTTACGTTCATTTACTCTTGGGTAAGAGTAACCTCTTCAGTTTCCGAACTCATCACCTGTTGAGTAAGAGCAACCTCTTCAGTTTCTGAACTTACTCAAACGATCTGTTTTCTATGTGTGAGAAACTTCTTCACTTTCCGAACCCACGTAGGAAACACCGTTTATTATCTTCATTATTAATCCATGCAATGCATTACGTACAATCCTACTAACATGCTTATAGGAATGTCACACACAACAGTTCGTATATCGCAAACAATATTACAAACAACTAACAAACAATGAATATAATCATGCTTCAACTAACATATTATCAATTACACTATAACACAATATATTTATTTCTCTATCATTGATGTATTACTTCTAACTTAATCTTTAACAGTAAGGGTACTATTCTATGGCAACAATCACCTTAACATGTATTTAAGACTTATACTAATTAACAAATTTTATCCAGTTATTAATCTAAATTTTCTATATCCATATAATGCATCCAAACTTCTAATTTACAATTTAACATATCAATAAATTCTATTTATTCACTCAGGGAATAACAATTTAAACTAAATATTTCTTTACAGTTTATTACTAAAGCTAATTATCCTACTTTAACGTCCAAATTAATAACAAATGAACACTACAACTTAAACCACTAATTATCAGGAAAGTAAAACATGAAAATATATTATCTACCAATAAATTTACATCTTCCCTTTGGTTATTTTCCTACAATTTTTCTCCCATCTTTGATTCACTAATCTTAAACAGCACAGAGCAGGAGATATTAATCTATCAAGGGAAATCAAGAATAACATTAATAAAAACACTACAGAGAATACCAATATGCAGACCCATTTCTTCCTCACCACTGTCAATCAACATTTCTAAATTATTTTCATTCATAATAATGAATAAATTAACGACAGAAGGAACATGACCAAGGAATCATCATCGAAGACATGAGTGTTACAAAGAGCTTATCAGTGAACTATGCAGAGAAAAACCCTTAACAATAATTCTATCACAACAACAAATCTCCAAAAAACAACCATGAAAACGCCAACAAATAGCTTAACAAAAAAACTACACAGCAAGCATCCTACTCCCATGACGTAAGTTTATGGACAAATCACACACAATTATTTCTTATCTCGCGCATTCTTCTTTTCCTTCAGTAGCGGTTTTCCACCTTCAATAGAATCTCCCTCACAGAAAGAACTTTCTAGTTTTTCTAGAAGGAAAAACCTCAACCACACACGTTCATATACACATGCCTCAGACAACCCATCAGTCTCTTAACGAATATGAAAAGTCTAGAAGGAAGACGCTCGGACATCCACTGAAGCATCAAGAGTCGGAGGCTTTCCGTTTCTGGCAATTAATTATCATTCCAGAAGACGTTTCAGCTGGCGGTCGATCGATTTATCTCTTGGACGAACGACCACCCATTCACTAAACGACTCCCACATTCTACCTTCAAAATTGCCGGTTGATTGCACCGATCGATCGACATTGTGTCCATTCGACCGCCGTGATCGACCGCCCACTTCACCTCACAATATTCGTCTGATTTTATTTTTAAATCCATAATTTACTTTAAATCTTTATTTTCCTAACAATAAATAATTACATACCTATAATTCCAACCTACTTCAACACTTTATTATTCATAATAAAAACACCAACATACTACATTTTCTCCTAATCCAATATTTACACGAAACTAAATACCCTGGGTATTACAAATAGTATCCATACAAATACAATAATCAACTTATTAATTCCATTAAAATATTCATTATGAAGTCATCATCAAAATAAACTAAGCCTAACAAAAATGCTAACAATAACCCCTTAGGTCAAATCAGTTGGGTAATCCAAGTGCTCAACATATAATGCCTCCTCCACTCCATCGAGAACAATGATATCCAGACATTCACCTACACCACAAGCAAACTGTGAGCCTAACGCTCAGTAAGAAGTAAGATGCAATATGATGCATGCATATGTCTGATTATGTCAGAAAGGAATTCACTCAATCTGTCTTTTACTCATACTCTCATATCATTAAACTCATATATTGAGCTGAGACATTGGAAATATTTCCCACAAGGAGAATAACTTTTGGCCAGAAACTAAACCTCGGTAAACAAGCTCGCACATCCAGACGAGGGAAGGGTATAATGCATCCCGATAAGGGAAGGATATAATCTCTAGTCTAGCGGTTAGAATCCGAACTACCTCCCCAACCCTCAATTCTCATTACATTTATTTAGTCCGATTTTTCTCGTGCAATGCCTATGAATACCAACCTCATAGTATCCCTAATTGTTTCTATTATCATGATGCATGTAACGCCCCGACTTTTTAAATCCTTTTAAAAATACGTGAAATTTAAAATTTTGAAAATCTTTATCAAAGTGCGCCTTAAAGTCGGACGCTACCAAACATTTTTGTTAAATTCGTTGTATAAAATTCTTTATTTATTAAAAATGCGGAAAGCGTAAATAAATTTTTCTTTGAAACTTAGCGGAAGCATAAATTATTTGTTTAAAACAAATAATAAAAATTAATAAAATATTACTTTAAAATTACAGCTCTTTTCTCTTTACTTTAATTTGCCAACCAGCTACAAGTCTCGCTCGTGCAAATCCTTCATCAGCTGCTTCTTAATCTGTTCGTCATTTGTTCCTTCGTACTTGTACCTACATCGCAAGTACTATCCTATGAGCATAAAGCTCAGTAAGTGATATTTACCTATCATGCTACTATATGCTCATGTTGTACATTTTTAAATCATCGTTTCTCTTCTTTCTCTTATCTTCTTATCTTTTATGTCTTAACCATCGTTCCTGTCAATCCATTACGTTTAATTCGTCATTATTATCTTTTCATCTTATTTTTTCGTTTCATCATTTACGTTTTATTCATCGTCTTCAACTTTTTCATTGTTTTCGTCGTTTACATTTTATTCATTATTTTCATCTTTTACCTCCGATATAGCAGCGATGGCATAATCTGAAAGCTTACTAATCATTGGTCGTTATGTCCTGGCATAATCCAAGGACCTTTGCAACCTCGCATCATATTGTTGCCTTTTTCTTTTTCTTTCACTCATTTATGGCTTATTATTCGTTTATTATTTGATTCGTTATCGTTCGTTCTTTATCGTTGTCTTCGTACGTTTAATACTTTTTATGACTTAAAATTCGTCTGTTATTCATATCGTTTCGTTTGTTGTTCGTGAATGCATACAAATTTCTGGAAGCGTAAATAAACATCGAAACATGCTATTAATGCAGTAAATAGCGAAACGTGCATTTAAGTACTATAAACAACAAAACATGCTTTTAAAACTGTAAACAATTAAACATGTTGTAAAAACTGTAAACAACGAAGCATGCTAGGAAAGCGGTAAATAACGAAACATACATTTCCTAAACTTGCGATGTAGGGTCCGAAGACCAAAACACATGCATATCACTTACTTCGTTTCCCGCGACGTTCAATACTTAAGCTAACTTTTCATCTTCTTTAGTATCTTCACAAATTATAACATTCAATCATTAATAAAGTCATTTAATCTACCTATTAAATCATGTTTTTCTATCGTAATCTCTCATTACTTAATCATATCTTCTAAAGAGTACTTACTTCGCTTAATAACTAATCTCCATATTCATCTCTAATCATTTGCTCGTCTTTGTCCAATTTCCACAATATATTAATCTCACTAGTGCCTTCAAATCAAAACCAACCAATAATTGAATAATTCACATCACAGCCAAGTACTAACAATTTAATATTGCTCTTAGAAATTGACAGCGATATTATCCAACAACAACCAACATACTACAAATCTGCAACAAAGCTAATACCTACCTATACATCAAAGTTGAAACCCGACATATTAATACCCAAATAATGAACTTCCAACATTCAGTTCCGTTAGAAATTTCTACACTTATTATTATTCATCAACAAACCATTAATACTTTCATTCACACAATCCAGAAACATAGATCTCACAAAGCAATAACTTTCGTTGGCTGACTTCTCAGAACATACATCCAACATATTCATCAATATCTCACCTTATATTTGCAAACCTGATCCTCCGTAATTTCCATCAATGAGGTACAGTCAACAGGGTACAGACATCCAGCCAGTAATATTCAAAGAACAAAAACTAAATTGTAAGTCCACAGGTATTTACAGCATTGACCACAACATCATAAAACCAAAGGCAGTGACAGTTTCTAATATGACAAACCAATCCCAAAATCCAATAGACAGAGCATAACAATATAGAACCATCGATCCTACGTACAACACTACAAATCAGAATCCAATACTGAACTTCAGAGAGAAGGACCTCACCTTCTCGGCCTCCAGAGGAATTTGTCCAACAACTCTGCCACACAAAGTATCCAAATCAACATGTTATTGTTTTCCGACAATTCATCCAAACGAGAATACCCACATCAAAATTCAGAATACAGGGGAGAAATCTTTCTCACCGTGAAGACACAAGGCAACAATTCTGCCTCTTGCTGTTTCTTCTTCTACTTTGCCATTTAATCACAGAGCCGTAGACAGGTCCCAGCTTCCCAACGTCCTTTCCCTTTACCTCCACAGCCGACAAGTCATGAAGCGTGGAGTAATTACAGGAAATAATTGGAAGAATACGCCAAAATGGTTGATGAAGGACTGTCGGCACAACAAACAAAGGAGTGGACTGAGTCGTACTATACCGCGAATCAGACGACAAGTCGTCCCTTTGCAAACTGACACACCCGAGCAAGTCGTCCATCTCGACCCAAGCCACAGCCACTGCCCGAGAGATCCGCGATTCAGCTCCCTGCAATGAGCTTCCAACCAACAGTCCAACAGTACAAAGCAACGGAGGAAACCCAACAAAACTAACCCTTTACAGACGCCAGAAATCACCTGTTGAAGCTCCGACGTCGACCCGCGAACTCGTCCAATCCGAGCCCTAGTTTCGACGACCCACGAACGACGCCAGCCACTGCACGCCGGAGTCTTCGTCTGAAGCCTTCGCCATCGCCGATCCGCCGTCTTCGCCGGCAAACACTCCGATCTCTCAATCCCGATTCACCCTCTTTCTCCCTCTCTCTGTCCATTGTCGCGAGATGCAGAAGAAAAGGGGAATTCCCCCATTTTTTTGTTTTATTTTTAATCAATTATTTCTTTATATTTTAATTATAATTAATCCCCTTATTTAATCTAATTCTTCAACCTAATTGAAATTCAATAAATTGTCTTAAATTTAATATGTCAATTATGTCTTGTAATACCCCAAAAATTTTCCAATTAATCCAAATACTTCAAATAACTTTTGAACTATTTTTATTAAATTCCGATATAAAAGTTTGGGGTATTACAATGCATGTCAATGCAATACAATACCAATAACAGCAGTATAATATATGTGGAAGCAGACAAGTCTACAACATGGAATATACACAGGAAAAACAACATTGAACATACACAGGAAAAACAACATGGAATAAACACAGGAAAAATAGCAAGGAATAAACACATGAAAAATAGGCAGAAGCATCACAGTGAATATCATTCTTTCTTTTTTAGCTATAGGTCGTATTACTCTTAAGCCTTTCTCTTCAACCATTCCTTTCTTTATAACGGACATGTTCTTTTGGCAGTAACAAACTAAATGCACAGAGTCTATTAATCAACAACTACAGAAGGAGTAAGACTGTAATATCACAGATTATCAGGGCAATATGCTATGAAACAATAACCAACCAGATGATCATAAAACAACTGAGGCAATACAATATGAATTAAGAAATAAAAGGTAATAGGATAAGAATCAATGTTTAATAGAGTAACAATTTAAATAATAGGTAATTAAACTCGACAGAGGCATTCAAAAAACATTGAACAGTACTAAGCAACAACTAACTCTAGAGGAACAGAGAGACTACCAATAACGGATATAAAATATACAACTAATAACCTAGAGCTAAACTAACAATCAATAGGTGAGAGTTAACTAAATAGAGAGCAATGTCTTTTCAACTTCACAAATTATGCATTAAGTAACAAAGAGCTAAACTAAGCAGGTGTAAACAATTAACCATTCACGTAATATACTTTTAGTTAATAAAATAGATTTTGCTTTGTGGTGTAGGCCTCCTCTGGCCACGACACTCTCACTTCTTACCTCCACTAAAGATGATTTCTCCCGCTGAGCTTCTCCTTCAAATCGTACGGTTGCACTGCAACCCACATACATGGCCTTCCCACTTCACTCTCGCAGCTGACTATCACAGACTCACCCTCTCTCTCTCTCTCTCTCTCTCTCTCTCTCTCTCTCTCTCTCTCTCTCTCTCTCTCTCTCTCTCGTTTTCTCTTTCTCTCTATTGTAGCTCTCTGCCTTCACTTTCTCTCTTCTCTCTTTTTGTAATGTCCTTTACAGAGTGTTTTTGATCTTCATATGGCATAAGAAAGACGCTTCCTAGAGAAGCTTCCCTTGACAGACTTTTCACCAACCACTGTGAGGTGGCCCAATACATGATCACCATATTGACAACATTATCGCATTAGGAGAATCGAGGGAAAATTTATTGGGTAAACCCAGAAATCGCCACAAGAAGAAATTGGAATTCTGGCCAGTTTTCGCAAAACATGTGACTCGGGTCGACATCCCGTAGACTATTCATGTCGACCGGAGTAACGTAGAAAACTGAATTCTCACAAATCCATGTGGCACCGCCTGACAGACCGGTCGACTGTAGCTGTCGACCGGTCTCACGTTCTAGATGCTACTGCCATCAAGACTAGCATGTCGCCCAATGTATCGCCCAGTCCAACAAAATTCTGATTTTATTTTATTTTTGAAGTCTGCTCTTCTCTCTCCTTTGTTTTACAAATTAATTAATAAAATTGTTTAATATAATCCCTTATTTATTTATACTCCGTTTTCCACAATTTTCACATTCAAGTACGATTCGTTATTACGAAACGTATTTCTTTTACAACATATTCATTCCGTAAAATCCTTTAAATTGTACTAAGAGGAATTTATCCGACTATTACATCTACGTCGAGCAATCGCGACAGTTTCCTATAACATAAACTGTATATTGATTTCCCGTCTAATTTTCTGTTAAAAAATGAGTTTCAGGTGCACACGTGAACCACAAAGACGTCTGCGAAAGTTCCCTATAACATAGACTATATATCGGCTTTCTAGAAGCCTGCAGTTCATACCAGATTGTCCTCTACGAATGCCCTTACTTAAACACTAGGCACTCGCGTTTTCAAACGAAAGCCTACTCTTGAAAGCTAATTCGACACATCTATTTTCAGGCATCCGCAATTCATCGTTAGACACCCACACTTTAATACAGGGTGGGACCGAGTGTATGTCGTTTAACGTCAGATGTCCACAATGGATGCCCTCGACCAAAACATGCCTCGAAACTGGGCATTTGCGAATTCCTCAAAATGTCACTATACTTGGACCAAGTATTCACTGCGGACATCCCAGGGTTCACACGAGCACCCATAACTCATTTTTAATGAAAAATTAAACAATAAATGTTATTTTGTTAACTGATATTAGTTTAATAATTGATTTGTTAATGAAAATAATTTAATTATCAATTTGTGTAAGACCTCATAATTTAAGAATTTTTTTGATAATTACCAAAACATTTATTAATACAAAGGTTTTATTACAATAATCAAAATGAAAACGTATATATTTTTTAATTCTTTACAAATATTCTATAGACTAGTCATGATGCTCGAGGCAAATAAATTGTTTGAAATAAAAAAAAAATGACATCTATTCTATAGTTTTTTTTTCTTATATAAATAATATAAAAACTAGGAAAAGTGAAATAACTAATTAAATTTGCATTCTTAAATTATTATTTTTAGGAAATTTAACAAAACAATCACTGAATTATGAGATCAATGATAAGTCAACCACTAAATCATTTTTGCTAACAAATAAAACTCTCAACTATAAAAAATAAATAACACAAATATCACCATTTAATTTATTGAAAGAAACATTATAGCGAAACGATGCAAAAAATCGCAATAATTCTACTTCAGTTTTATGCTAAATTTGCAATAATTGAAGCAATCTTACCGCGATACGATAGCAGGAAGCTCCAGCATGGTCTTCTCGTCATCAAAAGCAATTCCCACGTTCTTTAATTTTTTGAATATCTTCTAATAACTACTCCTCCCGTCGTTTTCACTTGTCCATTTCTCATTACCATTTTCTTTTTCCTCTTCTTGGTTCGTCATCATCATCTAATGCTCATCACCAATGTCTCACTTTTCACAAAGAAAAATAATATTTTTGCAGTGGAAAGTAATTTTTTTGAAGGTGTAACGTTGTTCCGTTGCAAAATGTTGTCTTTCTGTAACAGAATATTGTCTTTCCACAGCAGAAAATAATCTTTTAAATTTGTTTAGTGGAATGATAACATTCCACTATAGAAAGACAACTTTTTTTAATGGAAAACTTAAATGCAATGTTTGCTCCGTTTATTTTTCATAGTTGAGTATTTTATTTGTTAGCAAAAATTATTCAGTGGCTAACTTATCATTAATATCATCGTTTAGTGGTTGTATTGTCAATTTCCATTATTTTTAATTTAATTTTAGGTAAATAAATTTTTTCCTTAATTATAGAAATAACACTTGGGTGCGTTTGTGAGGGAATAAGGAATAATAATAATTAAGTGAAATAATAATTGAATAAATAATTATGAAAATTAACAAAATAAACATGAACTATTAAATCAAGCCCAAGATAAACTTCAAAATAATTTTACGAAATAATTAAAATTTTAAATTATGAAAAATGAATAAAGCACACCTTGTTACCATGTTTTTTATTAAAAATTTAAAAATAATTTATTAAGTATCTACTGCGAAAATTGTATTTTTCGCAACGAAACGTGTCTTCTGCATTGTTCATTAAAAATTTTAAAATAATTTACAAAATATCTGTTGCGGAAGAGTATTTTTTGCTGCAAAAATAATATTTTCTATAGCGAATATTTGCCTTTTACTGCAGAATCATAGTTTTCTCAACACAACCTAAGAGGGAAGTACAACCTCAATCTAAATCACAACTTCAACTTCAAGCATGATCAATATCTCAATTAGTCCATTAAACTAAATACTTGGAATATGACTTACTTTTTGCAATGGAAAGTATGTTTTCGCTGCAAAAAATATCATTTCCGTAGAAGATACTTACCTTCCCCTGTAAAAATTAAGTTTTTAACTACAACTACTTAATGTATAGGTCTACTACTTTTTAGACGACCAATTCGCTGTAGAAAAAAATTTAAATTTTTAACACAAAATATAACAACGAAGTTGGCTTCTTCATTTTCAATAGTTTGAAACTTTAACTATTTGCTAAATCACTTTAAGATTTGACTTATCGTTGATCCAACAGTGAATATTTGTTTTATTATTTGAGAGATAATTAATTTGAGACATTTGAATTGCATTGCAACAAAGAATTGAAGAGAGGCACATGGATACAATTATATACACTAATGTAAGATATCTTCTATAGTTTTACAACATAATCTTATATTTTGACACATCATTCACTTATTAATAAATATAATTATCAAGATAAAATATAATATAGATATTAATATTTAACGTCATTTACAAATTAATTCGTAATTTTTTTTTTGACGAAGGAAACCACTGTTAGTTAGTTATCAGCAATTTAAATCTTGTCGTCATTTGATTCGTTAAATTTAATACGTGTGTATCATGTTTTCCATTAATTAAGTGTTTTAACTTGAATTCTTACTCTTCCAAAAATTTCTAATCCAATTTTAAATCACCAGAACAAAGATGGAGAGAGTTTAAAATTGGGGTACAACACTTGATTAAATAGAAATGAAAAATGTGGCTATGAGATATAATAAATAAATTAATGATAATGTTTAAATTGCTGATAGCTGAAAGATGGAGGTTTTGTTTGTAAAAACAAAAAATTTTAACATTAAATAACCCAAATTACACTTTATTCTTAATTTTATTTTATTTTTTATTAATTTATTCACCGATCTTGAATCAATGTAACATACATTCTACGTTTTTTAACCTAGTATTAACATGTAAACTATGGTTAACACGTGGCTGCCAGGTGGACATGATGATGACGCTCTGTTGACGTTTGACCTGACTTGGCCGCCATGTCCATGATTTGTTTGACTCACGTGGGGTTGATTTAGGTGGGTCCCATTAGTCTATGTGTTCATGCACTTCACCCACCAATATAAAGCTCTCTGTTCCAACTTTCGAATTCACTAGCAGCAGTGAAGGAGAAGAACAGCCATGGATTCTTCATCCGCCTTCTTCTCTCGTTCATCTTCGTCTTCCTCTTCAATGGAATCTTCCTCGTGGACAACCAACTTTATTTTTGAGAACAATCTCTTGCCTTTCAATCAGAACGATTCCGAGGAAAAGCTACTCTACAGAGTTCTTACGGAGGCCGATTATCCGACCAACGTCGCTAAGGATCAGGATGAGGTGAACTCGAAATCATTGAAAGCTTCAGAGGTTTCTTACAGAGGAGTGAGGAGAAGGCCGTGGGGAAAATTCGCGGCGGAGATCCGTGACTCAACGAGAAATGGAGTGAGGGTTTGGCTGGGGACGTTCGACACGGCGGAGGCGGCTGCGCTGGCTTACGATCAAGCTGCATTCGCGATGCGAGGATCAACAGCGGTGCTTAATTTCCCGGCGCAAATGGTGGAGCAATCGCTCTGCGAGATGAATTGCGGATTGGACGAAGGAGGTTCCCCTGTTCTGGCTCTGAAAAAGAGGAATTCGATGAAAAGAAAACCTAGATGTTCGAAGGAGGAAGAGAACGAAGAAAACGTGGTGGTATTTGAAGATTTGGGAGCAGATTATTTGGAGGAGCTTCTGGGGTTGTCCGACGCTTCGTCTACTCCCTGCTGATTCTTCGTTCTCTCTCTACTTTTGTCTTGATTGTAAATTATGTTTGCCATGCAATAGTAATTCACATCTTTTTGAATGATACGTGCAAAGTATAATCATTTATAATAGTTTATGAAAGTGAAGGTTTCATTCAAAGTTCAGTCAGCGGATTCATAATTTCGTCGCCACTTGGTAGGGACGAAGAACGATCCATAATCAAGATTAAACAAAACCAAATTTTGAGTGAATCCTACCCTACTCTCCCATCCTCATCATGGGTAGTGACTGTAGCTGTACATAATCATCAACAGTAGAGCCCCCATGGTCATCTTCCCTTTTCAACCTTGGCAGGAGCAAAACAAAGATCGGATAATCTCTTTCTTCTTCTTCTTCGATCAAATTCTGGACGACTATGTTGTTCATCTTCCATCTCTTGACGCAGCTTGAATTCCTCCATTCGTGGGTCTATATCTTGAACGTTGATTTCTCTCAATTTTTCTTGCTTTCCATGAGTTGGCGAGAATCGTCTTCTCATTTTCAGAAACTCGGTTTTGGTTTGGTGCAGGGGATCGACAGGCGAGAGTTTCCAGTGCTGAGATCAGAATCAAAAAGTTGTTTTTGTATATCCAATTCAATATTCTCGGTCCCAATTTCTCCAATCTTCTCTATCATTGCATCTGCCATTTCCGGCACTGATAGGTGTTGAGCTTCCTGTTGAGGTAGAGGAGCTCTGCAGGTTGAGGAGCTGTGCTCTCTCTGGAGGAGGAGCTGTGCTCTCTTTGTAGATAGAGGAGGAGCTGTGCTCTCTCTGTAAAGGGGAGCTGGAGAGCTCTCTCTGCAGAGCACGAAGAAGAGCTTCTGCAGAGGAGAAGGAGGAGAAGGAGAAGGAGGAGAAGAAGTTGCAGAGGATGAAGAGGAAGAAGGAGACGCCAGGATTGAGGACGCGTGGGGAGCATTGGAGGTAGTGGAGAACACTGGCAGGTGTTCCCCACTAACAATAGGAAAGCTGGTTTCGGCATCCTTTGTCTTCCTCATCTTCTTCAATGGCGTCGCTTCCTCTCCCAGTCTTCTTCCTCTCCTTACTATTTAGCTTCTTCTCCCTTATCGTGATATTCCAGATTTATAAGAACAAATCCCAAGCAACCATCTTTCATCCCTATCTCATCTACGTAGTTCTCAAACAAAGCGAACCCATCATCACCGGAAACATTCTTCTCCATTCCTCTCCGAATTCTCAAAACTCCGATCACAAACAGAGTAATCAAAAAATCAATTCTTTCAGTCGAGAAACCAAGCAGAGAAGTGAGAATGGAGTGTGATCGAGAAAAATAAGGAAAGTAGCGAGTGAAAGCAGAAGAGAGATTTAAATATACGGCCAGATCACTCGTTTGAGGAAACTAAACTCCACTTTCCGATCACTTTTGGATGTGGGTATTTTCCATTTCCCTCCAAAAATGGCGTCGGAAGAAGAAAAAGTGGGAAACAGATTGAATTCTGGTGGAGAAAGACTGTATTTCCTAAATTTGATCAGGTAATTGAGGATCTTCATCTCCAGTTGTCTCCCTAATATTACGCGATCAAACACTCTTCCTTCTTTCTCCAGCAGTTTTGTCCAACGGTAACCTCCCACTTCCCAATAGCCAGAGCTTAGTTTAATTAGTGTTAATTTTTTTTAATTAGTCAAATCAAATGATTAATTATTACTAACCCTTCTCCTACAGTGTATACCAGCGCTGAGACGTCCAACCATACAGACACCATTAACATTCTCTGCAGAGAGAAAGAGAGAGAGGAGATGGTCGAGAGCCACGAATTGGCGCGAAATAAAAGGAAGTACCGAACTAACAGGATTTTGTGAAGAATGTCACTGCAAAAGACCATTCGATTCAAAATCCCTTTCTCTCTGTGCAACACGCACAAAAAATTCACTTTCTCGCCTCACCAATCCTTCCCATTTTCATTTTTCCAATTTTTTCCCAGAAAATGCCGTTTCCCTGCGCACTGTTGTCCAGTGCTCAATCCAATTTTCAAATTTTCGCTTCTCATGATACATTCATTTCGGCAAGAGGGGCTGCCAGGAAAGTGTTTTTGTGATCAGGGAGGTACAAATTTGTGGCAGGTGGGTGGCATTTGTGGGATCTTTGAACAGCACATCAAGTGTATGAAGAAAGTCCTCAATCGCCAACCTTCAGAGTGAAACCTCAAGAATGGTGTGTATATTTTCTCTAAGTTTTTCCCTTTCTGTTTTAGAAAAGATTCTAATATCACTTTTTATATGTTCTTGAATTTTCTTAGCAATTTACCAGGACTAGTCCTTTTACATGTCTGTTTCTGTGGTAAAATTAAGATATGTTTTGTACTTTTCACACACTTGAATGAAATATTTGACATTGAGTTTATGACATGATACTATGGCAAGCAAATAGAGTCAAAATGTAAAATATAGTTCTTTGGAATAATTATTGTAGACTCAAATGGTGCAGTTTATTTTCACAGATGACTTCATAAGATTAGTCCCTGATTAGTTAAGGATGCTTCTTGATTATGAAATGATATTTATGTTTCTCTGCTGGGATATGAAACTGTTAAGGGAGGCACCTCCTATCAACTTCTTATATGATCGGCATAAAAAAAGAGAGTGAGTAAGAATTATGTAGTAGTTATTTAAGGGTGTTTTAGTAATACATAATTATTGCATAAAGAATAAAAAGAGAGGGAAGTTTAGAAGGGAGGTTAGGAAAACATTTTTAGAAAGTGGGAGTGTTGAGAGGGATAGCAAACCCTTCAATTCTACCGTTGTTGTATCAAGACTCTGTTGTTTATGAAATTTAGTGTGAAAGTGTGTTTTGATTATATTCTGTGTCTGTGAAAACTAAGGAAATTAAACAGCAAACTCATTAGTAACTTGGCGGGCATTGAAGCTTAGAAAAAGGGCAATATGGGACTGTTTCATTTCATCTTTGTTTTTAATAAAAAATGAAATTTTTAATAATAGTATTGCATTTTCCTACATTATTATTTCTACAAATGATGAACTTTTTTAAGTCGTGTGTAATGGCCACCATGATTCATTTCTACTTTATTTTTTATCTGTAGGGAACTCCAGTTAATATCATTGTAGGTTCTCATGTCTGGATAGAAGACCCAAAATTAGCCTGGGTTGATGGACAAGTATCAAAAATTACTGGCAAGGATGCTGAGATTCAGACCACAAAGGGAAAGAAGGTGCGTGGATATTTCAGAATTTTAGTTTCTTAGCTGTTTTTTATAGTATCAGTGGTAGAGTGAAGATTTTTAGTGTATATATGTCATATATTTTATTTATAAGAATGATTTATTGATTTGTCCTACATCAAAGAATATAGTGTTTCATTTCAAGGAGTTCTTAGATTTACTGAAGCTGATATCTTTAGTCTTACTCATGAAAAAATTACAAAAGATATACTGTCTTGGAGCTTGAGCAAAATTTCTCATTAAATTGTCAGTCCTATATATAGATATTACTTGGTTGACTGTTGTGCAGGTGACTGAAAATTCTATAGAAATGTTTCTTATACTCATAATTATCACTTTGATACTTTATCTTTGTTTTCTGAGCTTCTATTTCTACTTGATTAATGTTTAGACCATCTCAGTTTTAAGTTCTTGGTTATTGCAACAACATTATAGTGATATTTATACCTTGGCCATTTCATTTAGACATAATTTTTTGAGGTTTGAAAAGTTTGACTAATCATACATGAGCCTTCTTAGCAATAATTCGGGTTAAGAGTCATTCCATTCCAATACTTCCCTTAATTTCTACTATCGATTTGGAAACAGAGCATGGCTCCGAATGTGCCACATATTTCTAGGATCTTGTTTATTGTATTACACTAATTACCTTGCTATCTTTCTACTTTCAAGGTTCTTGTTAACCTGTCAAAAATATATCCAAAAGATATGGAAGCTCCTCCCGGTGGTGTGGATGACATGACAAAGTTATCATACTTGCATGAACCAGGGGTTTTGCAAAATTTGAAAATTAGATATGAACTCAATGAAATCTATGTAAGTTTCCCCTTTCCCTTCTTCATCTTTCCAGTAGCCACAGGCTGTTCATTGGACATTTTTTAGATTATTATACACTTCTGATCATTGCAGACCTACACTGGAAATATCCTTATTGCAATTAATCCCTTCCAAAGGCTTCCTCATATCTATGATGCTCATATGATGCAACAATACAAGGGAGCACCATTTGGAGATCTAAGTCCACATGTGTTTGCTGTTGCCGATGTTGCATACAGGTCTTTTATTACTTCAATTTTACAATTCTTTTTTTTTATTTTTATT
This sequence comes from Begonia loranthoides, assembly GCA_022433065.1. NCBI lineage: Eukaryota > Viridiplantae > Streptophyta > Magnoliopsida > Cucurbitales > Begoniaceae > Begonia > Begonia loranthoides. The sequence continues at coordinate 4,853,734 of CM039477.1, read as the reverse complement.
TTATCTAAAGTAAGATATTTCTCTTTAACATATGTGTTAAAATCAGGGCAATGATCAATGAGGGAAAGAGCAATTCAATTTTAGTCAGTGGTGAAAGTGGGGCAGGAAAAACAGAGACCACAAAAATGTTGATGAGGTACCTTGCCTTCTTAGGTGGTCGAGTTGCCACTGAAGGACGGACTGTTGAACAACAAGTTCTTGAAGTATATTCATAACTTGACCCTCATCTTAATTAGAGCTAATTCTTCTATTTCTCTTAGTAACTTTTTTTATTGTTTGGGTGGATTTCTTATACTACTTATGTTTGGCTCCACACTTTGCACCGCAGTCAAATCCAGTGCTTGAAGCTTTTGGCAATGCTAAAACAGTTAGGAATAACAATTCCAGGTAAGATACTTTTCTTCTCAGCCATTTTTCTTATGAGACTATATTTGTACTAATGTAGGAAAAAGTGCATGGAATAATAAAGAGAAGAAAACATTGTGTACCTGCTAACTATTTCCAATCAGATTGAACCAAAAGAGGGTACTTCTTAAAATGTTTTTAAGTATATTCCCTTATGCTAACAAATAACTTTGTTCTGTTCCATAATGCTGTAAAATCATGATGAGAAAGCTTAGATCTACGCTTTATGCAGTGTCTTTCCATTGCTAATGAAGGAAGATGCTAGTTCTTTTCCTCTTTGTATCCAAATTGTGTTATCTATTTCCTTTGATTTCAGAAGTTCTGTTCACTCATGATTGGGAATATTTGAACATGGTTTTCCTATTAGAGTATACGTGGTACTACCATTTGGGCCAGCATCCATTCCAAAGCCCCTTGACTTTACAAACGCTAATTATGTTACTCTTTTTGTTATTTATGTGATGAGGACCAAGACCAATAATCGAGCATATAAACTTCCTTTTGTAATATTCAACCTTAGAACCCCTATTTCTTTTGTTTTGTCGTTTCATTAGTATATATTTATTTTTATCTTAACTTTACACGTGCAGTCGTTTTGGTAAATTTGTTGAGATCCAGTTTGATAAGCAAGGAAGGATCTCAGGGGCAGCTATCAGAACCTACCTTCTTGAAAGATCTCGTGTTTGCCAAGTTTCTGATCCTGAGCGTAATTATCACTGCTTTTACCTCCTTTGTGCTGCACCGCAAGAGGTATTTCCTGCTGGAATGTCATTTTTAGCTATGAAGAATTGAACTCATGCGTGATGTAGCAAAACTCATATTTGAGATTTTTGTTTTTCTTTTCCTTCCAAAGGAAATTGAAAAATACAAACTGGGAAGTCCCAAGTCATTTCACTATCTTAACCAGTCAAATTGTTATGAATTGGTTGGTGTGAGTGATGCACATGACTATCTTGCCACAAGGAGAGCAATGGATATTGTTGGCATTAGTGCAAAGGAGCAGGTGTGGCTTTTTTAGCACATGTTTTTAACTCCCTTATAGATTAAACCAAGAACGATCTTCTATCTCTCACTCTCTCTCTCAGGAAGCAATTTTCAGAGTTGTTGCTGCAATTCTTCACCTTGGAAATATTGAGTTTGCGAAGGGAAAGGAAATTGACTCATCAGTTCCAAAAGATGACAAGGCCAAATTTCATCTTAACATGACTGCTGAGCTTCTAATGTACTAAAATTATCCTTATCTTACTATGTATTGTACTATTGCATATTTTGCTAATCATTGCTTTATTTCAGGTGTGATCCTGAAGGCCTTGAAGATGCATTGTGTAAGCGAGTCATGATCACCCCTGAAGAAGTGATCAAACGTAGCTTGGATCCTCATAGTGCTGTTATTAGTAGGGATGGTTTAGCCAAAACAATTTATTCTCGGCTTTTTGATTGGTAAGGTCTACATTGTCCTTTTTTTAATATAAGGTATTGCATTATTAACATCATAAGTTTAAAATTTTGTTTAAGGCTATCAAAAACAAAAAATGGAATGAAAGCTGTGCATTGTGTAGGTTAGTGGACAAAATCAATGTCTCAATTGGACAAGATCAGAATTCGAGATCTTTAATTGGGGTCCTTGACATATATGGCTTTGAGAGCTTCAAGACTAACAGGTACACACAACAAATGGTCCAAAATTTTATCTCCAAGCTCATGTGAACTCATAAATGCTTGGTGGCTGATTCGTTTGGTTGGATGGAGGATTTTTGCTCGTGATGACCATGGTATACATATAAAAACTTATGGAACTTAAATTATTTCAATTGTGGTGGGTGCAGTTTTGAACAATTCTGCATCAATTTTACGAATGAGAAATTGCAGCAACATTTCAACCAGGTGATTATTTATCATTTCATACACTTTGTCGACAGCGTATTCTCTTTTGAACTAAAAATTGTTTTTAATAATTTTCAGCATGTCTTCAAAATGGAACAAGAAGAATACACAAAGGAGGAGATTGATTGGAGTTACATAGAATTTGTGGACAATCAAGATGTGTTGGATCTCATTGAAAAGGTTAATAATGTTCCTTTTAAATGGATATTCATAATTGTTGTTCATCTTGAGGTCTACCTTTGGTTGTTTTTATATTTCAAACAATAGCATGTGCAAAAACAGCTATTTGTGATCATTTTATTAACATTTTTTACTTGATATGTCTGTTTTGCAGAAACCTGGTGGAATTGTAGCTCTTCTTGATGAAGCTTGGTAAATTACTACTTCTAGGCTGCTATTATCAAATTTATCAATATCTTCACTAAGGATCGCACACTGTTTGATCAACCTTTGTTTTATGTTTGAAAAATATATGATAAATCCACGTGTTTTTATTATTTTCGACAGTCTATTTTTGGTTTAATGGTCTATGACAGTGAAATTTGTTCATTGTCTTTGACACTTCTAGTTTCGCTTTTCTTTTTCAGCATGTTTCCTAAATCAACGCATGAAACATTTGCAAACAAGCTCTATCAGACTTTCAAAGCTCATAAACGCTTCATAAAGCCAAAACTTTCACGCACAGATTTTTCCATTGCTCATTATGCTGGAGAGGTATGAATGATGTTACAATATTGCTTGCTTTATGTTTGAGATTATACATAATACTTTGTTTTACTCATCCAACACCTATTTTTGCAGGTTTTGTATCAATCTGACCAGTTTCTGGACAAGAACAAGGACTATGTGGTCCCAGAACATCAAGACTTGTTGGGGATTTCTAAATGTTCATTTGTGGCAGGTCTTTTCCCTCCTCTTCCTGAAGAGACTGCAAAATCATCTAAATTCTCTTCAATTGGTTCTCGCTTTAAGGTATTTTTGCTTCTTGTCTTTTTGGTTTGCAGGAATGATGTTATCAATCACTGTATAGTTATCATCCTTGCACTTTACAAAGATGCAAATTTTTTCTTTTGGAAAACCTATGCTCATTTTTTCCCTCAATGTGCAGCTACAACTCCAGCAGTTGATGGAGACACTAAATTCAACTGAACCTCACTACATCAGATGTGTTAAACCAAACAACCTTTTAAAACCAGCTATATTTGAAAATGTGAACATTATGCAACAATTGCGCTGTGGTGTGAGTATTTTTTTTGGAATTTTTATTAAGAAACTTAAGACTCCTTTTTTCTTTAATAATTTTGTCGAATTTGAACAAGAGTAACTCTTGTGATTTTAGGGTGTTTTAGAAGCGATTAGAATCAGTTGTGCCGGGTACCCTACTCGCCGACCATTCTATGAATTTATAAATCGTTTTGGACTGCTAGCCCCCGAGGTGGTGGAAGGAAAGTGAGTATCATATCATCCAATACTACAAAAGGACTTTTTCTTCCTTTTTCTAAGGAGTGAAGAGTGCAAATCCAGCCTTTTTTTATATGATTAGAATGTTCCTGTGTAAAACTGTTGTTTCTTATGGGCAGCTACGATGAAAAGGTTGCTTGTAAAAAGATTCTAGAAAAGAAGGGTCTCCAAGGGTTTCAGGTATCTAAATATGCTAACCATCTTAATATTTAATAATTTAAGTGAAGTTTTTTATCTAAATTTTCCTGGATTCTAATATAGCTAAATTTTTGCTAGCTAGAAATTGTATCATTCTTGTCAGTATTGATGAAATGTTACCACGTACATCCATTAACATATAATTGATAGACACTTATAAAGGCTTGCTTTGAAATGCCTTCGCAGATAGGTAAAACAAAGATATTTCTAAGGGCTGGTCAGATGGCAGAATTAGATGCAAGGAGAGCTGAGGTTCTCAGTAATGCAGCAAATACTATTCAGAGACGTGCACGAACTCATATTGCTCGAAAACATTTTATTGCCATGCGAAAGGCTACCATCCTCGTACAATCAATGTGGCGAGGTGAGCCATCCGGAATCCCTTAATAATATGTAACAAGTCTAAACATAATTTGGAATGTGCTTTTATTATAACAATAAGATCTTCTTAATATTTGAAAGAAATTGTTTTTCACTAATTATTTTCTTTGAGATTTTGTTTGGGAGAAGCACTTTCCTCCCGTCCTATTCTACATTCTTTTTCGTAATATAGATCGATTCTGATAAAGAAATCTTTTTACTTTTTGGGAATAAAAAAGTTCTCTTTCTTTGTTAGTATGTTAAGTAGTTTTCTGTTTGAACTTTGTTCAACTTGTACCACTATGCTTTTATAGGAAGACTGGCTTGCATACTTTTCGAGAGCCTGAAGAAGGAAGCAGCTGCTGTAAAAATTCAGAGGAACATTCGTAGATTCCAAACTAGAAAACTCTATAACAAGCTCCACGTGTCAGTACTTGTCTTGCAAACAGGATTAAGGGCAATGGCTGCTAGGAAAGAATTTAGATTTAGGAAGCAGAGAAAAGCATCAATCATCATTCAGGTTATAAATTCATATATGTTTTTGATTGGATAATCTTTTATGATAAATTGATGTGAATTTCTTGGGTTTAAAAACCTGCAGACTCATTGGCGGTGCCATAGAGATGCCTCGTATTATAAAAAGCTTAAGAGAGGTTCGATAGTCACACAATGCCGATGGAGGGGAAGAGTTGCCAAGAAGGAGCTTAGAAAGCTCAAAATGGTACTTATATACCAATCTTTACCACTAGATTTCTGTAAAATAGGCACTACTAGAAATCTTCTCCTTATTCTTTAATTCTATATGTGATTTTATATATAAATAAGTAGTATTGCATCCTATATCTAAATTGTGAGAGTTCTGGAGATTCATCATGAAACATGAAAGTTACAGCAAGGTTGATGAGTATGAGAAGTCATAGAGATAAAGAATTTTATTCTCGCGTACCCAAATTCAGTTGGTTGGGACGAGTGTACCGTAGCCTTAGCTACTTACATGGCTGGTTATTGGATAATATTGTGATTTCTGCACTAAATTATTTTAAGCACTAGTTTGTTGTCAATTAAGTGTATTTCAACTAAAGGTTTAAGATATATTCCCAAGTTGAATCATATAAGGAAAATCAATATCAAAATAAGTGTTCAGCCTTAAGTTAAAATGACTTATTTTGCTCATTGGCATCAAGAGAAATGACGAAATGATATTATATGAAAACAAAGCAGCCAAGTTTTTTCCCGCTGGACTTTTTCTCACCCAATTTCTAATCTATATTCTTTCTGCCAATACTTAGTTATCAGGGTTCAACACCAAAATTTGTAGAATGTTGTTCCATGTTTGCAAGAAGAAATGAAGATATGCAATCATTCATTTTCTCTTTCCTGCTAAAATTTGAAACTTCCTTACTGTGATCCTCATTCATTATTTTTCAATGTCATCGAACTTCAGGCCGCCAGGGAAACTGGTGCACTTAAAGAAGCAAAGGATAAGTTGGAAAAGACTGTGGAGGATCTTACTTGGCGGTTACAGCTGGAAAAACGTCTAAGGGTAACTTTAATCCTCACATGAATATCTATTATTGCTTACAGTTGTTGAATAATTCTTCTGTTGGCTCGGAGAAGAAGCTGAAATAATGTCTGATAAGGAAGATAGTTTAAAAATAGTGCCTCATTGTTTGCTTTGGGTTGTTTAGTTCTCGGAAAAATGTTCTTTAATGAAACCTTTTAGGTGACATTATCTGAATATGACCCTTACTATCCAAATCCTATTTTCCAACCATACTTTTGAAAATTTATCATTTTTATGAACTTTGATATTATAATTTGTGTATGAGCTGATGAATGATTTCTTATAGTGATGTTTATTTGTTTAGACGGACCTAGAAGAAGCAAAAGCACAAGAGGTTGCAAAATTGCAGAATTCATTGCAAGAAATGCAAAATAAAGTTGATCAAACAAATGCATTGCTTGTAAAAGAACGGGAAGATGCAAAGAAGGCAGCTGAGCAAGCGCTTCCTGTTATAAAAGAGACCCAAGTAATTGTTGAAGACACCAAGAAAGTTGATTTTCTTGCTGAGGAGATGGAAAATCTAAAGGTATAATGATTTCAAATTTTCCAACTCAGCCAGGTGAACAGATAAGTTTCATTTTTTTGGCGTATTAGTGGGAGAAGAACGGAGTAATTCACCAAGGAAAAGCAAAACCATTGACAATGTTGTGAACAGAATTCCTTCCGGGATGTTTCCAAAATGTTTTGGATAGAATTCCTTTTGGTTATAATCTCCCAGAAGATATCAACATCGCAAATTGTTTAAATCTTTTGCTGTTTACCAATTTTGAAGCTGACGATGATTATTATTGGAGGCTAACTATGATTTTTTTCTTTCAATTCATATTCACCCTTGTTTCATGGTATTGCAGACTTCGCTAGAGTCAGAGAAAAGTAGAGCCAACGAATGTGATAAGAAATACCAGGAAGCACACCACACTAGCGAAGAACGACATAAAATGTTAGAAGATGTGGAGAGAAAAGCTCATCAACTCCAGGAATCTTTGCATAGGTAACATCATTTTTTCATGACTGGTTTGAGTCAGTTTCTTCAAATTTCAGTGGCTGAGAAAAGTTTCAATATTTCTCACTGTCTATAAAATCAACTTAAAAATACTCGCATTGAGCAGGCATATGTTCTGTAGAAAACCATAAATACGCATTTTTGATGTGCTTAGATTAATACTTCCTTGTTTAGGGTAGAAGAGAAGCTTGCGAATTTAGAATCAGAGAATCAAGTTCTACGTCAACAAGCCGTGTCCATGGCTCCTAATAAGTTCCCTTCAGGACGCTCAAGATCAATTATTCAGGTACTTTTGAGATATATCGTCTTTGTATATCATTTTGAATTTCTACTTTGGTATCTTAACCATTAATATTTTCTTTTTTTCTTTCAGAGGGGTCCTGAAAGCAGCCACGTTGTAGGGGATGGAAAGCCAGCATTGGTCAGTAAAGTTTTCTGAACCCTACAGACGAATTACTTTCAAAGAATGTGCCATTTTATAATCTGACAGTTTCTATCGCCCTCCTTTCTTACCTGTGAATCAGGATCTGCATATTTCTTCAATTAATCACAGGGAATCTGAAGTAGATGATAGACCACAGAAATCCCTGAATGAAAAACAGCAGGAAAACCAAGAATTGCTCATAAGATGCATCGCACAACATCTAGGCTTTTCAGGAAATAGACCCATTGCTTCCTGTATCGTTTACAAATGCCTTTTGCAATGGCGATCATTTGAAGTTGAGCGCACCAGTGTTTTCGATCGAATAATTCAGACTATTGGCCATGCCATTGAGGTTTGAATTGGACAAACTTATATTGGACTATTTTGAGTTTGTTTTCTCTTTAAAATTTTATTTCCGGCAGGAAAACAAAAATTGTACAACCCAAAATATTTTGTTTTCCATAGGGAAACAAAATATGGAAAACAAAATGGGTACAACCCAAGATATTTTGAAGTATTGACCAATTTTTCATTTAAAAAATCTATCTTGTTCTACAAAGCTATATAGTGATGGCATATTGTTAAAAGAGTCTGGATTTACATTCTAATCATAGTACCAAAATGGAAATTATTATGCCAATTATCTATGAAATTCTTAGTTTCTTATCCATAAGTTGTTTCTCCGTTCGTTCATTCTGAGAAGGTCTTTATGGACATTGAAAATCACTTCTAATTCAACCGTACGGTTTGGAATTTCAGACGCAGGATAATAATGATGCCTTGGCTTATTGGTTATCCAACACATCAACACTACTATTACTTCTTCAGCGTACATTGAAAGCCAGTGGTGCTGCTGGAATGGCTCCACAGCGTCGTCGATCATCATCAGCTACATTGTTTGGGAGGATGACTCAAGTAAATTTCTATAAATTATGTGATAAGTTTTTATTTACATGAGGGGAAATATCTTTTATATGATGTGGAATTTTTCCTTTTCTATTTGAAAAACTATTCTAGAGTTTCCGAGGAGCTCCACAAGGAGTCAACTTATCCCTAATCAATGGTGGTTTGAACGGCACTGACTCTTTGAGACAAGTAGAAGCAAAATATCCTGCCTTGCTTTTTAAGCAGCAACTCACAGCATATGTGGAAAAGATCTATGGGATGATTCGAGATAATTTGAAAAAAGAAATTTCTCCATTGCTGGGGTTGTGCATCCAGGTACTAATCACATTTTTTACTTTTGAAATGTTGTTCTCGTGTATTCTGAAAACACTAAATACATAATACTTTCATGTTGAAATAACGTGAGAAAGGCGCCTAGAACATCGAGGGCAAGCTTGGTTAAGGGATCGTCCCGCTCAGTTGCAAACATTGAGGCTCAGCGGATTCTTATTGCGCATTGGCAAGGAATTGTGAAGAGCCTTGGAAACTTTTTAGACACCTTGAAAGCAAATCACGTCAGTTAAACCTCTATTTCTTGTGTTTTTCATTTGGGTCTTTCTAGCTGGCTTTCTGCTAATCGTTACACTTTGAAAGTTCTAAAATCTGTAGTAATATTTTACATTCGTCTCAATTTACGTCACCCAACTTTTTCTTCTTCCCGTTGCAGGTTCCACCCTTTTTAGTTCGGAAGGTGTTCACTCAAATTTTTTCTTTCATCAATGTACAACTATTCAACAGGTACCTTTCTAGATGTCTCTTATTGGTTTTTATGTTCTTGAGGTACAATGACTTGAAGAATTTCCTTACCAGAAAGCATGCATTGTTTTGGTGGCAGTCTTCTATTACGACGAGAATGTTGTTCGTTTAGCAATGGTGAATATGTCAAAGCGGGGCTGGCTGAGCTGGAACATTGGTGTTACAAGGCAACCGACGAGGTAACATAAACTTACTTTTTACCATTTTTCTTTTTCAACTTTTTTTGTAACTTTACCGAGGCGGGGCAACTCAATAATTTAGATCAGTAGGGGGAAATCGATAGACTAACGAGATTGAAGAGCTCTATAATTTAGGGAGAGGGTGGAAAATGATGAACAAAATTCCTGGTAATATATGCTAATATTTCTAGGTCATTGGTCGCTTTATGTGAATATTTCAAATAAGAACTTAAGTTTGTGGGTCGAGAATAATTTAACCGTTTATATAATTTTTAATATAATCTTCATTCATATAATCCTTGCTGGTTTAATTGTATAAATGAAATGTAGTATGCAGGGGCAGCTTGGGATGAGCTCAAGCATATCAGACAGGCCATTGGATTTCTGGTTTATTTTCTTTCTTTCCTTTTAATTTGCAACTAGAAAAGAGAAAAAAAGAAGCAAATTTGACTGCCAAATTCTGCAATTTCAGGTTATACATCAAAAGCCAAAGAAGACACTTGACGAAATCAGCCACGATCTCTGCCCAGTAAGTTATCGAATATAGCATCGTTAAGACTCGAAGCCATCAGTTCCTTGTGACTTCACCAAACTAATTTTTTCGCTCTTCCAGGTGCTTAGTATACAACAGCTGTATCGTATCAGTACAATGTACTGGGACGACAAATATGGCACGCTTAGCGTATCCCCCGATGTAAGTTCTTTGGACGCTGCTCGAATTAACTCAATTTCAAGTTTTTTTTCTTTTAACTGGTGGATGCTTTCATTTAGGTTATATCCAATATGAGGGTGTTGATGACTGAAGATTCCAATCATGCTGTCAGCAATTCTTTCCTCCTGGATGATGATTCAAGGTTGAACAATTTCCCATTTGCATTTTGTTCTTATGCCTATTCATTTTGAATCCCATTGGTCTGTCTTCTAATCTCATTTTTTCCGACTATTTTATGATTCAGCATTCCATTTTCCGTCGACGATTTGTCCAAATCAATGGAACAAATAGACATTGCGGACATCGATTCACCGCCTCTAATTCGCGAGAACTCCGGCTTTAGTTTTCTATTGCCTCGGTCGGATTAAGAGGGGTACCGAGCCAAGAACAAACTCTATATTTTCAACATATTGATTTGCATCGAATACCTCCGTGCACGTTTATATCCTAGAGGTTTCAGATAATTTGAGTTTGGTTCGAATCAAAATCCGAGATTGCCTTTGTATAATTCATTGGTTTTTGATCGGGATGTTTATCGCTCGTCTCGCCCGTGTATTACACGATGTTAAATCTTATTTGTAAGTACTCTTTAGAGAGTTAAAAGAAATAGAAAGCTTATGAAGGCAAACCTTAGCTCAAATTACAATCTCATTATAATTTACACTCCAACAATTAGAGTTATTTACAGATTAGACGTTAAACTATTATATTTTACAAATAGAACATAAACTTTTCAGTCATCAATAATATTTTTTATCATTATTTAATATGTTAAATATAACACGTGTTGGAGGTTTATCTGGTGATTAACTTTAGAGATGATTTAACGGTGTATGCTTCGATTGATCTGGACAACCAACGTGCTCAAAAGTTGAAATTGATGAATATTTATGAAATAATCCAAGATGGCACCCCAAAAAATACATTTTCTATATGTTTTAATTTGATTTATTGAAAATTAAATAAATGTGTTAAGTGAGCATCACAATACTCATTTAATACTTTGTGCTAAAGACCAAAGACTATATGTTAAACCTTAGTTTTTAATATAAATTCGAGAAATTATTAGGTTTTATCAAATAAAACGATAAAATAAGACATTTAATATATACAACCAAGTCTACACTAAACCTCACTAGTCAAACACACACTAGTTGAAATTCAAACTATTTCCCATCATCATGTTAGACTGGTTTCACTTTTATCATTTTTATATACTTAAATTAGATAGACCCTAAATTTGCAATTCTTGGAGTAGAATAATTAAATAATCTATAAATATTAAAAATGATGAATCACTTTGACTAAATAATAAATAACATGTAAAGGATAAATTATAATATAAAATTAATCAGACAACCTTTTTTTTAATATTTACGAAAATTAATAAAACAACTACTGAATTATTGGATCGATGATAACTTAATTACTGAATAATTTTTGCTAACAAATAAAATACTCAACTACAGAATATGAACACAACAAACATCGCTGTCATGTTAACATTTTATTTCCACAGCAGAACGTTGTCTTTCTGTTACACAGCGGAACGTTGTCTTTCCACTTAAGAAAGTGAGTCTTTGAAATAGAACTTAGGAAATATTACTTTCCTAAAAGAAAAGACGATTTCGACAACGAAAAGACGACTTTCTGCAGCGGAAAGACGACGTGTCGCAGAGAAAAGAAGACGTCTTTATAATAAACCTGTAAATTCTTTTAAGTAATTTGACGTCTTTTTAGAAAAGTAATCCCGAGGAAGAAAATAAAAGGCTTCCATTGATCTCTAAGAATTGTTTATTTGTTTCTATTCATCAAAATTTAGTTCTTCCGTCAAATTATTGATTTAAATTCATATTAGATGACAATAGAATACTGGAATTGTTGAGAGAAAAAAAAATTGTCTTCATCAGTAATTTTCTAAACAAAAGTATTTGAAAATCTATAGTTTGTATTATGAAAAACTCAACCAAAAGTCAAAGCAAAATTTTCGAAACAGATACAAAAAGACATTCAAGGAGAAGCTTCTTACTATTTCATTTTCAAAGTAAGATTGCTATTAATAGTAATATTTATGTAATTTATTTTTCATTAGTTTAGTGTTTTATTTATTAATAAAAGTTAGGAAATATGACAAATTAACCATCATGCTTTGCGATCAATGACAAGTCAACCACTATCCTTTATTTTCTAAAAAATTAACCACTAACATATGGAAAAATGACAAAGCAAACATCGTTGTTACGTTTGCCGTTAATAAGCTGATCTAGAGCCGCATCGGTCCTTGGAAAGAAGACCAAATTTGACTTGGACGCCGTGGTGTCTCAGACACTGCTGAGACGCTGCGATTTCTCGGGACGCCGCAACGGCGTCCATCAAAACGTCGCGGCGGCATCCTGCGACTTGTTAATGGAAAAATGTTTGATCGCAAAATTGAGAACTTAAACGCGTGATTTTGGGGCCGAGAAAGGGGGGTCATGGGGTAAACCCTCTAACAAGTGATAGATCTCTGAGAGAGCTTCAATTTGATACCTTCTGCAGCCAATTCCGACACATGTAGCCAAAGTTATTGTTCTTTGAAATTAAAGAGGTCAAAATCTAATAAAAACATTGGATTCGAAAAACATATACACAGAAACTTTGAAGTAGCCATGAAACTCTCTATTTTCATGCATGGCTACTTCAAAATCTGCAGCGGTTCTTAGTTTTTAGTGAAGCCTTCAAAATTACAATAAAAATTTTTTAACAAACCGCGGTGTTTAAGACGCCTCACTGTTTTTCATGAGACTGCCACAGCGGCGTCTAAAGAGACGCGGTGTCTCAAGATACCGCGGCGTGTAGGCCAAATTTGGCATGGACGACGCGGTGTTTTTCTTTTTTTAGAAAACCACAGTGTTGCAGCGTTTTGTCTACTAGCCGTCGCAGCGCCCTGTCAGTTTGTTAATGGAGAACGTAACAACAATGTTGATTTTGTCATTTTCTTATATGTCAATGGTTAATTTATTAAAAAATAAACGATAGTAATTAACTAGTTGATCGCAAATCACGAGGGTTAATTTCTCATTTTTCCTATAAAAGTTATTTAGTAATATGGTATTTATTTATACCCACCCGGCCACCCCTGGGCCCTAACTCTTTTTTAAAGAGAAGTTGGACTTGTCAAATTCCAAGTCTTAGTCAAGGTCAACTTTGCAGTCCAATTATTTTCAAATAATTAATTTCAATAGTCTTTTTTCCTTTTAAAATTATTTAACCCATAGTTTCTATCAACATACTTGACATTTTTTATTGATTATTTTAATTAATCTCTCATTTTAATAATTTATAATTTATCATAAGTGTTTCCTTAAAATTAACTAGTGTATATCTAATTTAAGGTGTAATTAATATGTAAAATAAATATATATAAATAATTATTTTAAATCTCATTATAGCCTTCATGTATTATTTAGTCAGATAATATGTTAAATATTGATGACTCTTAAAAATTCTTTATTAATTTAACTTTTGAACATGAGACAAATAGAACTTAAAATTATAAGAAAATTAATTATTCAAATTTAATTATGAAAATCTAGAAAAGTACACATGGAGGGAGAGGATTGGGCAGACAATTTGGAATGGCAGTGCCACTCAAAAGACGAGCTCTTTCGCTTCCTCGAAACCTCCTTTCTATTGACTTCCAACCTCTTAGTATGCTTACTATAAAATCACCCCTAAGTTTATGACAAAACCATACATTCTCTCTCCTCTCTTTCTCTCTCTACCCATCTTTTTCGTTCTCTCTTACTCATGTATATGTAGAAATTCGAAGTTGAAACCAGTGTGGCAAAACCCAACTTTCTTTTAGTGTGTACCTCAGATTTTAACACACTTTCTCTCTCTACACAACCTTTCTCCTTCGTGCAATCAAATGGCCGGAAAGAATGAAGAAAATCTACTTCGAGACGAGGAGAAACGACGGGAAGGAGAAAGTCCAGGAAGAGTGAACAGAAAACCCATAAAAGTGAAGTACATTTCAAGCCCAATGATGGTGAAAGCAAACGACGCATCGGAATTCAAAGCCATTGTTCAGCAACTCACCGGCCAACACTCTCCCGCCGCCGCCGTCTCCGTCGCCTCCCCTCACAACAGCTCTCCACATGCTGCCTTCTCCTTCTCCGACAACGTCGATCAAGCTCACTTGTTCACAGATTTTCATCTCCACAGCTTTTCAGGGTTTCCTCCACTGCGTTTTTGAATGTATATCAATATCCTGTGCGGAAATTTTCTATATTAGTTTGATTTTATGTAAACTATTACCCCTGAAATATGTTATTTTACTTTTATTTTTGTTATCTAACGCCTAAAAATTTGAGCAACTAGCAACCGACATTTTCATCATTAGTGTATCTGTTAAATGACAGATATTAATTACGAAAATGATCCTTTCTACTGTGCAAAATACCATTTCCGCAATGGATACTTGCTTTCCAGTGAGGAAACCGAATTCTTAGAATAAGACTTATTTTTCACAATGTAAAACATGTTTATGCCGTAAAAAATACTCTTTCTGCAACGGATATTTGTCTTCCACTGTGAAAAATACTTTTTCTGCAGCGGAAGATACGTTTCAATTCAATCTCGTCCGTGAACTTGGTCGGGCGGGCTCGCAAGCCAAACGTTGAGGTTGACCATGGGTAACACAGATGCAGGAAATGCATGATTGTCCCAAGTTGATGGAGTAAGGTATTGGGTTAAGTTGTCGTGGTTGAGTTTGGAATGAGAAAGGTGAAGATGACATCTAGTATTGTGAGCAGAGTTTGGAAGAGGAAAGCGGGTTGGTTTTTCATTTTCATTCGAGGTAAGTTTCATTAGATTTTCTTTCTATTTTCTCCTTGGTGATTAGTGTTGACAGACGAAATTGGTTTCTTAAAGGTTTGAGTATTGGGCATCGACGTTGTGAAGTCGTTTCTGGCAAGACAAGGCAATTGGACGAAGTAGGGAATCTTTTCAAGTAAAGGGAAAAGTTCAATATTTTTTCTCCTTGTCTTGTGGAAAAATCTTCTATCGGTTGGATTGTGGGTATAAAAATTTCAATTTTCAGTTGTTCTAGAAAAGGAGGAAAGCTAGAAATCGATAGGAGTTTGATCAGATTTTCTTTGGGATTCTGCTAGCCAGAGTTGCTAGGGCCGCAACTTGGACTATCCCGAGCCGTGGCCCAGCCCAGTTTGGTCTGCAGACCTGATTGTTTTGGGCTGTGGCTCAAGATATTTTAGGTCACGACTTTGGCTTGAGACCCACACCCTATTTTTGGGCTGAAATTAGTTTCTCTCCAAATTTTGACTCAATTATTTTGGGGTTGTTTTTAGGGCCCTTTTTGGACTGTGTTAGGCTTCCAACCCTTCCATTATTGGATCTTCATTGTTAAGCCTAGAAATCAATTTGTTTTAAAAACTTCTGAGTTTGAATTTTGATTTAATAAAAATATTATGAATAAGTTTCAGAACTTAAGTAATTGTTGAACTTGTTTGCAATTGGGATTCGTTAGACTTTTTCTATTGGACTTTAGTATTGATAGACCCAAATTCGAAGTAGGAGTTATTTTATGTTCAACATACGTTGTTTATTAAAACAGTATTTCTGACGTATTCTCATATTAAGTGACATGACCTTATTTGGCACGCTGGAATTTATAAAATGTATAACTTTTTCACTGAACATGTTTAATTTACTGTTTAGTTCAATTATATTTACATTTACATTTATGCACTGCTGTTGTTAACTAGAATAATGAGACAACTGTATATGTCGTGTCCTTGGGCGCAAAACCTTAAACTTGAGAAGGATCGTTTTGGCTATTGCGATCGTCTAAGTATCATCATTATTTAATTTTGTTACTTGTTCTATTGCTCATTTTTACCTCTTTCATAATTCATGTTGGTTTTAAAAGAAAATTTGGCATACACACATATTTTTATAATTTTAAATGTCGAATGTAAAATATAATTCCTACGGAGTTTAGTTGACTAACCCCAAATTTGACTCATTTTTCAGGAAATAATCACAGTGACTTCCAATTGCTACCACGAAAGTAGATTTTGGAGAATTCCCTAAGCGAATTTGAATTTTTCATGTATTGAGAGACTTAGAATTTTTTTATATGATTATTTTTATTTTATTTCAATATAGTTTTTTGATCTTGTTATTTTACACTATCTTAATATCACTTCTAGACTTTTATTTTGGGTCTAGTTTGTTACGTATATTTTAAGTCTTTTGCTGCTAATTATGGATTCAATATGAGAGTCAGATGATTTGGTCTGTTCTGGATCGATTCCTTTTTGTTCTATCATAAGTCGCGAAACAATATCATTATATAAAAATAATATTAAATGCAAATTAAAGACGAGTCCAATAATTTCAAATGCAAGTGTTCTAGAAGGAGTACACCAAATTAAATAAATAATTTTCTTTTATTTAGGATTAGTCAAAGTACACAATAGTCAAGGTGACACGATGGCCCAATTTGGACAAACTTTTCTAACATTGATGCAACATTTTTTTAAAAGTATATTGTTATTTTAAATATACAAAAATCATAAAGAACCACATCTAAAATAGTTGTTCTCAACTTAGTCAAATGTATATTTCAAGAATTATCTCATTGTAATTTTTAGTATTTGCATCCACTTTGAATTATTGTTTTTACAAGAAAACTAAAATCAATTTAATTATAATTAGTTATTGCATGATGTACTAAATAATAATGTAACAAATATATTAAATAAATTTAACGTCATTTTCAACAAATATATATATATATATATATATATAGTCTTTCTAAATTATAGCTAAAAGCAACAATATTTTCAGTATTTTAATTATTTATAATTTTATTTTAATTATTATATCAATTAATAAGTTATAAATAATTAAAAATATATATTAAATATAAAACTGAATGACTAACTTATTATATTATTCATAATTTAAACCAAACAGGACAAACTAGTTGATAAAACACCAAAGATGTTTTTGAACGAGTTCTAACCAAAACAAGATTTGTTCTTCTCTCCTAATTTTTTCTCACTAACATCCTAAACCCTAATCCACCACTTAGTTCTTTTCAATTCCCATCATCGCCAGCTTTCAAGTAAAGGGTCTCGCCCATATCTCCACCGGAGCTACCAGCCCGTCTATCGGCCGACCCGGAGCTTTCAATGTCTGGCTTGGTTCCACCTCCGCCGAGGGCCCTATGGCCGAAGTCCGCAAAGGCTCCTAGCCCAGAATAAGGTCCGGGATTGTTTTCCGTTTGGAGCATGTGGAGATTAGAGTTTCCAGGCGAGCTCAGGGTGTGAAAGGCTTGCTGTTGTTGCAGAGTTGAAAATGGCTGGCTGTACACCATGGACGACCAGGCAGCCATGAGAGATTGGGGTGTCATCTGTTGAGGTTGTTGGTGCAGCATGTGATGCCCTCCTCCCGCCATTATTGCACTCGAAGAGTGCTATAGATCAAAGAAAATGAGAGATGTTTGAGCAAAAACTCGTTACAAGTCATGCAAAATATCAAGAAAAAATTACACAAATGGGTCCCCCGTAGTCTCCCCATTCTGTCGTTTTGATTTACACATTTTTTCTCGTTACGGTTCTCATTGACTAGATCGTTTCACTTTTGTTCTTCATAAGTTTATTTGCTATTTTTGACTAAGGTTCTCTTGATTAAATGCTCAAAAATAGTCTTTTTGTTCATTCTCACAGGACTGTAATAGATTTTTACAATTAACTTAGCATACTTCTATCCACGTCACAAAACACAAATAAGTTTATTGTGACATCCTGCCCTGCGAAAGCAAGGACGACTTCAGATGTTGATTGTGAGAGCTCAATCTATACCAGTGGGGGTGTACAATCTCACATTGCTTGGGAGAGTAAAAAAATGAATAATTTATTAGTAGAACTCTCCTCCCTACTTAATACAACGCATTTTAAGCTAACTCCAAAATCAAAACCATATGAGCTTCAACCCAAACCGTACTAGAAGTACTGTGGAGCTCCACATTTATAAAAGGAAAATTAATAAAATAAACCCTATAGTTTAAAATCAATTACATGCCAAACCTTGAAAAATTTTTGTGGACAAATGAAAACTTGAACTATGAAAAAACAACGATGTAAATCTCGCAGTCACATTTTTTGTTAATATAGACGTCTCTCGGTACTAAATGACGTCGTCTCTCAACATCAATGAATGTCCCCTAACATCCTGGACGTCCCTTAATGCTAAGCGACGTTGTAAGTGGAGGGATGTCCATTTTAAGTCAAAGGTCTTCCCACTATTTCATCCCAACTGTTCATCTCTCGCGTCGAACGTCCATATTCTATAGCGAAGATCCTTTAATTTAATCCAATGGTCATTTTCTTTTCTTTCTTTATCATTTTCCATTCGATCGTCCGTTATTCCTCTTTGTCTGTCGACCTCTTTATTTCAATTCGACCTCTCTCTATTCTGATTCTCTTCTCCCTTAATCCATATTTTTCATATTTATTATTCAAGAGTTCAGCTTGTCATCGATTTTGTTGTCCACCATTTAAAATCAAAGTTATTTTGATTCGTATAATTTGGTATTAGAGCTAATCTGATTCCCATCAAACGTTCGTCTCCTTGTGGATCAGCTTTGGCATTCCTCGTCATTGAAGGACGTCCAATGTTGATTTGTGAATATCCGTTGGAGGTTCAAGTGACATTTTTGGCGTTTGCCTCATCATTTTTTGACGGCAAACATGCCTGCGAGGTTTGACTTCTTCATTTCTTATAGTTTGAGGTTTTAGTTGCTCATAAAATTTCTTTCAAGTTTACCTTGTCACTGATTCTAAACTATAAAATTTATTTGTTCATTTCCCTTTATAATATATCTTGAGAACATACCCATGAGCTAAATATATATTACTAGTTTCATACTAATTTCAAACATTGAAAACTGAGAAAATAAGACTAACATAATTGTGATGACCGCAGAAAACAAGAGGAAGAATTTAAGAGAGAGACTTTGAACGTTTTATTTCTGGAATACTTGTTAGGTTTTGAAGGGAAGAAAAGTTTTTGGGTTTGGTCATGGCTGTCCTTCCAGAAATTTGGAATTTTTAGGATCTCATTGGAATGAGTGGTTTAAATAAGTGAAATCAAAGAAAACTCAAAGAGTGTTTGTGAATCAAGGTTGGGTCAGAGCTCTTGTCGTGCAAATTGGAGGAAGTCGTCAATTTTGTTTTAATTTTCAGAAATACGAGGAAATATTAGAATGTCAACTTAATCTCAGATTAATGAATGAAAGGGGATAGTTTTATGCAGGGAATCAAGTTAAATTATGCTATGGTATATTGTTGGGATGTTTTAAGTTGGATTGATGTTTTCCAGAGAGTAGCGACAGTCCCTCGACGCAACAATTGACCGGTCGACAATTGGCTCGGCAACTAGTCGACTGGAGCTGAGACCGGTCGACTGGTTCGTTCGGTCGACCGGACACTCTCTAGGTTGACTAGGACGTGTTTAAAGGTTGGATTTTTTTTGTAAGGTCTCTGAGTTGGTTTTTACCCCATTTATGAGTTCCAACTGACTTTTAAAGATTTAAAATAGCGTCGTGATAAATATGTATGATGACAGATATCAAAGTTTAACACAAAGTTTTGACTCTTGGACTTTGGCATTAGTAGACTCAATTGAGATAGATTTATTTTTATATCTAACATTATATCATTTCCTAAAATATATATATATATATATATATATATATATATATTGGAAATGTTTTATTCAAGCATGCATATTGTTTTATTGATCATATTAGTTGTGTGAACAACATTTGATTAATCCATGTGAGGGTCCCATTTTCTTTCCGCACATTCGATCATTAGAAGATTTATTTGATTGGAAGTTCTCAAACTTGATCATGATTGTTAGTAACTTTTGTGATCACTGAGTATCGTTATTATTATTATTAATGTCGATAACATGATATGTTCGAAATCTGTAAGTGATTTCATTTTTACTGAAATTTTATACAATAGTGAGTTATTTTTGTCATGAACCACACTTGAGTAGAATGTTTTCTTAAAATTGCCTCCCGAATGTTTTATATTTGAATTGCACATGCTCACACATTTTATTTATTTTACGCTATATGTAAAACATTTCACTCACCTCAAACGACTTTTTCTTTCAAGTGTTAGTCAAGAAAATCACCAGTTGTCAGTACATAAGTAGCTCAGTAGATTAGTTTCCTAGTTTATTTAATTTCTTCGAGAAATTAATTTTGGAAAAATGACAAATCAACCATCGTACTTTGTGATTAATGACAAGTCAATCAATAAAATATTTTCGCTAACAACTTAACCACTGAACTATGAAAAATTGACGGAATATATACCGCGATTACATTTTCCGTTAAATAGCGTTGTCGTTCCTCTACAGAACGTTGTCTTTCCTCTTTGAAACGTTAGTTTTCCGCAACGGAACGTTGTCTTTCCGCTGCGGAACGTGAGTCCTTAAAATATATCTCAAGTAAGTCGACATTTCGCAAATGAATGTCGTCTTTATGCAGAGGAATGTCGTATTTACTTTGTAGAAAGTTGACATTCCACTGTGGAAGGGCGACTTTCCGCTAGGGATAGTTGTCTTTCTGCAAAATAAAAAATTCATTGTCTTCTTCGTAGAAAAACATAGACAACACAGACAAGCTATGATTCTCTCATAAAAGGTAAAACAATTTTAAATCATTCGAAATCTAAAACATTAATATTCTTTTACAAAATCTTCTAAATTATAAAATCCAAAAATCTTCTAAATCCATTTTTTTACAAAATTTGAAATCTTCTAAATCTATTCTCCATGGATATTAATTCTTTCCTACTGAAAATCTCTTCTAAAATCACGAATTCTTTATATTTTTTCGATGGATATTTGCTCTTTTCCATTGTGATTCTCAGAAAGTTAACGGCGATAATCGCGGCGACAATTTCCCATGATTGAGTGATTAAGTTGTTAGCAAAAATACGTTAGTGGTTAACTTGTCATTGATTCCAAAGTACGATAGTTGATTTGTTAATTTCTCATTATTTTTTAATGAAGTTTGACTTTGAGAGACTTTTACTTACATTTGAAATTTTAGTATATATATATATACTTGTATTTATTTATTTATTATAGAGAAATTAACAAAATAACCGTTGCCTTATAGAGTCAATGACAAATCAACCACTGAATAAATTTCGCTAACAACTAAAACACTGAACTACGAAAAATGAACGGAGCAAACATAACGGTTACGTTTTCCGTTAAAAAAGGTCATCATTTCGCTGTGGAACGTTGTCTTTCCACTAAACGGATTTAAAAGATTACTTTTCGCTGTAAAAGGACAATGTTCTGTCTGAAGAAATATTACTTTCTGCAGAGGAATAAGAAGATGGTGATGAGAATTGGACGGGTGAAATTGAGAAGAGAGATGAGCCACCGATAGATGTTTGAAAATTTGCAAACGTGGGAATTGTTTTCGACGATGAGAAGACCATGTCGAAGCTTCTTGGCATCGTCTTTGCAGTAAAATTGTTTCTATTATTGTGATTTTAGCATAAAATTGAAGTAGAATTAAAATTACAGAGAATAATATTTTGACATTGTTTTCGCAGTAATGTTTCTTTCGACAATGATGTTTGCATCATTAATTTTTCATAATTAAGTGTTTTATTTGTTAGTGAAAATTATTTAGTAATTGACTTATCATTGACTTCATAATTCTGTGGTTGTTTTGTTAATTTCTCTTTATTATATTATTGAGGGAATTTTAGTTTAGCCCATATGTTTTGGGCTCTAACTATTAATTCTATTTAAATCTTCCGTTGTCATTTGATATATTTAAGTTAAGAGTCAAGCGATTCATCCGTTCTTAAGCTGGATTGCTCCTTGTGCTATTTCGGATTCCCTTTTAAGGCGTGACAATAATACACCAAATACAAAGGCCTAAAAGAAAATTGTAAAGATCAAAGTAAAATGATATACCCAAACAATATAGATTTATATGTAATTTTCCTTGCATGGAGCAAATCTTGGTCATAAAATCATATTTAATGGCTCAAAATCTTGTAGTGTACCTGAGGGTGCATCGTTAAAGGCGGTTGATGTTGAGGTTGAACTTGGGGTTGAGAGTCAGCAATTGCAGCCAAGTACATGAGATTGCGCTGCAGCCGAGCTTGATTCCTGAATATTAGTGCCCAGGAATTCTTTAGAAATAAAGAGTTTGGCTAAAGTGTTACAAGAACATTACATATTACTATCTTCAACTATTTGCCTTTTGTTCATAACTTTAAAAAAAAAATCTGTTCTTTTTTGTAATATTGAAGCTTACTCTGCACATTCGCTCAACTTCCCGGCATTTTGGCTCTCGACAATCTTCAGAATCAGCGATTTGTTCTCGTCTAAGTACTGCCATGAAGAGAGAAAAAAAAAGGACCAAGGTAAATTAGTACGAGATTACATTACCAAATGCAATTTAATTATATGCATGAATCATTGAGACATAATAAGTAAACCAAAAACTATTTCTCATATACTACCAAATCTTGGAAGCTTAAGCTATCGACTTGACAACTAATTTAATCATTCATAGGTATTTCTTGCCAAGTCCTTGCATGGAAATATTTGAATTTTTGAATTTCTATGGGTAAAAAATTCACTAAATACTATGATGAATTAGCAAGGATCATAAAACCGCTTTATCCTGCAGAAGACCGATTATACTTATTTACATGAAGGGAGACGACTATACTTATATGACGAACGTCCATGTATACCCATTTACACGTAAGTGAATACCCACCCTCTCATGTAAAATCTACAATTTTTAGATTTATATTTTTTTGAATAAATTTTTTACATTAATCGAAGTTAATTTATTTGCGTTGATCAAATTATTGTCACGTGTCGTGGGTCTTCAGCCACGTGTGAGGTTCGATCAAATGATCAACTAGTGAAATTTTGAGTTACCGTGCAATCTAAGATCTGAGAGAAAGTGCTCAATAAGTTTAAGTTTTTCTCAGTTTGAGTCTAAGAGATAGTTCAATTGTTAGTCAAATTTACGTTTGAAAATTTTATTTAAAATATATAATATAATTTGTTATACTTTATATATTAAATAAATTTTTTTTTTTAAGAAGAGGTTACCTTCCTCTTTTTGCGCCCAAATGAGGGAGCAAGAGAGGAGAGAGGGAAAACTAGCGAGTGGACCTCATCGTTTGTTCACCCAATTTCTGTTCAGGGTGTTCTGATCTCCGTCTTTCGTGAAGGTTTCTTGCAAGTAAGTTGTATTTTTTTCATTTGAAATTTCTATTTTGTGTTGGTCTCGAATTCTACCGTGAAAACTCTAATTCTTTGGGTATTTCTATGTTATTGTAAACAAGGCCAAACAGCTGAAGGCCAAACAGCTTGGAGACGGGTCCAAGGCTGTGATCCATCCAGATTTTCTCGAAAGCAGTATAAGTGTCCATTTCGACTTTCGAATAGTCGTTCTTCCCATTTGTTGTCTAGAGAGTATCGGACTAAGAGAGATAAAATCGATATCATCATCATAGTCCATAGAGCGGCTATTATCATCGAAGGACAAATTAACAAATGTTTTTACCACATCACAACCATAAATCATTGAACTTGGTTTGTCCCTTGTGTTCCCTTTGCATTGTTTACAACTTGTTTGGACTTATTTCAGCCGACTCTTTTGTTTCACAGTCTCTGCATGAGTTGATGAGATTCCTTTGCCACTTTCTTGATCCACTCAATGTAATTCTCCTTCCCGCTCATATGTATTTGTAAATTATGGTTGTAAATTAATTAGAAATAAAGTTTTGGATAGTTCTATATAGATGTATTGTATTAGTAATGCATTGGATGAATGTATTGTATTGGTAATGCATTGGATATTTGGATGGAATAATAGATGTAACATGTAAGTCATTAGTCATTTGAGTAGGGAATTGAATTTGGAAGGCTTGGGTTGTTTGACCTTGTTCACAACTAACAATAGGCTCCAACCCCTAAAGACTCGCAGTATCAGATGCTTCAACAATAAAACTTCACTTCCTTAGTTCCTTGGTCCACTTCTAGACGACTATCTTTCAATGTAATACTATGATATGATCCATCCAACAACTCGATTGGTTGTCTCCAATCTCCATATTTTTAGCAAAGCTTGAGATACCTGGAGACGGGTCCAAGGTTGTGATCCATCCAGATTTTCTTGAAAGTAGAACGAATGTTCGCTTCGACTTTCAAATGGTCGTTCTTCCCATTTGTTGTCTTGAGAGTAACTGATTAAGAGAGATAAAATCGATATCCTCATCTTAGTCCATGGAGCGGCTACAATCATCGAAAGTCAAATTAATAGTTGTTTTTACCACATTACAACCATAATTCATTGAACTTGGTTTGTCCATTGTGTTTCCTTTGCATTGTCTGCAGCTTGTTTGGCCTTGTTTCAGTCAACTCTTTTGTTTCCCCGTCTCTAAATGAGTTGATGAAATTCCTTTGCCACTTCCTTGATTCACTCGATGTAATTCTCCTTCTAGTTTATATGTATTTGTAAATTACGATTGTAAATTAATTGGGAATAAAGTTTTGGATAGTTGTATATGGATGTATTGTATTGATTATACATTGGATGAATGTATTGTATTGGTAATGCATTGGATATTTGGATGGAATAACGGATGTAACATGTAAGTCATTAGTCATTTGAGTTGTGAATTGAATCTGCAAGGCATGAGTTATGAATTATGTGTGAGGTGTGACAGACATCCCGCTACACAAAATGGACGTCCCTCTACACATGACGGACGTCACTCATCCCAAAACAAACGTCTCTCGACCAGAAACGGGTGTCCCTCGATCCAAAACGGACATCCCTCACCCTAGAATACAAACAACATGAACATGTCAACAACTAGACCAACTAGCATGCCAACCACATTACCAACAACAACTGAACAACCAAAATACATCAATACAAGTTTTAATCCCAACGATCATGTGACACAGTGACTCAAGCCAAATCCCAAATCCCAACAGTCATGTAACACAGTGACAATTGTACTGAAGTGTGAATTGTTAATTGTTATTGCCTAACTGGTCAGCTAGACTACAGAGTATGTGACCGTTTTACTTCTTCCCTTCTATAAAATATAAATATCACAACTTCAAAACTTCTTCACTAGTTCTTCCTAATTATTCACAAAAAATTCTCTCAATCTCTTAATCTCCAATTCCCCTAGTTGACTAGTTCTCACTTCTTAGTGCACTGCTTTATCGTTCTTTTAATCTTTCTCTCTTTTACAAATTGTTATAATCTTTCTGTCTTTCCTTTCATTCAACAAGAAGGTATATTTTTAATTTATTTGTATATGTTTACATTATATTAATTTTATTTATAAGAGTTAATAACTATTGTATTAATTTTTGCAAGTTTTTTATACATGGAGGTGAAGGTGATCAAATTCACACCACCTACGGCTACAAACGATCGTTGGTTTACTTTTGTGGTATCAATTTATTATTTAAAATTTCTTTTAGATATTTAATTTTAATTATTATGAATCCACGTAATTATAATGTCAAAAATAATGATTTTGATGAAGTTGAAGAAATTAGAGAGTTAGATCCTACTGCTCCTGCTATATTTTCAATTAGACAATCATCTACACAGTCACAAGCTTCGGCAACCACATCTTCACCGAGGAAAAAAAAGAAATAAAACTTCTTATGCATGGAATCATTGAGTTAAAAGAAATTAATATTAATAGAAAAATAAAAATTAGAGCTCTGTAAATATTGTATTAAAAATTATGCATATGTTTCCAGTAGTTCAACTAGCACACTTGCTAGACATTTTCAAAAATGTCATTTAAATGAGTAAGTAAGAGATCCTAAACAAACACAATTGACTGCTAGTGGTACTGACACTTTTTTGTATTCAGAAAATAGAATGAGAGAAGGTATAACAAAACTTGTAGGACAATCCGAGTTGCTTTATCATTCACCGATAGTGAAGTGTTTGAAAAATTCATGCAAGAATATGTTACCCCTAGTTTTAAATGCGTATCTAGAAGTACAACAAGAAACTACATTATTAAAATGTTTTAATGATATGAAAAATGAATTAATTATATTTTTTTTGCAAATACTCATTCAATGTCTATTTGTATAACGTCTGATTTATAGAGTGCACATAATGCAATAAATTATATAGTTGTGACTTCTCATTTTATTGATGAATCTTGGCAATTATATAAAAGAATTTTAGGATTTCGTAACTATGAATATCCTCGCACCGATATCTCTATTTATAGATATATTGCGATAATATCGCAAGAATATTGTATTAAAGATAAAAGTTTTAGTATAACTCTTGATAATGTTAGTGCTAATGATGTTGTTGTTTTTCATTTTAAAAATTATTTTCAATTAGATGTAAGTCATTATTCTCTTATATGAGACATGTGTGTTATATTTTGAATTTGGTGTTAAAGAGGTATGACATATATTTGGCCCTAGACACACATCCCTCAGATTAAGACAGATGTCCTTCATCGTATAATGGACGTCCATCAACTTATAACGAACGGAAGCAGGAAGTCCATTAGCTTATATCAGATGTCCCTTAGCTTTTAACAGACGTCCTATACAACCCACAAAAGACGTCCCTCAACTCTATCTTCTATTCTGCCTCCCTCCGAGTTCGATGCTCAAGCAAGTTCACATTCGAGTCCTTCGACCCGTCGGTTTCGTCCCTGCCTATCGGCAAAGGACAATTATTATTCACTTGTTCAGGACGGCATCGGCCAAGGAAAGATATGACAATTACATCAGTCGCCGTTCAATTATTATATCTAAGAGGGTAGAATTCACTTCGTTTGCCAAATTTTGGATTGGAACAAATGTTTGAATGCATTGGATTAGTTGGACTGTGCACGATAGGGCAGTATTATTGTAAGCGAGTGGTGAAATTATTTTATGCAAATCTAGATGTGGCGGGCAACGGCAACATGAACAAACTAATGGAGCTGAGGACATATCTCTTTTAAATTAACTCTGAATGAGTTAAATGAGCTGATTGAATGCTCCACGGAAGAGCCGACAGAGGAGTATTTTAACGTATCCAAAGACCCAGCCTTCACAACACAAGGAGAATGTTTGACATTGCTGAAAAAGTTGCATCGCAATTCCGACTTTGAAACTTTCTACAAGCTCAAATCCAAGGACCTAAACGTGGAAGCCAGAGTCATCCATCACATGATCACCCACACAGTTCTGCCTTGTGATGAACACTAAGACTATGTCAGCTGCATGGATCTCTATGTGATGGGGAAGCTCTATAAGGGGCAGACTTTCAACGTCGAGTACGTTATTAGTAATTTGATGAAAGAAATTATGAAAAATCTAAGGAAGAATCTCCCTTACAACTAGCTCATTCAGAAGATTGTTCACAACAGCGGGCCAGAACTCTCTCCCAACATGCCAAAAATCAATGAAAAAACACTTAATGTCTACAAATAGGTGACATTGGCTCAGATGGGGATGAACAAAGTAAAAGTGGAGGGGGTATTCGAGGGCACTAACACTCAATCCACATTGGCCACAACCTTCATCGAAGTTAGCTGCACATACTCCTTCGACGTCGATTGCACTAATTCCTTGGCCATCAGTTGCACTGCCATCAGATCATGTAGAGGTGAAGGAAGATACTGTTCATCCCCCTCCTAAGTCCTCGCCCTATGTATTGATCAGTGAAGAGAAGTGGAACTGTCTTGTATGCAAGTTGGATAGACAGAAGAGGTAAATTGTTAATATTCAGGCCTCTTTACTACAGATAAAAGATGACCTGAGGAGGCTTATGGACCCACTAGTAGCCCCTCCTACAGCCCAGCCAGTAGCTCCTCCATCAGCCGAGCCAGCAACTCCTCCATCAGCAGCCCGACGGCCCAGAAAGGGTCGACAACAACTAGCAGCCCCTCCAAGTCCAACAACTCCTCCAACAGCCCTACCATTAGCCTCTCTATCTTCCGTCGCCGAACCAGACATATACTAGTAAGTTTTTTAATCTATATGCACTTTCCTCTTTCCATCTATGCAGTTAGTTGTTGGTTTAGGCTCTCTGAATTAGATATAACAATATGTTACAATCGTACAAGTCTCTTATCATCAGACAATCATCCCTTCCTCCAACCCTTGCCGAAGTTCAGAAGATATTGGCCACGGGTCCTCCATCGAAAGAAGCCGTTTCAAAGCCTACTTCACTGCTAAATTGCACGTAATATGTCTTCAATTTGGTTTTGTACAATGTGTCGAATTTTCACTTAGTAGTTTGAGGTTCGTGTTTAAACAGATTATTTATTGCAACCTTTGAACTTGATGGAGGAGTTCTTGAGTTTGACACATGCAAATACCAAGAAGAATGTAGAGACATGTGACATTCTTGCTGAAATTATGGTAAGAAACTATATCATTTCAAAATCATTCTTAATTTTACTTTTGATTGTATGCTTAACACATCATGCAATCATGCATCCTGTTGTATTTTTTCAAAATGTCGATGTTCTCACAATAACGACCCTCATCATTCCAAAGCAAAAGGGATCATCGAACACGGTGAGAATAACTTTTTAAGAATGTGTAATCAATGTTTAAGATGCTAATATGTAAAATCTCTTGAATGCGTTCTTTATATGCAGTGCAACACTTTGAATGAGGAGTATCTTAAAGCACAAATGAGGGACACACTTATGAGTCTTGGTTGGATCCATGTAAGATACTTTTATTCTTTCATTCAATATTTTTTTCCTCTTGTTGAATTACTTATAATATATTATTTTAATTTCAATTTTCAGACACACCCAAAACAAAAAGTTTCATGTCATATACCAATTTGCAAACATTTTGTGTCCCTTTAGCATGACGAGAGCACCATTCTGATCTTCATAGCTCCACATACAACGCTGAACTTGTACCATTTCGAATTCAGAGTACTCAACGATATCAATTTCTTCTTTAAATTGGGAACATGTCACACATTACGCAGTGTCCTCACAACTCCATCAAATATTCTGATTCTGATGGTACCAATACCAGCTATCTTGCAAGGTGTGTTATTACCCATTAACACAACATCTCCTGAAACGGTCTTATATGTCGAAAACCACTCCCGATTGTAGCACATGAAATGAACATGCTGAATAAAAAATTCAATCATTGTTTGGCTTTGAGTTTCCCTCTGACACAATTAGAAGATCTCTGTCACTATAGTCTTCTAATTCTACGACAACAACTTCACTAGACGTCATCAGTTGTTTTTCCTTCTTAATAGTGCTCTTTATTTCATTCTGCAATTTATGGCACTCAGCTTTAATGTCCCTTTCTTCTGACAGAAATAACAGGTTCTTTCACGGTTCCTTAACTTTGATCTGCCTTTCGAATTTTGAACATTATCACCGTCTTTGTTGTTTGACTCTTTCGTTCTACCTAGAACGATGAATCCCTTACCTCGAGACTCAAATCCAACAACAATCTGTTCTATCTTTTCATTTGATAACTAAGCACCATAAACCTCTTCCAGAGTTAGACTTTCTCTACTGTATAAAATCGTATCTCTGAAAGCACCATATGAAGCAGGTAACGCGCATAGTAGAATCAACCATAAATCCTCCTCATCGTACTTGCATCTCATAGCCTCCAAATCCGAAACTACATAGTCTCTAAATCCGAAACTAACTCCTTGAATGAGGTCAAGTATTCTTCAATAGAATCTCCTTTTACCAACTGATAAGAATTAAGTTGTTGCTTTAATTACAATTTGCTAGTTAGAATTTTCCTCATACACAACTACTTCAATCTGAACCATAACTCAGTGATAGAACTCTTGTTCAAAACATCTTGCTAAAATCTAATTTGACAAATGTAAACGTATCAAAGATGGGGCTTTTCGATCCTTTCAAAGTTTCTCCTCTTTACTCCATGACATGAGCATTTTATCGAGCTCTAATAACGCGTTGTCTAAATCCATCTGTGTGAGCATATCTCGCACATTCACCTGTCATAACTGAAACCTCATATTCTGATCAAACAATAGAATATCAAATTTCAGTGAACTTACCGTACCAAAAATTTCAGAATTTTCTCAAAAAACAAATATCTGAACCCAAAATATTTGCCTCCAAAAATTTGATCAAAAAATAATTCCATAAAATTTTCACGCGATATCTAAACCAAAATTCCTTCACAAAAATAATAGCTTCAATAAAATATTCCCCCCAAATATTTGAAGCCTAAAAATATCAGTATCCCAAGCAAATTATTGAGAACCAATAGTTCAACCAAATTTTAGAAATTTTATATGATAAATAATCCACTGCAATGTAAATTCAAAACTTTTATCCCAAAATTTCTCCAAACAATCAGTTGATTTCGGTTTGAGATTCGCGGAGCGTGGTGTGCAAGGTTCACTAGTCGGTGGGAGGACTTGCACATGATCGACAATCTGGGCGTGATCTGCAGGTTCGTTAAAAGCAGAAAATCGAGGCTTTCTGGTTCAGACAGTAACGTTGAAGACGTGGATGACTCCTTTCGTGGATAGCGGTGAATGGAATCATACACCGACAACTACTTTTGCAATTGGCAGTTACTGTTAATGCGGAATCGGTCGGCAACGACGAACGCCAGGCGCGACTTTTGGCGGAGACTGATTGACGGCGATTTGGCATAATCGGACGAAGGACTCTATCGACAGTTGATGCTGCTGTTCGGCGATGGCTGTTCATTTTCTCTACACGCGGTGACGAAAATCAGCAGCTTTCTTTCTCTAGGAGTTTTCTACTTTAGTGATGAAGAAGGACACACAAACAGAGAAACCTTTACCTTTTTTCTTTTTTTTTTAATTCTTTCAAATTGTAATTTTTCACAAAATATTGCAAAACTCAAATTTTGTTCGATTTGAGTACTGTAACTCTCAATTTCGTTCTGACACCAATTATAAAAAATCAAATGAAAAACCGAAAAAGAAAACTACAAAAACAAGGACACCAAGATTTACGTGGAAAATCCTTACAGGAAAAACCATGGGCATAAAAAAAATTCCATAATCACAAAATCAACGTACAATAAGTTTTGCTATTCAAGCATCAATATATAGAGAAAATATAAAACTCTGATATTGAATATGGGTCTGACTTAGCTCATCTAAGATTCATGTCACACCAAACTCTACCATATCGATTACACTCTTTTTTACTCTCTTATTCTCTAGTGTTTAGTTTTTTCCTTATTGCTGGGGAAAAGATTATTTAAGAGAAATAAAAAAAATTTACGAACACAGAAATTGTGATATCTTTACATTTGATGAAGTCAATATCACTTTTATTTTCAATAGCACACAGCATTTTACTTTTGGGCTATAATAATTTAAGATAACTGCTTATTATTTATTTATTTATTTACGCAACGAATATATTATTATTTTTAAACTACGAACATCAAGACAATCTGCAAAGACATTAGAGAGTAGATTGAGTACTATTGTTTGATAATTTCAATTGAAAAAAAGATGATTTTAAGCTATTTTTCTAATTATTTGTAGAATCAAACATATATTTACTTGTTTTAGGTGTGTTTAAAATAATCTAACCAAACATGCCATGGCTAGTTCTTTAAATACAAAAAACGTTAATATTTTCCGGCCAAAAGCCACCAAATAATAATCAAACAGATACTAGAACAGTGATGATATCAACAACACTTCACACAAGTGAAAATGAAGAGGAGAGGGAGAAAGCTTAAAAATATAGACAGCCAACTGGTTTATTCCTCCGCTGTCAAATTACCAAATTATTGTAAAATAAACAGAAGAAACAGCAAAGCAATCTCAGAAATTAACGTTATCTTTTCTCCATAGCTAAAACCAGTGGAGCTTAAGCAAGAAAAAAAAAGAACCAGAGCAGAAAATGGAAGAAAGTAAGAGGATGATGGAAATAGTAGCAGATGGTAGAATAGAACAACTAAGTGAAACTCAATTAGAAACAGTGCAAAGAGAAGAGAATCTGAAACAAGAACCAGATGAAAGAGAGGAGAGAGACATAAAAATGGAGAAACCTGTTGAATGTGATCGGTAGTGACGTTGTTGGGGTGGTAGGCTGCCATCCTGGGCTGCATCTGCATCAGGTGCTTTGCATCTTCTATACTCTTTTTATATGAAGAAAACTCTCTCTCTAAAACTGACTTTCTCTCACTAGAACCAAAATCACAGAGATGGGAGACAAAAAGGGCGAGATTAAATGAATGGAATTGAAAAAAGATCAGGCTTTTATTTTTCCCTCTTCCCCCACTGTAAAATCAGATATTTTGGACGACGGTGACAGAGAAAGAGAGAGAAGCAGACAGCGAGAGCCGCACTGCAGCCATAATCGGATAGATATTAATTGTGAAGAAGAGAGAGAAAACATGGGTGAAAAAACTGCAGAGAGAAGGGATCACGTGATTGATGAGAGGGAGAGAGGAGGGAAGGATGAACCGAGGGGGGGAGAAGAACCAGAATAAACTACGGACTTTTTGGTTTATCTTCTGGGCAGAGAGAAAATTAGGAGAGAGAGAAGAAACGTGTTTTGGTTGATGCTGAGTTTCTTAAGATGAGAGAGACAATGTCTGAAGCAGTAGTCTTGTAGTGGGGACCACTTTGGTCGAATCACCCTTTTGGTCTCTTAACTCATTGATGATCACATCCTCCGCTCTACACCACGCTCTCTTCTCACGCGCCGCCGTTATTAGTAAGTTGAGCTCGAGCTGAAATTTTTTTGACGAACTCATTGGCTCAATTTGGTAAGTTTAACTCGTTTAATTAGCTAGGTTCAATAAATTAAATTTTTTTGGGTTCACCTCGATTGGCTCTTTTCTCATATTTATCTTCAAATGCAATTCATCTATTTGTATAAATACAGGGATAAAAGTTTTATCGATAAAAGTAAATTATTTAACTAATATTCGTTATTTTAAGTGAGTTTTTTTTTTATTTTCTATCTAGTTATTTTAGATAAATCTAATTGCTAATTATACTAATTAACTCGAAATTAATCATTAAAATATAAATTCAACAAAATATAATATTTACATAATTTTTTTTAATTAATAATTTCTCGAGTATAACTGAAAACACTAATTATAATTACGTCATGTGTGTCTGTTGGATTTGCTGTTTTTAATGGAAAATTAAGAAATATTACAAGATCCATGCAATCAAAGTACTAATGAGAAAAAAAAATTTCATATGAGCGTTATTCGATGCTCCATTCCCCTACCACCCTTTATTTTCTTCCTCTTTCTTTTCTCTTATCTTATTTCCTTTTTTAACTTTCTTTCTTCTATAAATACCACATTTCTCCTTCATTTTTCTTTATAATTTTTTTTTTCAATGTATTAATCTCTTACTTCTCAATTTGTAGTACTTCATCAATAATATGCAGTGTTAAATATTTGTAATGATATTAATATGATATATTTTTTTATTCGATTGTCTCAAATAATTTTTTTTCCTCAATACATGTCATTTTGTACATTAATAAAATAATTTTATTAATTAAATGATTAACTATTATATTTTGAAATAATAATAATAAATAATTATTACAATTTTAATAAATAAATTTTAAAAAAATATACATTATATTAATATAAATTAGAAATATTTATGTATACTCGATTCATTAGGCTTTATTTATTAAGACTCGTTTAGTTGATTTGGCTAGACTTATTTAACTTGTAGCGTATGAGACAGATTGAGTTGAATTTTTTTTAGGCGAACTTATTAGAATCAGTTCGTTAGGTTCACTAGACTTGACTCGTTTAATTCGCTAAACTCGGTGAGATGAATTTTTTTAGAATCTCCCAAATCGTGTGTCACTTCTAGATATAACTGTTGGTAGATCGGGCTAAAAGAGGAACAATAAATTTTTATTTTGAAATTTAGAACCTAATATTTTTACCTATTAAATTTATTTATTTTTTCAAACAAAAACATTTGTCTTTTAATTGTGTTAAATTTAACCCTTCCTATTTAATAAGATATTTTAAATCAAACCCGAACAAGTTTGAGGTTTTTTTACACATTTGGAATAAGATCAAAATAAAATCATGTGATATTTTTAATTAAATTTAATGCTAAAATTTTTCATGATGACCATTAAAAGATTATAATTATAATAAATTTAAAGAAAATTTATAATTTTAACCACTAAATCAAAATGATTATTAAATTATAAAGAAGGAAAATTAATACTACAAATTCTATAATTTTGAGTCAGCAACACTGCAAACTCTATACTTTATTCATGAATAATAAAAATTTTGCACTATGAAAAAAGAACAACACTGACCACGCAGTCACGTTTCTCGTCAAAATCTGTGGACGTTAACATCACAGTTTCATTAACGTAAAGGACTATCGAACGGAGACTAAGGTAGCAACAACGGATATCTCGCAAAGATGATGGGCTGATCCAACTGACAACGAAGGACGTAAATAATAGGGGGACATCCTCTTGCCCATTGGATCGAGGGACGGACATCCCTTGATCGGAATAGACGGCGATGATGGACTTCAAAGGCGTTAATGTTGAAATGGGTCACGTGCAAGACACCCGTGTTTTAAAAGGCACAGACTCCCTCGATTTAAGACGGACGTCCTTCTTCTCAAATCAGATGACCCTCGTCCCAAAACAGACGTCCCTCGTCCCAGATCGAATGTCCCTCATCCTGAAACGGACATCCCTCGACTTGAGACTACGTCGTTTTGCCCACGGACGTCCCTAGTCTCACATTGGATGTCCTTCGACTTAATACTACGCCGTTCATGCCGTAATGGATGTTCTTCTATGGTCGAGGGATGTCCATTTTATTTTTGAGGGACTTCTCTGAACGTTAAACGACATTGTTTCTCATCTCAAAGAATGTCCCTCGTTCGTTGCATGAACTTGAGAGAAATCAAAGATCCCTATATAATTGCGAATGACATTCTCTGTGAGCGCAAACAACCCTAAATCGCTTAACACAATCAAACAATAAAGTTTTTTAGTGTTATACATCAAATGACGTCATGGAGTGTTGCACATCAAATGACGTCAAGGAGTGTTGCACCATTCATTGTTGAAGAATCCATTAACTACGGAATAGAGGTGGATCCTATTTCTGAGGGCGATGAACAAAGTGTGTTCTATCACGAAGGTGATATAGAGGTGCATTCAATCTCAACATCTCTAGACTCAGAGCTTCGTTCAATACAAGACTCAGAAGATGATGATTGGGCTAAGAGTATGCATCATCAACTAGAATATTCATCCTTGGAGCTCTGTATGGGGAAGAATTATAGTTCATTGAACAAAATTAGAGAAGAAGTGGTTGATTATGCTTTGAATAATGGGTAAGAGATAAAGTTCGTCAAAAGCGAATGTCATCGGTTGGCTGTCGTGTGTAAGGATGGATGCAGTTGACGACTTCACACTTCAAAAATGAAATGTGAACTTACATTTCAAATTAAAAGATATAATGAGGCGCACATCTGTGCATAACAGGTGGAAAACCAACACGCTTCTGCCAAATGGGTGACAAGCCAATATTTGGATAGGTTCAAAAGTCAGCTCAAGTGGGACGTTCCTTCCATCATTGAGACTGTCAGGAAAGATTTTAATGTCAACTTTACCCTGAGTTTTGCTTGAAGGGCTATGAATGTAGCCCAAAAACTGAACGAATGGGATGGTGATGAACAATACAATCGACTGTGGTCGTACGAAGAAGAGATTCGAAGATCCAAACCTGGTAGCACATTATTGGTGATGATTACGCTCCGTCCAGGTCCAATATTTAAAAGGATATACATGTGTTTGGATGCGTGCAAGAGAGGTCTGAGGAAGTTTGATAGACCTGTCATTTGCCTGGATGGCTGTCACCCAAAGGGGTCGTGCCAAAGCCAGTTGCTCACAGCCATCAGCATTGACGACAATGATGGAATTCATCCACTTGCTATGGCAATTGTTGAATCAGAATGCAGAGACTCATTGTCCTGGTTTTTGTGTTTCTTCCTTTTGAATGTAGACAGTGAGAAAAACAGAGGATGAACATTTATTTCTAACCGACAGAAGAGGTTGGTGTCTGCTATCGAACAATATGCACCAGCAGTTGAGCATCATTTTTTCCTCAGACACTTGTATGTCAATTTTAAAAAACAACTTTCAGGCAATTTATACAAGGATATCATGTGGAAGACAGCTAGGACCACAATATCATCGCAATTTGAGAAAGAGATGGATAAATTATTTGTGGTCGACCAGACATCACACACATATCTGCAAAACATCTGTAATGACCCGAATTTTCGTAAATCCTGAAAATGCGTAAAAATTTAAATTTTTCTTTTTAAAACAAATCAGAGTGTGTAAATCCGAATCGCTACTAACTCTTTCTTAAAACTCATCATGAAAACCAACTTATTAATTATGCGGAAGCGTTAAAAATCATCTATTTAAATTCCTGTGAAAACGTTATAAAATATCCCTTTTTAAATCATAGCGGAAACGTGAGAATTCTTTCAAAAGAAATACTAAACAATACTAAACCATTCAATCATTTCGTTTCTCAAATAAAACTGAACCATTACTTCATTGCTTCAATACCATTTACTTTTCTTTAACTTCGTTGATTTATAACCGTTTACTTTCATTTGTCTTTTGTCTTGTCAGCCCGAATCTTGTGCGTACGAAATCATCCATCTCTGCCTCATTATGCGTTTCTCATCTTTTTCTTATTCGTTTACTATCTATTCGTCATTGTACCTACACCACAAGTAAGGACGTGAGCTTACGCTCAGTAAGGAGATGGGGAAAACAATTATGCATTCTCGGAATGGGGCCACCCAAACCAACTTCTTTCATTACGTTCGTTTTCTTCGTTCGTTCTTAACTCGTACATCGAGCTAGAGATTGAGGGTTTTCCTTTGAGATGACATAGCTGTACGGATTCTAACCTCCTGTGTGCATACTAGTCCCTTTCTCGACTTGGTAAGGGTGTATCCTATCAGCTAGGCTAGATCCGGACTACCCATCTACCTCAACTCCCTAGTTCCGGCATATACCCGCCTTTAGGGTTCTTTCTATCCCAGCATATACCCGCCTTTAGGGTTCTTTCTTTCTGTTCCGGCATATACCCGCTTTTAGGGTTCTTTCTTTTTCCTCACTCATGCATGTGGGTACCATCCTGAAAGTTACCCCCTACTTGGTTTCTATTATCATGAAACACACTGCATAACATAAACCGAATTACACATTGAGATAAACATACTATAAGTGAACTGGTACATGTAAAGAATCATAAAAATTTGCTGAAAATACAAGAAACAATTATGCTATCGAAAT
Source organism: Begonia loranthoides (assembly GCA_022433065.1). Lineage (NCBI taxonomy): Eukaryota > Viridiplantae > Streptophyta > Magnoliopsida > Cucurbitales > Begoniaceae > Begonia > Begonia loranthoides. The sequence continues at coordinate 4,816,388 of CM039477.1, read as the reverse complement.
GTAACAGCAAGTGAATATAATAAGGCAATAAAATCTATTGACCGTTTTATTGAATTCAATAATAAACATGCTAAATGAATTGATATAAACTAAACTTGAAGATTCTTATCCCGATACCAAGAATTAATATTTACAAGTCAAGTTTATTATTCATTAACTAATTCAAAATCCTCATTTAAAGAAAGTAGTGGAAATCCGAAACAACTTACAATGTTCATGCATCTTAACTCCTTAAACCTTTTTTCTTCGTTTGTTTAGTTAACTAAACCTTTTCCTTCGTTTGTTTAGTTAACTAAACCTTTTTTCTTTGTTTGTTTCGTTAACCATTCACATCATCGTAATTCACATTTTATTCATACTCTCATCCCAATTTAATCAATAGAAACTATCCACTAACATGCTCGTTGAATGGACAACATACAACACATAAACTATATCAGATTATGACCACGTATCAAATCAAACCACGAAATAACTCACACACACTTTACTTGGGTGTAGGGCCTCCTCTGGCCAAGACAACCCAAATCCTTACCTCGAAGCTTTAACGTGTATTAGCGTTTAGCCGTTATTCTTCTTCTCTTCTTCTTTGTACCTTCACAATTTAATAACTTATAATTATTAATCAAATCAATTAACCATTTGTCGTCTTTTTCTATCTTAAATTCTTATACATCGCTTACTAGAGTTTCCTAAACGAAACCGTTTCGTTAATTATAACTTGGCTTAATTAATTAATCTCAATCAATAACGTCTAGAAGCTAAGCTTAACGTATAGAGATTCTATCCATAAATTACTGGCCCATATACCAAAGCCCAATAATAATATCTGAATCAAGTTATAAACTATTTTACCAAATTCTCATGATATCTTTATTCCAATAAGTGAACCGAAACCAAAACCAATAGTCATCTAACAAGGAGCCTTATTCATATATTAACGTCCAAAAATGCAGTCAACAATAACGAAACAACGCAACAGTAGATGTCCAACAACAACTAACACATATCATTATCTTTCATTGCACCCTATTCTTTCCATTAGATCTATGAATCGGACATAACATTCCAAATAATAGAACGACACACTAACAACACCCACCATGGCTAATGACCGAACCAACACCCCAAAACAATCTACTTTAACTATCATATTTCACTAATCAACCTTCATAATCGAAACTGGACCATCATAGCATATAAGTCGCTGAATCAAACCCACAACAGCTATATCATCTAATCGCAGAGTACATTCCAACATTCCAGAATTCAACACAAGAGCAGAATCAATACTGGAAATTAACAACTTAATTCTCATAACAAAACTTCGCACTATGATTGACCAGGGCTTCAAAATCAACATAACTTAATGGCTCCTTTCATTTAACAAAACCAACAGATTTTTGTATCACATGACTTTAAATCTTAAAGGCACAGAGGCAAATGCTAGAATTCAAACACAACGTGCAGAACCATTTTCATTCAAAGCCAACATATTATCTCTTTCAACAATCATCATCTAGAATTCCACAACTAAATCTCAACTAAATTTAACACCAACAGGAACAACACATACTCATAATTCCCAAACTGTGCAACTCATCACCTAATTCAGAGAAAGAAATCATCTTCCCCCAGAATATCTGAGAGCAGGAACTAAAGGCATCTCACGGCCTTCTGCACTTCCAGAGAACTCACGACCTTCAGCTCTCACAGAGGGGAGTTCACTTGTCAATTTATTCTTCATCACACCCAACAGCTTCTTCAATTTGTCTTGTCTCCTCTTCAATTCGCCAACCATTTGTTGTCTCCCTCTTAATTCTGCCATCCACTCTAGCAAGGTGGGCTCCCCATCGTGTGTCGACAGAGCACTCAGCTGTAAAGGAGCTTGGCTGTTAACAGCTCAAGCCGATCCGTTAGCTGGACCAGACCCCAGCCGATGCTCCCCTGCCAAAGCGCCAGCTCCGAACGTCCCTACCAAACACACCTCCAGCCCACGTCCGATCAACATAATGGGAGAAGGAAGAATGGTTGGGCTTACCTCGACCCGACGCTGGAGACCACGCCGCGGGAGGTCGCCGAATCAGAGATTGTCGAATTGCGATCTGAACGGCATCCTCACTTCGCCGCTGGGATTTGCACGCCGCACCCAGCTCCGCGTTGCCAGCAGCTGTACTCCCGACGCGTCGCCGTCGCCATTCGTCGCCCCGTCGCCTCACGCATCTCTCGCCGTCGTCGGCCCTCTCTCTCCCTCTCGTCGATTCCCTTCCGGAGAAGAAAGCCATTACTTCTTTTCATTTCATTGTTTTTTTTTATTTTTTTATTTTATTTATATAATTTATTTTATTTTATTTTATTTATATTTTATATATATATATATATATATAACACTTGAAAACAACAGACCGTCACAAAAATTATCAAAAAGAAAAACAGAGAGGAGATCAAACAGGTTTATAAAGGACAACCTCTTTAATTCCCAAAAAAAAACTAAGCAAAAACTACCCGAATAAAACTAGAAATTATCAGAAAATCCTTGGATAAAAAATCTGGATCTCGATTCTGAGAACACCTGGCTTTTGAAAATCCTTTTTTAAGTTTGTTTTTTTTTCATAGAAAACAAACCCAAAAATAAAAACTAGAAATACAGATGATTGACAGAAAGGGATACAGAGAATAGGGGGAAATTAGAGGGGGAAGCCGAAGACGAAGACGAAGACGAAGATCAAAAGGAGAAACTTTATCGCTCACACACTTTTATCTCACACTTAACTTTTTATTCACTCTACTATCAATGGAGGTGTCAAAAGAGATGTGGGTTTGCAGTTCCAATTTCATCAGATGGCAACGGGCGAGGAAGAATAAGAAGCAGGTCTGCATAATCAACGATTCCGACGAACACATGAAGGGCGGCGAAAAGAATGGCCATCCTCCGCAAAGAACATATGAATGTTTTGTAAAACATAATTTTTTGTTTTACAAAAATTTACAGAAGGGGTGGGTCGGTTCTCAGTTTCATAAACCAAAAACAGAGAACTGAATCGAAACCGAGAACCAAGAATCGGAACTGAATCATTTATAAATTTAGGAACCAAGGACCAAAACTAAACTGAACCGAATCTCGATTCCAGGTCGGTTCTCAGTTCGATTCGGTTCTTGCCAACCCCTAGTCTTAGTAGAGGGACGTCTGTTATGGGCAGAGCGACATAGTCTCAAGTTGAGGGACGTCTGTTTCGAGAATAGAGACGTTCGATTTGTGACGAGGGATGTCCATTTTGGGACGAGGGTCGTCCCATTTTGGATGAGGGACGACACTTGTGGACCGAAGGACGTCCGTTTTAAGTGGAGGGAGTATGCACCTTTTAAAAAAATGAGTGCCTTGCACGTGACCCTTCAACGTTAACACCTTTGGAGTCAATCATAGCCATCCATTCCGATCGAGGGATGTCTATCCCTCGATCCAATGGCCACGAACCATCATCTGTGGCGCTTTTGGGGATGGCCTAAATCCATCGTCGCCATCCGTCCCTCAATCCAACTTGTAGAACAGACGTCTTTTGCACGTTGTTGCTGCATTGGACGTCTCCATTCGACGGTTCTTGACGTTAACAAAACTGTGGCGTTAACGTCAACGGATTTTGACGAGAAACATTTCAAATTTTAGTTATTCGTAAATTTTCTATAGAATTTGTGGCGTTCTTGATCCCAAACTATAGGATTTATGGTGTTAATTTTCCTATAAATAATAACATTGTACAAGTGACAATAACATAACCTTAAGAACTTTAAGCTGCCATATGGGTAAGGGCTATGATCCACTATAATTTTATTTTATATTTATATTACATTATTGTATGATATGATTAATGAGTATATATTATATTTTAACTATGTACGGTCACGTCATATTATAGTTACAGTCCAGACAGCGTCCCTGTGTCGGACTTTATCAACATTAGTCGACTACGACTCCAGCTTGGCACTCATCCAACATTTCACTCTGAAATTATTGTAATATTTTAAAATAAATTAATAAGAAAAATTGTCTCGAAAATAATTTTTATAATTTTAAAGTAATAAATTTAAGGTAATTATGAATATTAATGTTAAAGTATAAAGTTCTTTCTAATTGACATTTAAAATTTTTATTTTAGTATCTAATATCTCAAAATTTGACACGATAGTGACAGACACTATCATCGTTAAGAGGTCCGTTAAATGACAGATACTAACATTTTTGTAGATACCAATATTTCTGCGACCATATGTCATTTTGTAATTAAATATATGTACTTTCTTTCAGCAGCAGAAGACACGTTTTTACTGTAAAAAATAAGTCATATTCCAAGTACTTGTTTTTCTCAACTGAAAGTAAGTATTCGGTACAGATATGGAGATTTTCGTTGATAATACCTTTCATTTAACAGACTATCTAATAATAAGAGTATTTATTGTTAATTCCTTTAACTTTTTAGAGTTAAATAATAAAAATAAAAGTTCAATGTATTAGTTAAAAAGACATTATAGTTCACAATTTATATTCATAATTACCCTTAAATTTATATAAAATTTTAAAATATTATAACTATAATTTTAATATGTGGGCGGAGAATAACAAATAAACTAAAGAAATTTTCAAATATGCAAATATTTTTGGTTATTTCTTAGAGTTTATTTTACTCAATTTTCTTTTTTAAATTACAATATAAAAATTTGAAAAAATAATAATAAAATAGAAAGAATGGGGGATTCACATGGGTGGTGATTGTAGGGTTCGTCAAGTCCACATCCAATCCAACTTCTAAAACAAGACCATTCACAGAGGAAAATCCAAGGTCAAAGCTTATCTTCTTCATCTTCCTCTGCACATTCCCCAATAGCGCTAACCCTAGACTGTGCCCTAACCATGCCTCCTTCTAGGGTCCCTCTCTTTCTCTCTCTTACAACCTTAGTTTGTGCTTTTCCAATGTCATTTTCAGATTAATAGCGGTTGAAATGAGAAGAAAGATAACCAATTTTAGGGTTGCTTACACAATTTGGAGTTTCTAGTATTCAAATTAATAACTTGGGTTGAAATAAGAATAATGATTGTGACAAATAATTGTAAGTGAAATTAACAAAATAACTACTAGTATAACATGTCAACCATTAAGTAATTTTTGTTAATAAATAAAATACTCAATTATGAAAAATAAACGATGTAAATATCGCCGTTAACTTGATGAAAATGATTTAACCATATTATTTCAGAGAACTTAGAGTGAAAAAGAGCTAACACAGATTAAATAATTGCAAGAACTTATGTTTTCAGAGACTTTCCGTGGAAAATATCTAATACCCATGAACAATGGATTTGATAAAAAACTGTATAAGTTGATTTTAATTTTCTTTAATTTTATAATTTAGAAATTTTTGTAAAATAATATATAATGTTTTAACTGTCAGATGATTTAGAATTATTTTATTGGTCATAGGAGAATCACAACTTGTTTGTGGTTTTTTATGAAGAAGACAATGAGTTTGTTCTTTATCTACAGAGAAAAGATGAAGGGAAAAGTAGTCTTTCTGTAGCGGAAAGTCATCATTCCTCTCGTAAAATTCATATTTTCTATAAAGAAAATAATCTTTTATGAGTTATATTTCAAGAACTCACTATTTGTAGCGGAAAAATAATTTTCTACAGCAGAAAGTCAACATACGTTTTTTAACAGAAAATATAACCGAAATATATGCTTCGTTCATTTTCCTTAGTTGAGTGTTTTATTTATTAGCGAATATTGTTTAGTGGTTGACTTGTTATTGAGTTGGTAATATAGTAGTTATTTTGTTAATTTTACTGATTGTAATTATCAAATTTCTTTATTAGTAAATAATTTTTTTTTTACCATCAAAATTCTTTTTCCATGAGATGGTAAACCATTTTAATTAAAATGCACAAATAAATGTAAGTTTATTTAAAAAAACAAATAATTTAGACAAGAAATATTAAAAAATAATATAAAAATAAAAAATAAAAGAATGGTATGGCACACCAACTCTTAAGCATTATGGGTTGTTGAGGCTCTCTCTCTCCCTAAATTGTCATTTGATTATTGTCTTTAGTATCATTTATTCTACCTAATGAATACTTAAGTTCAATTCAACCATGTACAACATAAATTTATAGAAATTGATTAGACAAATCTTCTAATTTTATGGAATGACAGTGAAACAATCACAAGAAAACGTTCCCTACCTTAACATGACTTAAAACCTTGTTAGCGAAAACCCATTCGAGAGAAAGATCTAAGATATGAGAGACTAAGAGTCAGAGTATTTCTATCACGACTCAGAGGCGGGTCTAACAGAATCATCGGGTCAGGCGACCCGATCATCGTAGAGGATCTGATTACTCAGCCTAATGCGTAAAAGAAGCGAAAGTCTTAACGAGAGTTTTAAGTTCAAACCCAAATCACATGGGTTGAGGTCCACATAGTGATCAATTAGAGACATGATAGTATAAATAAAAAAATGAATAGTGCAGGAATTAAATCAAACAACCCAAAAACTACAACCCCAAACTTATCTGGTACGGAGGAATCAGACCAACAAATGTTCACACGACACGTGCAAGTCTCCTGCACCGAGCCAACTCCTTAACTTGAGAAAAATAGAGACTAAGGGGTGAGTGACAAACTTAGTAGGGAAGTTGATATTAAATGCAATGCATGCTGAAAATTGTTTTTCTCATCTCTTTTGAAAATCATTTCCTATTACATGAGTTTAAAACATTTAAAACATTTTTATCATTTTATTTAAATCGGCCCATGGCCCTCGATGTGGCTGCATTAAAAACCATTGTATACATGGACAACTATATCGCAAAATATGTCAACATCATTTTCCCCACAAAAATGTCATCAGTGAAAATGGATGGTCAACCAATGACTCATTCAGCACACACCACATAAAGGTGGTCATTTGTCGAAAAGCAGTACCTCATGAGACAGAGGATATACAATGATGACAATCTAAAGATCTAGGACATCACCCGAGTTGCCGGTGAGTGAGCTCCGCAACGACACAACTCGTATAATCGCCCAGATGTGCCGACAAACCATAGCTCAGCGTCGATACGATCCGTATAATAGAAGTAACATATAAGGTTGCTCGGGACGGATTGTTTCTCAACTAAAATACCTATAGATTCCAAATTGAAGAAGGTAGCCGACGAGCAGAGCTACGAGCTGTCACGCCACCTGTCAAATGGAATGGTACTAGGATAGGAGAATCCAGCGACTGACAACCTTCAATCCGTGCGACTAAATACCTTGGCCAGGTTTTGAGGCTCGAAACCTGAGGATGCGTCATCACCGCACCATCTCCATTTCAACTTCCAGGACTCGAAACCCGATGACACGTCACCAATGCCTTATCACCCATTCGTACGTACAAATAACTAATTTTCTTGCAGTAAAAGATTGGATAGCCTCGTGATACTTTAGCACCAGAGTGCGTAAAAGATCAAGAGGATTCATCCTCCCAACATGTATGCACAAATATTGAACAATCAAATATAAGCAAAATAGCAACCAATATACCATATACGATAAAATAAACATGAGAAAACATATATATACGTAAAAACAGACGTGGTGACAAAATAGTCTCCGTCGGGTTTTCAGGGTGTGGTATCCAACAAAATATCAGTTTTGAAAACATGATGCAATGCAATGCATAAAGTATAAAGATCCCTACCTCAATGACAACTGTAATACCCCGATAACATTTTCCCTGTACACTCAATGTAATCAAATTTTAGGATAATTAATGCATTACATTGCGTATCGATACATGTTAAATTGTGACGTGTATGTATGAGAAAAATATTATGGGATAAAATTTAAGTGGAAAAAGATGAAGAAAAGCCAAAATCTGGAGATTCGGACGCATGCGGACGACACTACGGACGAGAAATGTCTTCCGCAAATGCATGGAAGGCCGTCCCAGCACTTTGGGACGATGCAGAACGGAAGCCTTGCGTCCTAATTCTTCCCCTGTCTATAACTGGACACTTTCGGACACTTGTAGATGACGGTGAACACACGCGGACGCTGAAGAATTGAATCTGTCCAATTCCTGGACAGTTTCGGATGCATGCGGATGCAGAAGGCGGACAACTTTCTTCGTCCGAATGACGGATTTGAACTAATGCGAACAAAGGCTAGGACGCCATCCTTCGTCCGGAAGTGCATTCTATTAGGAAGAATAGTGATTTTCGGACGCATGCAAACGAGGCCAGGACCACTCCTTGCATCCAAAACACCCCAGACCTGCAAATAAATTAGGGTTCAAATAATAGATTTTTTTTGTTTTGCAATTGAATACGCACTTAAGAGACTGGGAGGCGATCTCCCCATGCCCAAACCACGCCCTCTCTGCATCGACCACACCTCTCCCCTCTCCGTTTCAGAGTATGATTATCCCTCCCCCAGGTATGGCCTTCGATTAAGCCATTTCTCTCTACCATTTCTGTCCAGTTTCCTCTGTGTGAGAGAAATCTTCGAGAGAGAGAGAGAGAGAGAGAGAGAGAGAGAGAGAGAGCTCCCCTGTGAGCTCGTGAGAGAAACGGTAGATTGGTGCTTGGCCGATTGGTGCTTGGCCGATTGGTGCTTGGCCGAGGGGATTTCTGGATGAAACGGTAGCTGCTGAAATGTGCACAGTCTGGCTTGGAGCTGCTGCTGGCCAATTCTCCTACCTCCTCAGGTGTGTTTCTGGTGTGGCAGCCCTTGGATTTGCTTCAAGTCTGCTCCTGCTTTCTGGTATTGGAAAAAGAAAAGGGAAGAAGGACGACAATTAAGTGCGAACGCGCGATAAAGCATAGAGGTAAGGAATTGAGTGTGTTTTGGCCATTTGGAGGCCCTACACCACAAGTAGTGTGTGTGAGTGGTAAATTATTGACTGTTAGATCACTATAATATCCCTTTAAGTGATTGTTGAATTCTTTACTGTTAGATTGATTGTTGAATCTATTAGATTTAGATGAATGAAGATGTTAAGTTGCAGGATAAAATGATGAAATGATATGCATGCATGACCATTAATGAATAGAGAATTTCATTTTTATTTTGATACAATTCATTATATCCACTTGCTATGGTTTCTTGCACAATTCAAAGAATCATTCTCTGTGGTTTGTTAGTTGTTAATGTTTATCTCAATTTCATTAATTAAGCATATGTAGATTAGTAAAATAATAACTGTAGGAGCATGTTTAGCGTAATTAACTAAACCGAACATGTCAAATTAAATAGAACTCTTTGCATGTCTAACTAAGTAAGTCATTAATTGTAGCATGTTAAATCAAATTGAATAAAGGCATAATCAATTAATTAGTATGTAAATTCTCAATTTCACTCCTTTAAGTAACCCGAACATGATTAGTTAAATTAATCAGCACATAATTAATTGTAAACTGATTGTAGCATGTTTCTTTTAGTCATTGAATTAGTATGTTAAATAGTTGATTGTTAAGAACACTTCCCTAAATTGACTATTAAGTTCGTTCCCATAATCCGTATATTAAGCATATTTAATTCACTTAGATAATTTGCACGTTAATAGTTTAATCATCATGCTATATTTCAATTGTTAAATTTAGTAGAATTAAGCATGTTGTACGTTGCTCTCTATTATTATCTGTGTCTATATTTGATTGTGCTATGCTTGCCATTTATTGCTTCCTATATTTGTTGTTCGTCTTAATTCATTATTTTATTATATTATATCAACATGCATCATGTTAATAGGAACAAGTATGGAGTGTCATTATGGTGTGGTACTCATATACATGGGTGAGGAAAATGAACTTGTAACGAACGATGATATGAATGAATGATGTAATGGGGGGTTTAAGGGCAGATGGTTAGTCCGGATCTAGCCCACGTAGGGCTAGAAGCCGATCAGACTATTCCATCCCATACGTGTTCCTTAAACTTCCAACTCGATGTACGAGTTATAAATGAACGAATTAATGAAAAATAATGAAAGATTGGTTTGGGGTGGACTCATTCCAAGTGAACTAAAGAGCGACATTACATATGCATTTTTCCCTCTTCTTTACTAAGTCTTTTTAGACTTACAGTTACTTGTGGTGTAGGTATACGTGAATGACGAGAAGAATGATGAACATAACACAAAGCAATTGATGAAGGATTTGCACGTGAAGGAGCTTGTGATTGGCCAGGCTAAGTGAGTAAGAAATAAAACAGTTTTGTAATTAAATTATATTTAATTTTGTAGCAGTAAAGCAAAACAAAATATTCTCTTTGTAAACGATTTACGCTTCCGCTATGTTTTAACGAAGAAAATGGTTTCTAACGGCCCGGTTTGCACTTTGATTATGAAGAATTTTAATTATCTTACAAAAGTTTTAAATTTCTTGTATTTTTTAAATGTATGAAAAATCTGGGTTATTACATTTACGGTGTTGTTGACCCCAAACCAAGGTTTACTGTGTTAATTTCTCAATAATTAATAAAAAATATCACAATTTTTTTAGCACTTTTCTAGACCAAACATATTATCTTTTTTTCTACGATTATTAAAATTCTCAATAACTGTCCTGCTACTAGCATACATTATTTTGATAGTTCTAAAACATTAATTACAAAATTATTGAATACTTTATATTATAAAATAGGGAAAATGACAAATCAACCATCGTAGTTTGCGATCAATGACAAGTCAACCACTGTAGTATGTTTTCTAACAAGTTAACCACCAACGTATGTGAAAATGACAAATGCACCATCGCTGTCCGTTAAAAAAAGCTGATGGCCCCACCATGTATGCCTGGACGCCGCGGCGTCCAGGCAATTTCTGGCCTGGACGCCGCGACGTCCAGGCAATTTGCCTCCAGGCCATTTGCGTCCCTCTGTTAAGTCAGCAGAATACATAATGTTAATTCAGCAGAATATATAATCCGAGTGGTCTGCGATATTCGCATGTATTCTATCGTTTTCCCTTTATTAGCTAACCCTAGAGAAGTCTGAGCTGCGCTGAAGCGAGTAGAGAAAGGGATTTTGGAAAAGTTGAAGAATTTGTTGGAAAAAATGGCATCTTGGAGTGTTACAGAAGGTGGTATTAACCGTGAAGCTCAAGTGGGCCCTTCAGAGACATTATTGGCCAATGAGGAGGTACGTGGCTTTGGAAACGAAGTTGCTATTATTTTGCATTCTGTCTCAGCAAATTTAAACGAAGAGGACGATGAGGAACTCCGATCAGCATGCCAATCCACTAGTGATGAAGAGATGGACATGGCAGAGAGTAGACTGAGACGCCAACCAGAAGCAGAGTGCACATTTGTTGGTATGGGGCTAGGCAAAAAATATAGTTCCTTGAATAAAATTAGAGAAGAAATTGTTGATTATGCAATGAATAATGGGTACGGGATAAAATTCACCCACAGTGATGCGCATCGATTGAGAGCTGCTTGTCAAGAAGGGTGCATGTGGCGGCTGCACGCCTCACAAATAAAAAATGAAATGACGTTTCAAATAAAGATGTACAACGACGTTCACACATGCTCCAGACAAATGGAAAGCCGCCATGCCACAGCCAAATGGGTGGCAACGCATTACTTGGACAGATTTAAAAGTCAGGCCGACTGGGCCATATCTTCCATAATTGAGACTGTCAGGAAGGACTTCAACGTCAACATTACATCCAGCCTTGCTAGAAGGGCAAGAAATGCGGCTAAGAAAATTAACGAAGGGGATGCCAATGAGCAATACAAGCTCATATGGTCCTATGCTGAGGAGATTCGGAGGTCGAATCCCGGAAGTTCACTGCGTGTTGACCTCGATATGAGTGTATTTAAAAGGATGTACATGTGCTTGGATGCATGCAAAAGGGCAGTGCTGAATGGTGGTAGACCTGTTATTTGTTTAGATGGCTGCCACTTGAAGGGAGCGACTCCGGGGCAACTGTTTACTGCTGTCACCATCGACGGGAACGATGGTATGTACCCGATTGCTGTAGCAGTCGTTGAAGCAGAAAATAGGGCTTCATGGAGGTGGTTTCTAGAATTGTTGCTGGACGATCTAAACACCCCATCTGGCAATGGGTGGACGATTATTTCTGATCGACAAAAGGTAAGGTGTTATTCACTGCTTTTGCATTATGTGTTTATGTTTTTCATATATTACCAATGTCTGTCTCATATTATGCATCTTTGCAGGGACTAGTGCCAGCTGTGAGAGATGTGGCATGCCAAGCAGACCAGCGGTTTTGCATCCGACACCTGTATGCCAATTTTCAAAAACAATTTAAAGGCAAGTTGTTGAAAGATGCAATGTTGGCTGCATCAAGAGCCACAACAGTGAGGCAATTTGAGAAAGAGATGGCCAAGTTACGTGTCATTGACCTGGCGGCCCATGACTATTTACGTGGAATAGAGGCGACATGCTGGGCCAAACATGCCTTCTCTTCGATCCCAAAGTGCGACATAAGCCTCAAAAACCTCAGCGAGTCCTTCAATGCCTGCATCCTACCCGCCCGGGACAAACCTATTCTAAGTATGTTCGAGATCATTCGAAAGGGCATCATGGGTAGGATCGTAAAAAAATATGAAAAGATGGCTCAGTCGACCGAACGGTTGTGTCCAATGATCAGCAACCGCCTCGCCAAAGTACAACATGCCAGTAGAAATTGGAGCCCTCAGTTTGCAGGAGCTGCCCAGTTTGAGGTCAGCAACGGTACCGACATGTACTCTGTTGATTTGGAAAGGTGTACTTGTACATGTTACCGGTGGGAGTTGACCGGCATCCCGTGTGTGCATGCAATCCCGTGCATTCACTTCATGAGGAGATCTCCTGAGGATTTTGTGCATTGGTGCTATCACCGGGAAACATACATGGTGATGTACTCCCACTTTCTCTTCCCCCTTAATGGACCAATCGAGTGGCTTCTTGTGACGAATCTTGATCCAATTATCCCACCGCCTTTTAAAAGGCTTCCAGGAAGGCCGCGCGTCCGTAGAATACGGGATGTGGACGAGGCCCCCAGCCGGACAGTGCTAAGCAGAAGACATTTGAACGTCACTTGTGGGCGGTGTGGTAGTGTGGGGCACAATGCCCGCACGTGCGAAGGGGGAGGCCACTCCAGTGCAGGGGCTGGCAGAGGCAACAGAGGGAGAGGCAGAGGCGGCAGAGGAAGGTCGGAGGACACCTTTATGGGGTTCAGAGTCCCCGAGACAGCTCCCGAGACAATTGCTTCCCTAGTCCCTGAGACAATTCCTTCTCGAGTGTCTGAGACAGTTCCTGATAGAGTTCATGAGACGCAGGTCCGTGCATTATCACGTTATGCTTTCAATTGTTATTTGAAATATGCTCATTTCCTTTTCAATGTGATCTGCAGGAGTCTGATACGGAAGGTCCTCCCACACAAACGTACACAAATGTGGACCTTAACCTGCCGTGATACAATTGTTTTTTCTTTCGACAAATGTAGATGACAGTGAAATGGCACTGATGTAAAGTTGTGTTTTTCTGATATAAAAAGAAGTTTTGCAAATTCAAAGCTTTGTGTTAGTAAGTTAATGTTTTTTTTTCAATTCCAGGGGCGTTACAACTAATCAATGGACCTGACTTCATAATTTTTTAAAAATTTTGACATAATGTGCCTTGTTTCTTTACTCCCCCAAAACTACTCTCGTACATCCTGCACAAAAAAGAATCCCAAACAGTTCCAGTATCATCCAACTCATCCGCTAAATGTAAATTATACATAACATCCAAACAACATATCATTGACCTACACTACGCCTTCTTCTTCCTGGTCGGTTTCGGGCGCAAATCCGTGATCAGAAACGACAAGTGCTGGTCAAGAAATACTCTATCTGCTCCGGCGAACAACGGACCCTCATACTCAAAGGTTGGAGGTTCGTGCAGGTGGAATTGTTCCTTAATTTTGCATTTTCCTATCACCTCCATCCCCGCAGGGGTACACCGGAAGACGCCGAACGGCCTGTAATGGAAAGGGAACAATTGGCGGTCAATTACATGGAAAGCAATATTAAGAATGTACACAAGGGAAACTTCTTACTGCTGTTTGTCGGTGGGAGCTACGATAATGGATATTGATTCCGGCAGTAATTTCTGGTAAGCGTATTGCTGGTGCAGGTCAACGGACGACATAAAACAATCATGTTTCGGGGGTGTCTGCAATGTAAACAACGCATTATATGATATCAATAAACATTAACAACAAACTGGAGACACGAGCTGAATACTTACGTGAATCTATCCTACGGTGAGTAGACCGTGTTCATGTTGATGTCTGAAAACATGTTCGTCTGCGCCGTCCACCGCATAGCACTGCATATAAGTTTGGATGAGTACTTAGATAAAAGCTTATAAACTAGCACACAACGAAGGCCTCTCACAGTATCTGCCGTGCCCTTCTGATCCGGGAAGATGATCTCACTGACGACGTACTCATTGTCGGTCAGCTTTCCCCCAAGAACTGTGCATGTCTCTATGTTCCTTCGAAGATTACCCTGACAATAATCCTTGAACTTACTCATCAAATCATGAGCCTGCAACCAAAATGTCAAAAAAGGGTGAGCGTAAACATTAATGAACACACATATATACCGAAATGAAAGACATACCACGCGCACAGTTTTAATGGGGCGGAGGCTCGAGAGGCACGGCTGGAGGAATACGTTGGCTGCTTCCAACAGGGTTGCTGCCAATTAAAAACATGTCATTACATGAAACAAAATAAAGTAAAAAAGTGGAAGTAGCGTTCAACGGAATGAACTTACAATCGGAATGTCGTATCAGGTGCGTCAGAGGAGGATGACGCGGATGCTAAATGAGGTGATCGCCTCTCACCTGGGTTCAGGGCTGCCACCATGTCACGATGCCACTCGGCAGATTGCATATGCCATTGTTGTGCTATGGCCCACCTATCTTCTGCGAGCTTGGCCGCTTCTTGTATTTGGACTTGTTGCATTTGCAGCTGCTCTTGCATTTTGTGCATTTGGGTCATGGACATATGGTGGAGCTCCTCCATCCTGCTCATCCAAGCGAACGTCTCATCAGGCATCGAACTAAAATGAGATGCCTGAGGAGGAGGAGGTTGTTCAGGAAACGGGACTGAATGCCTAGGCTCTGACAGGGGTGGATGTGTTGCTTCCTTCTTTGACTTGCGCATCCATTCCCCTCCAGTTTTGGTGATCCCCATTCGGTCCACTAATGAATTGTTATAAATGTCATTGACCGACTCTTCAATTCTAGGTTCCGTCTCCGGGATGGGGACCCCTAACTGCTCAACGATACTCTGGATGAGCCAGTTGTACGGCAGTGACTTCGCCGAGTTGTTGAGCACCTCTTGCATGTG
This sequence comes from Begonia loranthoides, assembly GCA_022433065.1. Classification (NCBI taxonomy): domain Eukaryota; kingdom Viridiplantae; phylum Streptophyta; class Magnoliopsida; order Cucurbitales; family Begoniaceae; genus Begonia; species Begonia loranthoides. The sequence continues at coordinate 4,801,001 of CM039477.1, read as the reverse complement.
GCTCAGGATGATATATCTGATGTCCACCTTTTGTCCCGTGAACACCTTCTCTAGCATATAGAGATCCATGCTGGTAACAAGGTCTCGATGCCCATTCCGAGGCAAAATTGTGTACGTCATTATCAGGTGGATCAATCGGGCTAAGGCATTCAACTCCTTGCCCTTTGGCTTGCTGTACTCGGCAACCTCGGGATCCTGATGCAACAATCTAATCACCTCTAACCCACGTCCTTGTTTGACGAATGGTAGCGCCCGAGCCATCTGATAATATTCATCGCTTGGCTCCTCCTTCTACGTATATCTTCTATGTACCGTGCTTTGCAATTCCGGTTCCAATATAGTTTTGACCTTGAACCCACTTGAACGGGTTGGAACGGGTCGCTGGAGCATCCGGCTTCTCCTTCTTCAGGCTCAGCGGTTTCTTCCACCGCCGCCACTACATCGGCTTCGAACGCCGCAGTTTGAACGGGTTCAACTGCCTCCATCGTTGCCTTCCCACGCTTCGAGGTCAATTTCTTAGTCCGGGATTGCATTCTGATAGTTGAGAGTAATTCACCAACCTGCAATATAATAACCCACACAACATGTCTAAGTTAGCATAACAGTTTTTTTTTTTTTTTTGGTGTCCAGGCCAAAAATTGCCTGTACGCCGCGGAAATGTGTGACCGGCGCCGAAGACCCTCATAGAGACTTCGAAGAAACGCAGCAAATCTACCTCAAATCAACAGTCCATTTCCATTATCACAGACAACTATGAGAAAATCATCAACATATACACACAAATCTACCTCAAATCGTCGTCGGACGTAGCTCCTCTCCTCTCTTCGTCGCACGCAGCTCCTCTCCTAGTCGCACGCAGCTCCTCTCCTCGTCGCACTCCTCGTCGCAAGTCTGTCGAGAGTTGCAGATTAAGGCTTGAAATTTGGGCGAAATTGGTTTAAGTGTATATATATATATATATATATATATATTTTCAAAATCATTTTGGCCTGGACGCCGCGGCGTCCAGGCATACATGGTGGGGCCATCTTTTATTTGTCACGGATGGTGCATTTGTCATTTTCACATACGTTTGTGGTTAACTTGTTAGAAAACATACCACAGTGGTTGACTTGTCATTGATCGTAAACAACGATAGTTGATTTGTCATTTTCCCTATAAAATAATATATCCTTACATAAAAAAAAATTAATTTTTTTTAATCTTTTCAATTTTACTAACCCACCCCTCTCTCTCTCTCTCTCCTCTTAGCAAGAGAGAAAGTGTGAAATTAAAGGGACTGGAGGGAGTGTGAGTTTCCCAAGAAAATGAAAGGGGGTCGGGGGAAATAAACGGGGTCATTGAAAAGAGTGCCAAAATTGCAAGACCAAATAAATAGTAGGAGAAAATGAGCCAACATGTATTGACATATTTGGCATCTTTATATTTCATTTCCATTTCTAGTGTCACACACATTTTCCATTCCACTTACATATATGGTCAACATAATGGGAGTGAGACTTATTTCTTCCCCTTTTCTCGATTTTTGGTTCTGTTAATTCTAGTCAAACAAACCTAACCTCCTCGTCGGCCACACTTCTGGTTGAGATTTGACTCTGATACTATTTGTAACGTTCGTAGTTCTCCTAGTACAATATTGTCTGTTTTGGACCGAATCCCTTACTATTTTATTCTTGGGGTTAGCCCAAAACGCGTTGTACTAAGTAGGAAAGAAAACTCTAATTATAAACCATGTATTTTCCACTCTCCTGAGCGATGTAGGATTGTACATCCACACTAATATGAGTCGAGCCCTCACATAGGTTATCTCGACTTTCACATGGCAAGTTGCCACATAATATCTTATTGTGGGCTCGACCCACAAGCTAATCCAAAGCCCTACATGATGGTCCAAGTTGGCCATAGTATAGATAAATAATACCTGAAATTTTCACAAATAATTTAATTAAATAATAAGACAATTTAGAATTTAATAGATTAATTGGAGAGTTTTAATGAATTAATTAAAAAAGTAGAATTATTGGAATTAAGAATGTTTTTTCAAGCTTGAAGTATCATTCTTCGTTGGATGACATGCATATGTTTGTGAACAATGATTACATTTTGCTCTATGATTGTTAATTTCAATGCTTTCTATCATAGTAAAATGATTCTAAACGTTTGATTTTTTCTCTTCGTTTGACCAGTAATAGGGTTAATAGAAGGACTCCCTACAGTTTCATTAAAGCTTTTCATTCTCTACATTTTCAACAATTTGAAACATTTTAGAATCAATTTTAGCCAAATGAAAAATAATCTATTTATACATAAACAAAAACATCCATCAAACAGAAATATGCTAAACTAAAACGACTCACAAAATCACAATTGAGACAGGGTAAAAGACATGTTAGCATCCATCAAATCAATATTGAATACCAAGGATTTAAAATTAAATTAGTCACAGGAATTCAAGTAGAATTGATTAATTGAATACCATGAGGAATCAATAATTTAATACCAAGCAGAATCAAAATTGAATCAACAGTCATGACTATGTATTCAACAGAATCAGAAACTCAAACAATCCAACCACAACTAGGCAGTCCAAAACAGTAAACACAGCAAAATCAGAGAAATTTGATAAGATTAGCTTCATTGAAGTTGATCTTACTTACCCTCAGCTAGACCTATATAGTTGCAGGCTTCGGCACTCGGCAGTACCAAATTTGAGAACAATTTATATGTAGTTGGGCCTGTAAACAAAAATATCAAACATTTACAGATTTTTCAGATTTGAGAAACTACAACAATTAACATCATGAAATTACCAACCTGTGAACTGCGAATGGAGCAGTGAGCCACTGACCAAACAAAACGTCAACTGTGAAGACAGAAAACACAGTCGAAGACGAAAGACGAACCGAAGACGCAGATGAAGACGCAAACGAATCGAGCTCTCTTGACGCAGACGAACCATCTTCGTTCGAAAGACGCAGACGAACCGAAGATGAAGACAAACAAAACGTTCGCCGTTCGGGAGAGTTGCAGCAAAAACGTGGAGTCGGGAGCGTTCAACAATTGGGACTAGGGAGTCTGCAGCAGAAGTGTAGAACAGAACAAACGGAAGCCCTAATTGCAGCTCACGGTTCAGTTCCGGTTTTTCAGTTCTGAGAAACTAGAACCGAAAACCGAACTGAGAATTTCGGTTCTTCATAAACAGAACCAAAATTCAGTTATTGTATGTGCAAAACTGAATTGAACCGACCCGACCCGATACCGCCGATTTTGGTTCGGTTCTTCAGTTCTGGTTCAGTTTGCACACCCCTACTAAAAACGATATGAATATTACAAAGTAAAAGTTTAACAGCTCGAGAGAGTGTTAGGGTTTTACGAAATCAATTAAAAAACCATGAAACTTTATTGAATGACTAAAAGAATGATTTTTGTAGAGATATTGAAATTGTGATTTTAGAAATTAAGGTTGGCTCGGCACTCGAGAGAGGTGAGTTTAACAAATTAGAATTTTCGATTTATAAATAATTGTTCAATTATAGAATATTGAATATGATTAATAATATGACAAATATTCGTAAAATCAATCCTCTAGATCTTTTTTGAATTACAAGTTTTCCTTAAGCAATTTTATTTTATTTTAGTTTCTAACCAATCAAAATTTTAACTATTCTTATAAAGTTAGAATTAATTAAAGCAGTACTTAGTAAAATTAATAAATTACATATTCTCTGTAGATTCGATAATCCTATTTATCATATACTATAAAACTTGACATTGTACACTTGCAATATTTTATTACGAAAAGCTTCGTGCAGTAAGACTTCCGCTTCAATGCTTTTAAAAAAATATTTAATAAACAGTGAATTTCACTAAATTTTGCTTTCAAAAAAGAATATTTTAAAGATTTTGAGTGTAGATGGTATTAAAGACAATTTTTTATGCATAATATATAAAAAAAAAAAGAAAAAAAAGAATTTTAATGTTTGAGAGCGTTACACCAAGTTCGCTTGCCCGGGTCCAGTGCCGAGGTCGGGGGGTTTAAGCATTTTCATTTACTTCAAATAGGTTGATGAACCAACCACCATGTCTTCCGCAACTATAAAATCAATTCAAACTAGATCTGAGTTTGTGGGTGCAATTGTTAGAAATGATGCCACCATGGGCTCTGATCATCTAATTCAACTCTATCATCACAAAAGAAGTGTACTTTCTACGTAACAATCCACTCCACACCCCCAAAATAGAAACCAAACAAAAAAGCTCAAAATTATATCTTAATTTCCTATCAAACATCAAACCTCACATACTCCTGCACATAATCAAATTTAACACCCTCTAAAAGGCAGGGACTTGACAGCCTAAAAAAAAACACAGCAATAAACAGCGAAAACATTTACCGTAACGTGTAAAAGACCATCTTGTCCTTCGTCATCGACGGAGAAAACTAAGCAGCTAGCGAAACTGTACACTTGGTCACCAATTGTCAAGCTTTTGCCAATCCTTCCTTTTAATCACCTAATAGATTCAATCTTACATGGTAAGAAGAAGAGCCAAATTTTGCAAACAGTACAAGCGGGTTGTTAGGCATACCTCAAGTGTGGATAGAATTTAGTTGAAACACTTCATTTGTGACCATTTCAACCAAAACTTCTATCTCCTCTTACACTAATCTTTCGTAATTCGCGTAAGTGAGAAGCTATCTCTTGAACGAATCGGAATTGTAGTCCCGTCCCTTCATTTTTTAGCAAATTGATTGTGTGTTCAAGAAACTGCCTATCCGCCTCGAGTGTCTCCAACCTTTGGTTCAGATCAGAAATCTCAAGTTCAAACAAGCCTATACCGGTTGTTCTACCGACTGGAGAGCTCTCCCCGGTATGATCAAGTTGGATGTTTTCTTTATCGGCTTGACAGCAGTCCGACGATGAAAGAAAACCTTGATTTCGAGAGTCGTCTTTACAAACCTTTTTATCATTTTGGCTTTCATATATATCTTTTGACACGCCTAACTCTTCCCCATTTCCAAATTCCTCTCCCTCATCCAAATTCAAGGATGTCCCATTACTCAAAAACGAATGAAGCATTTTCTCCAACTTTTTCAACCGTTGTGTAATGTATAGTTTTTCATGCTCGAAGTCAAATAATGAATTTTTTGCATCCTTCATGTCCTTGCCACCGTCGAATTTATCATAAATATTTTGGTTTCTAGACAGAAAATTTCCATGATTACTTGAATCATCGTCTCCTTGACTAGATTCTAAATGCACAATTCCAATATCTCTAGCCTTCATATCGTGAATTTCTCGATCAGTCTCCCCCGCAGATTCAGAAGGATACTTATTTCGATAATATTCAAGTTCGTTTTCTATATCTTGCAGCTCTTTCTCCTTCTCTGCAAGAATATCATTTGCTTTTTGCAATGCTTCATTATCATACTCAGTTTGCTCTTCCATCATTCTTAAATACTGTGAAGCCTCCATATTAAGTGTTGCCTTTTCCTCCTGCAACCTAGTAATCATGGCCATGGCTTGGTTTGCAGCAATTGCAGAAGCATTTCTTTCTTCTTCCAACTCTTTATACAAAGAACTCATTAGTTTCTTGTCGTGATCAATCTGCCGTCTTAATCTATCGATGACACTCTCCCCTTCGATTTCACTTATAATGCTTCCATCGAGAGACAAACCCGATTCATTTCGTTCGAGCGAGATCCTTCTTTGAAGTATTTGCAATCCATCGGTAGTCTTCATCTCATCACTATTTATTGAAAATCTAGAACTGGGACTTACTTCGTTAATTGTCTGCTCAATCCCGCGAGTGAAAGAAAGTTGTGATAATAGCACCCTCAAATCTTCACTTACTCTCGACGAGTCCTTTCCAATCCATTGTTCAGCAAGAAGGCTAGAGATCTGCCTTCCTCTACTGCTTATAGCTAGCTTATAAGCCTCACCTAGCTCCAAAAAATTGGGAACCAATGGACCCAGCTCATTTGAAATCGGAATTAGTTCTTGCGAAACCGTTTCGGACAGTGGAGCGGAAAAAGTTTCGCTTTTGTTTGAATCCACAGCCTCTGTTCCGTGATCTTCACTACAACTCGGGACATCTACTCGAAAAGGCCAATTTATATAGGAAAAATAATTAGAAAATCGACAAATTTAGCTTTATAAACAAGTTTCAGAATAAAAGATACAACAATAGAATGATTAACATATTTGAAATCCTAATTGTGCGGAGGAAAGCTCAAACGATGATGATAAATCGACATGATTTGATAAAAAAAAATGTCTCCAAAAAGATAATTTTGAACTCACAGGTATGTTTCGATTCCATCGAACACAAATCAGCCATGTTATTGAGTGAAATTAGATCAGCCTGTGGAGGAGCATCAGCATTGATTGGTCGTTCCCAATTAAGTTCCTCCAATCCATGTCCAATAGGATGATCAAATTCTGCAGATTCAGCACGATGGGGATAATGTGTTTCGTCTAACAATAGCTGGGGAACTAAAATCGAAGGCTCTTCTTGTACTACCAAGGAGGCCAAATCTGAAGGCTCCTCTAATAACACAGGAGAGGCTAAATCCAGAGGCTCTTCTGTAGAAGTTGGATTTATCAGTTTTTCCGAGGCCAAAACATCTCCGAGAGTAATAATGGATCGCTCTCTCAGGACATCATTAACTTCGAGATGCAGTCTATATTCATTTTTTTCAGTATCAAAATCATCCTCCTCCGAAAACGGAACTTCTGATTCTGTGTCAGAAGTAATTTTAAGCTCTCTATATCCTATATGATCCAAATCATCAATGCCGTGATTCATTGGACGAGTAGCTCTAGCTGACTCGAGTAGATTATCTCTCCCCTCCTCATCATCTTCTCGATCAAGCACAACAGATGTGGAAACTGGTGCATCGAGTTCAGCATCCTCAAACCCGATCGATTTGGCCACTATTAATGGTTGAGAGTGCACTCTCGAGACCCACGGCTCATAACAGCAAGAACACTTCCTTCTGCTTTCAAAATTTACGTTTTGATTCTTATCTAAAGGAACATCATCAAAACGAGAATATGGATCTTCCCTGAGTTTACCCACCAATAATCTGTAAGTTTCGGCATTGGGTTTATCAACTGTAGCAAATGAGAAGAGGCAACTTTTGCACAACCCGTGAACGTCTACGAGTTTATTGTGAATGTGACAGAGAACTAATGATGAAATTTCCTTTTTATGGCGACGACAGATCAAGTCCCAAATATATCCTTTCTTTTCATCCCTAAAGAGATGATCGAGTCTAGAGCATAGCAAGCATGGAGTGCATAATTTCCAGCAATGAGCAGATTTCGTGATAAGAAATGAGAAAACTGAATCGATTAACAACATAAGAATCACCATCCATTCTCGAACGGCTGAAACCAAAGATGAGGTAACATCTCTAGAGGTTTTCTGTCGTGGAGTTTCCGTCGAATCCATCCACTATAAACTGAATTGGCTTCAAACTTGGTTGGTTTCTGAATTTAGAATGAACTCCAATCCAATAGCCCGAGGTTGTAGATAAGAACAAGAGATAAACTCAGTTCTGTGGCAAAAAAAAAACACAAGACAGATTACAAAATCTCCGAAGAACCGAGATGCAAACAATCATGAAAGTCAAACACCACAATTATCATGTTGAGGGTAATTTCCAATTTATTGGGGAAGTCAAATTCATAGAATACAAATACCGCAAACAATTTTTTTGCTAAAGAACCATAAACTAAAATTCAAAACCAATTCCCCCAAAATAAAAAACCTAGTGATCAAATTTCATCACAAACTTCTATCAAATCCATATCCAGATTTCAGAAACACAATCACAATCGAACAGAGATTACAAATAATTAGATAACCAAACCACAACAAAAGAAAAAAGACAATCACCTGCAGTCTCGATCCTCAGCTGTTATCCTCGCAAAAGAATAAAAAGAAGTGACTGAAAAAGTAGAGATAGAGAATCAAATCGAAGCGACCCACTTCAAAGATCAATCCAAAAACAAGAACCCAGATGTAGGTAGGAGAGATTCAAGCAAAGACAAATAAAAAAGGCTAAACTTTTCCAGCGAATGATCAACAAGTTTCTACGTTTGTTTAGTAAAAATCAAAAGCGACTAGAAGTAAGTTGGAAATGTAGTCATCCGCCGACCACAACGAAAAGTCGGTTGCACAATCAGAGAAAGCGACTTCTACCGAAAGTCTGCTAAAATAAAGTAATTTGGCCTTTCGATGACTTATGAACAGCAAAGATTCCCGGGAAAAAAAACACTTGAACATTTTTTTCCATTTTCATTTCATTTTCTCACGAGGGAAATCTTATAAATTCATTTTATTAGATAAAATAATTATAACTTAATAATTGATTACTTGTATAAATGAGTAAATGCAAAATTACCATTTGATAATAAATTGGTTGTTATACTTTAACAAGATTAATGAATATTGCGAACTTATACTTTCACTCTGTAATTTTTTATCTTTATGAAAATTAACAAATCAAACACTGTATTTTGTGATCACTAATAAATCAATAATTCAATAATTTTTACTAACAACTTAAATAATGAACTATGAGATATTGACGACGTAAACATCGCGGTTACGTTTTTCGTTAAAAAAATGTTGTCGTTCCGCTGTGAAATGTTGTCTTTTCGCGGCAGATTGATATTTTTCCACTAAACAATTTAAAATATTACTTTCTGCGGGGGAACAATATCGTCGTTCTGCTTAGAAAAAGATTACGTTCCACAGCGAAAAGTGATGAGCACTGGATGATGACGACAAACTAGAAAGAAGAAAGACAAGATAACAATGAGAACTAGACGGTGAAATCGATAAGAGGGTGAACCACAAGAAGATGTTCGGAAAACTAAAAACATGATAATTGTTTTCGACGACGAGAAGACCATGCTGGAGCTTTCCATAATCGACTTCGCGGCAATATTGTTTCTATTATTTCGATTTTAACATAAAACTGAAGTATAATTAAAATTGCAGGAATATATTTTAAAATGTTTCTTCATGGATTCAGTTTTTATGTTGAAGATGTTTTCTTCGCAGGTTCAGCGTAACGACGATATTTCCTCCGTCCATTTTTCATAGTTCATGGTTTAAATTATTAGCGAAAATTGCTGAGTGGTTGACTTATCATTGATCATAAACTAAAATGGTTTATTTGTTAATTTTCCTTATCTTAATTACAAAGTGATTAAGTAAACGAGATTATTTTTTAGGATTTTATGTATTTCATGCCACAATTAATCCAAAAAAGGAAATAAAATTAAGTAGGAAAGCACTTTGGTTGGAACTAGGTGAAGCCGACTAAATCGAAAATTTTGAAGTAGTATGGTCCGGTTCCTAATTTAAGAAAACATAATTAAGAAACAAACCCGATATAGTCAAAAGTTATCGGCCCCTATTTTATCGAATTGAACATGTACCAAGGAGTTATTTATGTTGATCTAAAGTCTTTGAAGAATCACCGACCAAAAACTAAAATAAACAAAACCGAGCAAGAAACTAAGTCAAAAATCCAAACTCGATTTTGATTTTCAAATTAAGAATCAAAGATGTATGGTTGGATAGCAATTTAAAGGTGTGATCAAATCTACTGCATTAGAGTGGCTTAAGGAATTCTCTTATGTATATTAATAAATTAAGTCAAGCATTTAAAAAAAAAATACTAAATTAAAAAACGGTTTCTTATTTTTTTGAAACTAGAATGAGAATTGTAAGACACGGTTCGGTTATTGTTTGATTCTAAAATACGGGAAAATGACAAATCAACATCATCCTTTACGGTTGGTGACAAATCAACCACTATCGTTTTTTTCTAACAAATTAACCACTAAACTATAGAAAAATATCAAATTCAACATCGCTGTCACGTTTGCTGTTAAATGTGATGATGTGGCATCGCGGCAGTTTATCATAGTTCAGGGGTTAAATTGTTGAAATCGTGGCAATTTATTATAGTTCAGGGGTTAAATTGTAAAAACTGCGATGATTTATCATATTTGAAGGGTTAAATTGTTGAAACCGTAACGGCGTGTCGTCGACAAACCGTCGCGGTTCCTCATGAAGCCGCTGCGATTTGTTGAGGAACTGCAACGATTCTTCATGAAGCCGCTGCGGTTTGTCAACGAACCGCGGAGGTTCCTCGTTAAGAAGAAAATTCTCTTCTTTTACGTATCGCGACGGTGAATCTTTGAATATCAATAACTCTCTCAATTTTCAATGGTTTTGGATGTTTGAGTACTCGTTTTCTATATACTTTTCACGAAGCACAAGTAGAAGAGATCCGTTTTGTCATTAGAGCTTATCAGATCAGATTCGGGCACCGGAAAAATGAGATTGTTTAGTCAAAAACTTCGGAAGACCATAACTTTGCGCTCATTCGACCAAATTGGATGAATTGTTTTTTGATTTCGCATAACTTTTTGAGATCTACGCATTGGCAAGCTGACAAAGGCACCTTGTTCCACTTTCGGGGCCTAAAAATGTTTCTAACTCCTCCAATTTTCCTTATACAATTCAAAACCACGAAGCTCAGTACATTTTCCAACCCGTATCTACTCCGATAAGCACCCAATGCCAAAACTGATCTCTCCTACCTGTGCATCGCAAAAAAAAAAAAAAAAAGATAGAAAACGAGTATCCAAGTGTCCAAAACCATTGAAAATTGAGAGAGTGGTTGATATTTAAAGATTCACCGTCGCGATACGTGAAAAGGAGAGTTTCCTTCTTATCAAGCTGTGGCGGTTTCAACAATTTAATCCCTAAACTATGACAAACCGCAGCGGCTTAATGACACACCGCTGCGGTTTGTCGACAACACACCGCAGCGGTTTCAATAATTTAACCCTTGAACTATGATAAACCACTGCAATTTTAACAATTTAACTTCTGAACTATGACAAACCGCCGTGGTTTCAACAATTTAACACTTGAACTATGATAAACCATCGCGGCACTGCATCATTACGTTTAACGGGAAACGTGACAACGATGTTAGATTTGACATTTTTTTATAGTTCAGTGATTAATTTGTTAGAAAAAAATGATAATGGTTGGTTTGTGACCAACAGTAAACAATGATGGTTGATTGGTCATTTTCGCCTAAAATAAAAATAAAAATAAAAACTAATATTATTAAAATACTTAAAAATAATGTTGATTTTGGACCAGTTTGGGTGGAGTTTGGGTCGGGTGGATTATTTTTGAGTTTGAAGGTGATTTAGATGGGATTTTGTGACCCATAATTTGCTATAATTTAGTTCGATTTTTATAGTTGTTGACATCCAAAATTATGAAATGAGTGGAAATGAAATCGAACCATTGGTTCAACCCAACCCTATTGGGCCTTGGTCTGGGCTCACTAATCATGCATATTTGTTTTAGTGTTATTTATAATAAATTAAAATTATTTTTAAAAAAATCCAAGGGCTTAACAGGGAGGACAAAATGGTAATTCACAAGAATGAATGAGAGGAGAGGTTGGAATCGTCTTGACCTAAATACCCCTAATTTTCTGCCACCCCCGAAACCTGCAAATTCCTTTCTAAACCCTCAAACTCTCTCTCCCTCTTCTGCCCCTCTCTCTCTCTCTCTCTCTCAATCTCTCCCAACCCTCCTTCCTCTCCTCCTCCCCTCTTTGCCCTTCTCTTTTCTTCGTCTTTTCCGATTTTCTCCTGCCCAATTACCCGCCAAAACTCTCTTCAACCTCCACATTTGAATTGTCGTTCGCCACCGCTGCTCTCTGCCACTTTTCCGACCATCCAGTATCGGCTGGATCCGTTGAAAATTGCTTCCGAGCTTGTGATTCCTAAGGTATGAGAAACCCAGACCTTGTTTTCGGGAGTTCTGTGTCACCAGTGGCTGCTTTTGCGAAAACAAGTCGGGCTGGCTGTGTTTGTTTGTTTTTTTTTTGTGTTATTTTGAGGTGACAGACGATTTCTTCCTCTGAGTGTGGTGTATAGTATGTCGGTCTTCTCACGCGGGTTACGTTTTCCCCCTTATAATTGAAATTTTCCTTGTTGATTTGAGCTTTATGAATGTTTCAAATGGTGGATAGGGATTTGTTTGCCATTTCATCTGCTTAATTTAACTAAGTACCAGATGCTGCGATTTCGATTTTACTCACTGTGATAAATTTTTTGTTTGCCAGATGCTGGTAGTGGTAATCATTCAAGTTAAATTAGTTTACCTATTCCTGCCAGTTTGATTTGATAATTTTCATATTGCATATGGTTTCTGGCAGAGTGAAGGAAAAGAAGTGATTTTTAAGTTTTGAAATTAGCTTTTTTATTAGCGTTTAAGGCTCTTAGATTAGTGGAAACGCTGGCGGTGAATTTTAAGATGGTTGTACTAAGATCTATTGTATGATTGTCAGATGTCTGTGATGTATAGAAGTAATTGAAGTTTGATAATCACCATTGTTAGCGATTTGCCATTATTCTGTTATGGAGCATGGTTTGATGACACCGGAATTTTCTCATTGATGTTAGTTTTTGATATTTGCTAGGCGGAGACTGTTTTTGTTTAAAATACTGTTTGCAGAATCATTGAATCCTTCACATTGTTTTTCATATAGTTTTGTTTCATGCCCGTTAGAAACCTGGTTGAGTATTTGATATTTTGCTGTATGTGATCTGAAAAATAGTTGTTTTGTTTATCAGGTATTGCATGAGGCATTTGGAAAGGAAGGGATTCTGAAAATAATACTCGGATTTGATTTGGAGTCTGTTTTTCCTTTTGTGTTCCTTGTGAGACTGATTTCAATGGCTAACCATGACTTGATACTTGGGCAAAGTCATAGTTTAGCACTTGGCCAAAATCGGCAGTTGGTGTTAGGTCATAATCATAATTTGGGTCTTGGCCATGGCCAGGGCCATGGTTTGGATTTGGGACAGGGCCATGAGCATCATCTGGGTTTAGGCCACACCCACGACCATGAATTGGGATTAGGACAGAGCCATGACCAAGGAGATGATGATCATAATTATGTCCATGACAGCGACTTGGCAATGGATCGCAAACCTAATCACAATCTACGTGAGTTGACGCTTCCAGTGCAAAATCACGAGCTGGCTTTATCGGATGCCAATGACTTGACTGTTTCAGAAAGCCAAGATCTTGATGACAATCTCGAGCTGGCTGTGGTCGATAATCATGATATGGGGATTGAACCTGGATCGGATATGATAGTTCATCAGTCTCAACTTATAGTCTCAGACGGTTCTGTGATTCAAGCTCGCACTTTTGTTGCAAATCCTAGCTATGAGCTATCAGTAGGGCAAGAATTCTCTGATGTCAAGAGTTGTAGGAGAGCATTGAGGGACACTGCAATTGCCTTGCATTTCGAAATGCAAACCATAAAATCCGACAAGACTCGTTTCACAGCAAAATGTGCCACCGAGGGATGCCCATGGCGAATTCATGCTGCTAAGCTTCCGGGCGTTCCGACTTTCACGATCCGGACAATCCATGCTGGCCATACATGCGGAGGGATTGCACATCTTGGCCATCAACAAGCATCGGTTCAGTGGGTTGCCAACTCTGTTGAGCAACGGCTCAGGGAGAATCCTAATTACAAACCAAAGGAGATTCTAGAGGAGATTCATCGGGTTCATGGCATAACCTTATCATACAAGCAAGCGTGGAGAGGGAAAGAGCGAATCATGGCTGCCATGCGGGGATCCTTCGAAGAAGGATATCGCTTGCTCCCACAGTATTGCGAACAGGTTAAAAGGACAAATCCGGGAAGCATTGCAACTGTATATGGAAATTCAAACGATGGATGCTTTCAACGGCTCTTCATATCCTTTCAAGCATCAATTTATGGATTTTTGAATGCCTGTCGACCTCTCCTCGGGCTCGATAGGACCTATTTGAAAAGCAAGTATCTCGGTACTTTACTCCTCGCGAATGGTTTTGACGGCGACTGTGCTTTGTTTCCATTGGCTTTTGGTGTCATTGATGAGGAGAATGAGGATAATTGGATGTGGTTTCTCTCGGAGCTTCATAATCTGCTCGAGATCAATACTGAAAACATGCCAAGGCTAACAATTTTGTCAGACAGGCAGAAGGGTATAGTCGATGGGGTGGAAGCAAATTTTCCAACTGCTTTTCATGGGTTTTGTATGCGACACTTGAGTGACAGCTTCAGGAAGGAGTTCAATAACACAATGCTTGTCAATCTTCTATGGGATGCTGCTCATGCCCTCACTGTGATTGAATTTGAAGCCAAAGTTTTAGAAATCGAAGAAATGTCTCAGGACGCAGGCTATTGGATTCGAAGAATTCCACCTCGATTGTGGGCTACGGCTTACTTCGAAGGAACGAGATTTGGTCATCTAACTGCAAATATAGTCGAATCTTTAAACACTTGGATTTTGGAAGCTTCCGGACTTCCGATAATCCAAATGATGGAATGCATTAGAAGACAGCTGATGACTTGGTTCAATGAACGGCGAGAAACCAGTATGCAGTGGACGTCTATACTCGTGCCTTCTGCCGAGAGGCACGTTGGGGAGGCTCTCGAGCGGGCTCGTACTTTTCAAGTTCTACGAGCTAACGAAGCGGAATTCGAAGTAATATCACACGAAGGATCGAACATTGTGGACATAAGAAATCGGGGCTGTCTTTGTAGGGGATGGCAGCTCTATGGCCTTCCATGTGCACATGCAGTGGCTGCCCTTCTGTCGTGTAGGCAGAATGTCCATCGATTCACCGAGAGCTGCTTTACGGTGGCAACTTATCGAAAAACATACTCTCAGACGATACATCCAATTCCGGATAAATCGTTGTGGAAGGAGTTGTCTGATGGAGATATTAATAGTGGGAAAGTGATGGAGGAGGCGATGCCGGCTTCAGAGGTTATTATTAATCCTCCAAAATCTCTACGGCCGCCAGGGAGGCCAAGGAAAAAGCGTGTCAGAGCAGAGGATCGAGGCCGCGTGAAGCGTATTGTTCATTGTAGTCGATGCAATCAGACAGGGCATTTTAGAACGACATGTGCGGCCCCAATTTGAGGACGATGCTTGTTGTGCAAAAGCAAATGTTGGGTGGTAGAGGTAGATTCATAGTAATGTGATTAATGTAGTTTTGTTTTTATGGTTGTTGGGTGAGTGGTGAATTTCTTAGGTGAGTGGTGAAATTAAGCTGGACTTTATGAATATTTTTGTTTAGTCCATAATTGTGTCTGTTTAGAGGGAGGGAGATTGAACCAACTCTTCTTACCACTGAAGCCAAGATATACATTTTCCAATTTTTATAAATTAAAGAATACGACGCCCCCTAAACTGATGATCTTGAAGCATCAAGTGAATATATTTGAAAAAATCACGAGTGGAGAGGTCATATTTGTAAATTACATGTCCAAAAAGGTCAATTTCCCATATGCAGAATTACAAATCCCAATACGGTGAATTAATTAGTAATATGTAAAATTACCAAAATTATCCAACCAAGGCAACAACATCACAGAGTCTCCAAGAGTCAGGCCGTTTAACATCAAAACACCCATTCTCACTCTCTCAGCCATTAACATCAACTGGCCGGCGGTGGGTATTTCGACGGCAGCAAGTCACAGTGTGAGTAAGCTATAATAGGATCAAAATCTCCTACGGTGGGTAAGTGTTTATAATGACTTTTTTAAAACTGTCATATGCTTTTAAGCTCAAACCATGAGCACAAAAATGAAAAAGATCTAGCGTCAAACAACAATCTCACTATATAAGACTAAATCGAATTCGTCCAAGGCAAGTTTGTATGTACCAGAGTACAATACTGAAATTATCTCGACTAGAAAACACGAGCCAGATTGATAATGCTATTGAAATTAGTAAACAAACTGAATTTTTTAACCGTACACTCAATTCTGACCTAGTAGCCGTAATTCGTACCATAGACGGAGCCATAGCCTCCCGCATGTCCTGCTCCAGCATGCCCTTGATTTGTTTGAGGAGACGCATAAACAGAACCATGTGCTGCATAAGAATTGTAACCTTGGTCGGTTGCTCCCCCTGCCTGAGCCTGCTGTGGTGCCGCAGCCTCGGCCATAAAATTCTGCAATTAACTCGGAATGAGATGTAAAGCAACCAAAATTCTAATGTCTTCTGGAGTATGACATATTACATATATAAGAATGAAAATGAACCAAAGTTGAGAATAAAAAAGGTCATACTAAATGTAATATTGAAGCAAAAACACTTCAAAAGGGCCAGAACCAGGTAAAGAACAGGAAAAAAAAAGGAAGAGATACACACATTGAACCTATAACTGAAACAAACAAAGGTCTAATTGTAATTTTCTTCTATGATCTATAAAAAAACATTTATCGTTTGTCAGATAAAAATTTATTTTGTAACACAGCTTAGAAGGCTATGTTAGTTCCCTAGGAGATAATAAAAAATTCGAATAATAAATGCAGGACAAAAAAACCAAGAAAATTAAATGATTTGCCTGTATAAGTTGCTGAGCTGCTTGGACTTGGGAAGCAGTTCCACTGATTTCAACTGTCATTTCCCCAGGGGCACCCCGACTTTCTTGTATAGTGACAGTTGCCCCACTTGCACGGCGTATGTAGCTTATACTAGCACCAGCAGTACCAATAACAGCATCAGCATAAGACAGCGGGATCTGCATTTGGTGTGTGACCTGCAAAAACAAAATTGTTTACTACATTTGGAAATTTCCATGAATCCTATTAAGGAAATCCCAAGACTACAGAAATTTTGTCAACATCCCTACAAGGCGTGTCATCACAAAAAAATTCAAAACTTTTAAAAGAGTTTAGAATGTTTAGAACATAATTTCGTCAGTGCATAATATTACACATAATCAAACTCTGCTTAAAAAGGAAAACAGAAGATAACTCTTATAGCGCCTTGATGAGGTTCACTTACACTACGAGGCCCAAGATTAAAGGGGGAACCAAGTTAGTGGAGGAAAATGTATGATCGAAGATGAGTGGGAGAATCAGGGAAGGAAATCAAGAGAAATGGGTACTTGTGGGTTGGGGTAGCTGATGTGGCCGGGAATCTTACTTTGGGGATGCGGGTATAAATGACTTGTAGTATAAGGAAAGGGGGTGGAAGAAATTGATCAGGGAAAGGTAAGAGAGAATTGAGCCTCTATTGTGCACTACTAGCATGTAACTTCTCTCCCTCATCAATATAATTCTATGTTTTCCATCATTTTTCTGGTTTCTATCTAACATTGTGGTATTTAGACTCTACAAAATTCTTACATCACTACTCTCTGCGCTTACTCACTAGGATGTAACTTCTCCCTCATCAATATAATTCTCTGTTTTCCATCATTTTTCTGGTTTCAATCTATCATTGTGGTATTTAGCCTCTACAAAATTCTCACATCACTACTCTCTGAGCTTACTGATAGGTATCCAACAAACAAAACACAATTCTTCAAAAAATTCAATACAATTACATAAACATGATATTTACAAATTCCACCAGAAATTTGCATACCAACATTACCATATTTTCCCAACCCTAAAGACTCATTTTCCCCCCTATTTATTTTCCCTTACCATGCTTTTAATAACTTCTAGATAACTACTATTTCAAATTTTAAATAACTACCTAATTCACAAATTAAAGAAATTTCACGACACTTATAACTACCCAATGTACAAATTAAACAACTGCACCATGGCACTCATAACTACCGTGTACCTACTAAATTCACCTTATCGGTGGCAAATCACCTACATCATTCCACATGCATATTTTTAACTAGGACAGTAACAACACTGGATACAGACTTCTATAAATAGTATTAAAGAATTCCTTTCTGGCATATTGCAACAGGCTGATGCAATGTAAATGAGTGAATATTTCCAAATTAAACAAATGAAAAGACATAATAATTACCTGGGTGACCATTGATGGAGCTGTCTGAACGTTGGATGATGCATGTACACCCATAGGACCTGGACCCTCCCTTCCATAAGCTGAAATACCATGATGAGGCTGCTTATCCATTGTTGGTGGAAATTCAGGAGGTGGATAGTAATTGTCCAGTTGACGAGGAGGTGGCATGTACTGATGATTGTGTGCAAAACCAGGACCCCCTGCAGCATTGAGAGGAATACCTTGAGGTGGACCCCATGATTGGTGAGGAGGTATACGGTCCATTTGATGATTCGACATCTGCATCTGCTAGATCAAAAGTATAAAATTCCATCTTTCATCTTATATGAAGTTTAAGATGTCACCACTATCAAATAAAAGGTAGAAGATATTTCCAAATTAGTAAAATTACAGACTTACCTGCATTTCAAATATTGGGATTACACTGCGATCAACTAAAAACCTCCTGAGATGAGACGCAACTAACTCCACAGCTTTATGCACATTAACTGGATCACCCACAACCTCAACAACTCTATCTTCTTGGAGAGCAAAAACGGGAAGGTCCTCTACAAAAAAAAATTATCCGGAAAATCATGTGATAGAATGTGGATGAAGAACGGCAAAGAATATGTCTCTATAACTCAGAAGTGAATCTAAAAGCATAAAACTCTCACAAAACAACCAGTTGATGATTATGGAAGCAGATTACGAAATTTCAATGACATCCATAAGTTTATATCACCATGAATCAAAATAAGAACATAACAATGTAAGATGAAGCAGTAACCTGTTCCTAGAACTCTAACGATAGAGTTGGATACTTCTTGAATAGATTTAACTGTGCCTCCCTGTTTCCCGATTAAACTTCCAGCTTGAGAGGCAGCAACCAGGAGCCTAGTTGAGACCTTGCCTCCCACATTCAAAGCTTGAGAAGAATCACCCTCCAGACCATCAATGATGCATTTGTGAACCCGCAAAAGGCCATCCATAGCAGGAGGAAGAGGTGATTCCATCTCTTCCTTTGCAGATACCATGACCTACTTAACCATCATCATTTGGCACATTAGTTCATCACAAAATTCCATTAACTATTACATCAAAAAGACACACTGACAGATTTCTTCTCATTGGACCCAAAACAAATAATAAAATTCAAAAAATTGGTTGAATTCCCTCGAACACACTTGTCATCCACAAGCAACTAAGTCATGAAGATGAAATCATCTAAAGGTGACCCTAAGATGCTAGCAAACAGAACTAGAGAAAATAAGTTACCCCATATTAGTTCAATATAAAATAACACAGTCTTTTTTCGTTCCTCCTCTAATGGATTTTAAAAAGTTAAGTAGTTTTATTGTCACTGTTAAATCTTTACCCAAAATGATTGTTTGACGAGTTTTCATATTTGTTCATCGATTCACATGTGTTTATCCAGGATTCAGAAACCTCTTTTAAGTTCCCAATATACTTATATCGTATGTCTGTTATATGTATTTCTTATGGTTTGTACAATCTGCAGCGAGACACTAGCCATCAGGTTCTGAAGTTACCAGATAGAATGCAGAGCTTCATGGTACATAAGTTTGAGATTGTATGTATTTATACAGATCATCTTTTCAGCACTTTGAAATGCTCAATGCTTACTCTCTGCAATCTGGATCTTGGTTCCTCAAGTTTGGGATCTTATTGAAGATTGAGTCGTTGCGACCTGCACAGATTCTCCTCTGTTACCACAGTAAAGGGTGAGATGCTTCCATTTTATTTTGTTGCTGATAACAATAGGTTTAATTTTTTTTGGATGATAGAACCAATCTTGTTTAATTATTCTTCTTTATATCTTGCTTTATTTCAAAATAATGTTTTAGCCAAATTTCATTTGATAGAAGTCACCAACACTTGAATTTCTAGGATATGTTCTCCCCCATAAATATAATACTAAACTTACAAGATAGGATATTAGGTGAAAGAGAAGAAAATCTTAAAAGGAATAAAAATGTAAATTCCACCTCTACCACCAATAATTGTCTTCGTTAGTTAAATAAACATTTTAAATTAGTGACTCATTAGCACATTAATGAGTACATCTCCTTTCAATACAAGGAATACTTATCCAGCAGCTTCATTGCAGAATATGGAATCTGGTTACTCAATACTTGAAAATTGAACCTGGAAGGATTTGTACGGTGTAAATTTAATGTTTTTTACTTCAGTAATATGCGACTTTCTGACAACTAAATGGCTTGGAACTTTTACTTGACAGAGTTCTGGTAACCATTTTAATCTTTAATTACCTAATGCTTATCATAAGAAATCATTATTCAATCATGATCTGCTAACACAGTAATATAACTGATATAGCTGTTTCATAAGGCTTCCATATCATCATATGCAGTTATCAAGCTCGAGCCAACAAAAGGATCAACTGGCTAGTTTTAAACATCAAATAAATATTGTCATCACCCAAATAAACCATTGAACAAAAACAGTTAATAGAAACATCTTTTTAGGGTAGCTCTAGCTATAATAATATCTTGTAAGAAAATTGCTTACCATGCCTAAAATAGAACATGAGCAGGCACAGGTAATCAAAATGACAGCCAAAAAAAATATTCAGTCTACGATGGTATAAAATACACAAAATGTTAAATGCATAAATAATTAAACTATCGATAGTTGATTCAAACTTCAAAAATATAATCACACAATTTCTCAGTAATATACCAACTTAACGACAGTAATAGCTTCTATCCATAAAATACAAAATAAACAATTGTAGGACATAATTTTCACACTACCATTAAGAATAATTACAAACAAGTAATTTACTTAAAGTAACATACCAACTTAACTATGGTAACAGATTCTATCCATAAACGACAAAATAAAAATTATATGACATAATATTTACACTACTATAAAGGATAATTACGAACAAATAATGGACTTACCGCCCTTTCAGCTGTTCCAGGGGGGCCATCGAGAATTTTAATGCGAGCTCGCGTCTCCTCAACTATTTTCTTTATAAACTCCCCCTTGCGCCCTATGATACTCCCAACCTTTTGAGCAGGAACTAACATCCGGAAAACACTTTCTCCAGGCCATCCAGGCCACTTTTTTTCAGCTCCTCCGATCAAAGAATCATCATCATGTGCCGGTTTTTGTTCTCTCAGTAAGCTATGAACTAACTCTGCATTCTCTAGTTCCGGTGAGTGTTCTAGCTCTTCTGTGTTCACTGCTTCCTGCAAGTTCTCAATTATTTCAGCATTCTCAACGGTTTCTAAATTTTCTACATCTGAGTTCTCGACTATATCAGGATTCTCAACCAATTGATCAGCATCATTTTCCCCAAAATTATTTTCGGCTTCGGCCATTCAATTTTCACTGCACAAAACAACATGTTTTAAATATCAAAGATTAGTTGAAAACATGAAAAAAAAAAATAACATAACAAATCAGCAAACACATTTACATAGAAGTCGATTAATTTTAAGTTTGCTTTTAATTCTTACTCTCTCAACGTTCACACAGATTTCTTTTTTCATTTTCTAAATTATAATTGATTATTTCATACAAAAACATAAACAAATAAAAACATGATACATTAGCATGTAAGTATAAAGAGAGATTTAAAAGGCAACTATCTGTATACTTATGTAATATATACCACTATTAACTACGTAAACCTAAAGGGAAAAGGACTAAAGAACTTCCTAAAAGCAAGACAAGAGCTTAATCCAATAAAAACTCTACAACAACCCCCAATGCATAAGAAGAGATAAGTACAGATTTGAGTGATCAATTTTTTTGACAAAAAGATGGACGAAAGAAAGCCTCTTCAAATGGTAAAATTTTACTACTATTCGAGCAGATATAAAAGTTCTAACAAATAATAAATGGCGACAAAATAAATAACAATTCTCCATCTTTCAAAACCAGAGGGCCAAAAGGAATTAAACTCCCCATAACCTGAATCCATAAGAGCGTCCAGTGGATTTTCTTAAACGAAACTAAAAGGGGCTTGAACCCAAGAATATTTGCACCACTCAATAGATAAAAAAACCTCAAAGTAATTAAATCAAATCATAGAATTTAGAAAAAAAAAATACAACAGGAGCAACAACAAAAAAACAAGAACAGAAAAATATGCACCGACATTTCTAGTTCAAAATAAAAGTAAACTTTGAAATCACTGAAGGATACAGAACTTAAAAAAAAAAACTAGAAATGATTGGAAACAAAAGAAAATTAAAATCCGTACTTATACGAGCGATGAAGACAGCAGCAAAGTGCAAAGGCGGAAAATAGAAAAATCAAATGGTTTTTTTTTAAACAAAAGTAAATAGAGCATGAACCTAAGAATACTTCCACCACTCAATACATAAAGACCGCAAAAATCAAATCACAAAATAATTATAAAAAAAAAACACAGTAGCAACAACAACAACAACAATACAAGCACAGAAAAAATAAGAACAGAAAATTCACCTTCAAAATCCAAGTAAACTTTATCTAAAAAAATCTAGAAGAGATCCAAAACAAGGGGAACTTCAAATTGGTACTTACATCGGCAATGAAGAGAGGAGAAAGGAGCGAAAGCGGAAATCGAAAAGCGTAAGAAAGCGGGGAGTGCTTCTAGGGATTGAAGGAGGGTTTAGGGAGCGAGAGGTAGAAGTAGACAAGAGAAGGGACGGGGGAGGGAGAGAGTGGAGGTGGAGAGTGTGCGTGGATATTTATGGCGAGGATTCACTCCGTCGCGGCCCAGTAGAATGCTTTGGTTGAAGGCCCACCATGAGGAGAAAATACGTTAGATCGGTCCATCAGAAACAGAATCAAGAGTTCAAGGTGCTCTTGTGTCGCAATCAGACTGAATTTGATTCCCCGAAAGTTTTCGTTCAATATACTACTTATAAAAACACTAACATTCATTAATTAGTATAATTAAAATGTCTCACTTTTTAGAGCTAAAAATAGTCTTCTAATTTTCTTTACATTATTCCAAACTATGAAGCTTCGCATATTTTCCTGCTCAAATCTACTCTGATAATGACAAAATAGATATTTTTTACCTATGCATCGCAAAAAGTTAATGAAAAACAAGTGTTCAAGCATTCAATACCGTTAAAAATTAAAATAATTATTGATCTGCAAAGATTTACCATCCCATTAAGTGAAATAAAAGAATTTCCTTATTATCAATCTGATACGGATTGTGGTTAATCCGTCGCAAATCAAAATCAAAGCAATTAACAGCAAACGTGAAAGTGATATTGATAGCAATATTTTTTCATTGTTAAATAATGAATTTATTAACAAAAATAGTTTAATAATTAGTGATAGCAAAGTAAAACGGTGGATTTCCCCGTTAAAGTGAAAACCTGAAGATTATGAAACTCAAACTCAAAAGCACGCTTTTTTCGCTGCTAATACAAGCCTAAACTAACACATATTCTGGAACCTATTAAAATGAAAATTACCATATTTGTGTGTTAAACAAGCTTAAGTACGAGAAAATAAGAGAATACAACAGAGGAAATCCGTAGAAGAAAATGCAAAATATCAGAGAATACAACAGAAGCTCCGGTAAACGGTAATGCCCTTCTCAAACAAGAGATTGTTCTTTCTTTTGCTTATCAGCTATGAGCTATTTCGGAGATTGAAAAAACTTGAGATTGGGCATGAAAATTTTGCGACTTACATTTCGAAACAGTTGAGGAAACTGCAACTTTCACACCTACTCGATTGCTTCTTGTGGTTTGTTAGCATCAGTTGCTGCCTCCTCTTGCTCAGTTGTGGCCGTGGCAGTACTAACAGCAGCCATTAGAGAATCAAACTTCTCAGATTTTCCCAGCACGATTTCGATCTACCAAAAGTTGGAGGCCAATAATCTCGTTAAACTTTATTGTAGTTACTATTTAATGCTTAAAATCAAATTTCCCCACCTTGGCTTTATGAATAAGACGGCCTTTGTTCTCGTCTTTCATTCCAACAGTAGATGTTAATACTTCTGTTTCAGGCCAAATGAATAAATTGATCAAATTCAGCTATCTTTTCAACTAAATGAAATCAGATAATCCTTACTCTTCTCTGTAGCCAATCCATTGTTCTTTAAAATCTCAGCAATTGTGACAACTGTCGTGATTGCTGTTAACAACAAAATATGGTGAAAAAATCTTAGGCATCAAATTCTAATCTTTTTCAAGTTCAGTCCACAAATGAGCAAAAATAAAAAAAGAGAAGCTTCCATTTCAAGCAATTAAACAGAATAAATTACTTATAACAAAAATGAGAATGATATAATATACAGAAACATTACCCATTCCCAAGGCAGAAAGCTCAACTTCATTGTGCTGCTGAATGTACCTCTACATCAAACATGCAAATTAGCAAATAGATCCATATCATATATCAATTCAAAATGTGAACTGCAAAACATATTTTGTTGATCGGGCAGATCATGCCTCAGAGTGAAACTAGAAATGAGGAAGAATATATTACAAATGAGCACTATCTCGTCGTTTGAAATTGTTCTCTTTGAGCCCCCATTAATCTTCACGGGTTTGTTCTTCGACCAGGATCCCATAATCTCAACCCAAAACTCATCATACAAGTAAAGATGGGTACTCACTTATAAACCACCACATCTCCCATCCCCAGTTCCAACGTAGTACCGTGACAAAAGGTTAGAACCAAAAGATTTTACTCTTTCACTTTATGAATTTTTCATGTCCTTAAAATTAGTAGTGACAGATAGAAAGCGGACATTTCTACTCCCAATAAAAAGACAAAGACAAATGCAACTACGATGCATGAAGAAAAGGCATCTCTTCCCTGGGAATTGCTAAACATATCCAAGAATCTAAAAGTAAGCATCTATAGTTTTTTCTATGGCTTAGCATTTATCAAAACTACACGCATCAAGTCGGATGAGTAAGAATTTGAATACGTTCTTGATTTATTCCTTTTGCTTGCCATCATTTATTAGAAGAAAGTACAGGTATAATTGGTCGTGACGTAGAAGCAACTACAGTTTGCATTCAATAATGTGATTGGGTTTTTCCCTAACATTTTATCATCCCCCTCGTAAAGCATATTCGTGAAGCGTATGAACGGGGAAGGTGAAACTATCTTCCTAACAGAAAAAGTAAGAATACTGTTGTCGGCAGAACAAAAAGAATGATCAGATTTACCATAACAGATACGAAATCATCAATTGGATATTTGCGAACCAAGATTTCAAAGTCCTACCATATTATCCTCCTTTATCTATTGAAAACAAGCAAAATACAATCAAAGAACGAGATGTTTAACCTTCGCGAGATTGACGTAGAAAAAGAGCGGCTTCTTCGTATTGGAAACCTGAATTCTATTCTTCTTCTGCGTCTCAGTAATTCCCGATACCGCGACTGTCGCCATTGTGTTCTGAGCTCTGATCTGCGCGCAACTTTCTCTCACTTTCTGGCAGTTTCTTGGATCACTTTCATAGCGGGAAAATCGAAGGGTTTGCTGGGAAAAGTTCGAAAGTTCGTTACAACGGTGGTGTTTAAATAGGCCGAGAGCTAGGCAAGGAGCCAAGCAGACACGTTGCAAACTTTCATTGGCTAAGAAAAGAAGTTAAAGGAGCCAATTGACACGAGTTCGTTATTTATTTTATTGAGGTCATTTACCAATATAACCCCTAGTAACACTATAATGTTTAATGAAAAATTAACAAAACAACTATTGAATTATAAATTTAATGACAAATTAACCATTAAATAATTGTTAATAACAAATAAAATACTCAACTCTGAAAAATGAGCGGAGCAAACATCGCTATCGTATTTTTCATTAAATAACATTGTCTTTCTGCTGTAGAATGTTATCTTTCCGCTGCAAAAAATGATTCCTTGGAATAAGACTCAAGAAAAATTAATTTCCTCAGAGGAAAAATGACATTCTGCAGAAGAAAGACGACGTCTTTCTAATCAAACTGTGAATTTTTCTAAGTAATTTGATGTGTTTGGGGAACCAAATGACTGCAGTCTTCCAAGGTATTAAACTAAATTATTCCATTAATAGCTGAGATTTGTTCATTTGCTTCGATTTATCAAACTTTAGTTCTGCCATCAAATTATTGTTTTAAATACAGATTAGATGTCAATAGAATGCTGAAATTGTTGAGAGAAAAAATGTTTGTTTGCGTCGATGATTCTCTGAATAAAAATATGTAGGAATTTTTAGTTTCTATCATGAAAACTCAGTCAAAGATCAAAGTAAGTTGTTCGAAGCATATGAGAAAATACTTTTTCGAGGGGAAACTTCTTACTCTTTCATTTTCAAAATAAGTTCGCTATTAATGGCGATGTTTATGTAGTTTATTTTTCATAGTTGAGTGTTTTATTTGTTAGAAAAAATTGTTTAGTGGTTGATTTGTCATAGACGTCATAGTTCACTGGTTGTTTTGTTAATTTTCCATGTTTAATTAAAGGTAATTAACAGAACAAACACTCAATTATGAGGTCGATAACAAAGCAAATACTAAATAATTTTCGCTAATAAATAAAATATTGAACTATGAGAAATAGATAAGCAAATATCGATATTACGTTTTCCGCTAAAAATTTTAATTTGTTTCCGCAACAGATGTAATACCCTGATTTTCCTTAACAGAATTAAGTGAGAATAATTAGAAAATTATTTGGGTGTAATTGGATTAATTAGATAATTATTGAAGATTTAATAGATGAAAATTAATTTAGGAAATGGAATTGAAAATTTTAAGTAGGACCCGTAATTATGGTTAAGTGATGTTCGGAGTAAGTCGGGAATTGAAATTGGGTCAATTAATATACGATATATAATTTGACACAAAAGTATATTTAATATTAATTGAGGATTTATAATTAATGGAAAGTGAATAAAAATAAAAGAAGAAATAAATTAAAAGGAAGGAGGAAGGGAATTGGTTGAAGGGAAAATGGAGGACTAAGCCTCTGTTTCGGTTCAGCTGAAAGGAGAAAAGGGGCAGGCGAAGACGGAATGGCCCGGCCATTTTGAGAGAAATAGAGAAAGATAGCGAATCGGGAGAGAGAGAGAGCAGCGGAGCGAAGGCGATTGGGAGCTCGGGCGAGGTTGGGCTTCGCGAAGGAGTGCGACGAACGAGAGATGTCCGTCGGGCTGCCAGTGACGACGTGAAGAACTGGAACGATGAGTCGCGGGTTAGGGCTCAATCGCTCTGGTCTCGCAAGCTTCGATGTTCGCTGCACCAAGCCGTGACGGGTATTGGCGAATGTTGGGGATTTTGAAGTGGACGTCGAGTGGCAGCATCTTCTCCGATTGAGGTAAGTTCCTTGTGTGTTGATTCTCGGCCTCCATTGCCGAATGATGTTGTTGGTGTTGTTCTGAATGTTGGGTTGATTCTGATGTGTTCCTTCTCCCTTGGTTTTCTGCCAGTGTGAGTTGCAGTGGATTGCACTCTGTCAGTATTTGGTTTTGCAGTTGAAATGGATGAAGGAGATGGGCGATGAAAATTGGCAGGGGTGAATTGTGTGTGAGAATCGGGCTTTGTGCTGGTCCGGCCGAGAAGAGAAATGCATATCCCAAAACTGTGTTTTCTATAATTCCTCCACGTGCTCTACTTTTACGATGGCAAGGCATATGAGCGGGCAGGTTATGGAGATGAGTGAGGTTTGCTGGTAAAGAGATAAAAGTGAGAGATGAAGAGAAGGAGAGACACATGCCCTATGGAGCTGGGGAACAAGGTTGAAGAAAAAGAAGGAGAGGGACTGGAGTGAGCTGTTACTCTCGGTTCCCTCTTGGTTCTTCATGTGAGGTGAGTTCCTCCATTACTCTGTTTTATGGATTTTAACTTCCGGTTCTTTACTGCATTTTGTTTTGTGAAGTGGAAATATTGTGGGTCGAGTGGATTAAGTTCCGTGAAGTGAAATAAAGAGAAAGAAGGGATGGAGAGCTTTTCTCTCGGGTGTTCTTCGATTCGTCAGAATATGATGCTTCTGTGATTTACTGCTTGCATCGGGTCTTCTCGGATGTTCTTGACTGGTAAGGAATTCCTTCGTTTGTTTTATGGACTTTATAGGATTAATGGTAAAAGATAAAAATAATGAAAGATATTTGTTGTGGATTATTTAACAAAAATCAACGATAAACAACAAACAGTAAAGCTGAAAAGAAATACTCAAAAGTTTACGTGGTTCAGACAAAATGGTCCTACGTCCACGGATATAAGCGTCGAATTTCATTCATATTCATTTCAAGATTACATGAAGAACTACAGCAACTTTCTCAGTATATCCTTTACCAGAAATCACTAACCTGAGATATACAATAGACAAAAAACATCAATATCTCATAATCGCTTCTCACTTCTTCCGTCTCTGTTCTCCTCTGTTTCTTTCACCAATAATAGAACAATTTGCAGATTTGGAATAGTCATCAGAGAGAGCTGTAAAGCTACTTATACTTCTCACGTGAAGTAACCGACTATAACTGTCATGTGACCCAGTTCATATATTTCTAATAACTGAGTCATTATTCACAATTCTCCATCTTGAATCATTATTAGAAAGAATTCACGACACTCATACCATCACAGTATCATTAAAATTAACATTGTACGTTTACTAAGTTTAAATAATGCCTAAACTTAGTTACTATAAGTACCTTTGTGAGCATATCCGCAGGGTTGTCTTCTGTACCAACTTTCTGCATCTTAATTTGGCCTTGTGCAATTACTTCACATATAAAGTAATACTTCACATCGATGTGCTTTGTTCGATCATGAAAAATAGGATTTTTCATCAGATGCAAAGCACTCTGATTGTCGCAATAGACAGTAACGTTAGAACTGTCTATTCCAAAATCACTTGCTAATCCTTTTAGCCATAATGCTTCTTTCACTCCTTTGCATGCAGACAAATACTCAGATTCCGTTGTAGATAATGCTACAACTTTTTGAAGACATGCTTTTCAGCTTACAGCACCTCCAAAAACAGTGAAGATATATCCAGAGATTGATTTCTTAGAATCTATACATACTGCAAAATTCGCATCAACATAGCCTGCTACAATATCCTCACTAGATGTCCATCTACCAAGAACTAATGTAACATCTAATGAACCTGAGACGTATCTCAGCAACCATTTTAATGCATGCCAATGTGGTATACTTGGATTTGCCACAAACCGATTGATTACACTAACAACATATGCTAGATCAGGTCTGGTGCAAATCATGACATACATTAAACTGCCAAGGACATTTGCATACGGTATACGATCCATCAACTTCTTTTCGTCTTCAATTATTGGGCTTTGTTGATGACTTTTATTTGAAATGTGCTCCTAATGGAGTTAGAACATATTTCGTATTATTAAAATCAAACCTCATAAGCACTTTCTGTAAGTACCCTTTCTAAGACAGTGTGATGATATTTTCTTTTGTCTCTGAAGATTTCAATACCCAAAACCTTCTTAGCCTTCCCAATATCTTTCATATCAAACTCATTTTCCAGTTCCCTTTTCAAATATGATATTTCAGAACCACTTCTGCCAGCAATGAGAATATCATCAACATAGAGTAGAACGAATACTGTCAGTTCAGCTGTAACTCCCCTTCTGTAAACGCGGTGATCAAACATGCTTCTAATAAAGCCAATACCGATGATAAATTCATCAAACATTTTGTTCCATAACCAAGGGGATTGCTTTAACTCATACAAGGATTTGTGCAATAAACAGACTTTATTGGAGTCCTCCACCTGAAAATTGTCAAGTTGACAAATATAGATCTTTTCATCTACAGTTCCATTTAAAAAAGTTGTCTTTACATCCATTTGCTCCAATTTTAGATTCTGAATTGCAACCAGGGACACGAACACTCTGATTGAAGTTTGTTTTACAACAAGAGAAAATATTTCATTGAAATCAACTCTCTTCTATTGAGAGAAGCCTTTAGCGAAAAGTCTAGCCTTGTATCTAGGTTTTTCTCTCTCTTTTGTCCCTTCTTTGAATTTATATATCCATTTGCATCCTATGATTTTTTGAGATATTGGTTTAGCCACCAGTGACCAGGTTTGATTCTTTTCTAGAGATTCCATTTCTTCTTTCATTGCAATCATCCACAGAAGCTTGTTGGTTCTGAGTGACTTAAATCTGCAGAAACTAGAAGAGCATATACAATTACATCAGCATATCCCAATCTCTGTACCGGTTTTATTATCCTTTTAGATTTGTCTCTTGTCAACTGGTAGTCAATTGATTGGTCCTCATTAGATCTTTCCATGTCTCCATCTTGCTGAATATCAGTTTCTGGATGAACTATTTCATGCACATTGTCTGTTTCATCCCTTTATGACTCCACCTTAACCTGAGTTCCTTGTTGTGGACTCTGTTGAATATTGGGTGATTCAGCAGTAAGATGTTTAAATGGAAATTCCATTTCATTAAAGGTTGCATCTCGGCTAATAATAACACGTTGTTGTCCGGGTTCTAGACACCATAACCTGTATCCTTTCGTTCATTGTTGATAAATCAAGATAATACATTTTTTGGCATGGGGTTGTAACTTATCCTGTTTACAATGTGCATACGCAGCACACCCAAAGGTTTTCAAAATTTCATATTTTGTAAGATAAGTATGTCATGCCTCAAATAGTGTCTTGAAATTAAGAGGTGATGAGGGACACAAATTGATGAGATAGGCTGCACTGGCAACAGCTTATGCCCATAATACTCTCGGTATTCCAGCTGTAATTAGCATGCACCTTGCTAATTTCATAGTTTTCCACACTTTAAAAGTTTCAAAAACTTTCTCTTTGGTTTTCAAACAATAAACCCAAAGTCTCTTGGAATAATCATCTATTATTGACAAGAAAAATTGAGCTCTACCTTTTGAAACAATTTTCTCCAGACCCCATACATTAGAATGAATGCATTCTAATACACCCTTTGAACTGTAAACTGATTTCTTGAAACAGACCCTGGTACTCTTGCCTAGAACACAGGTCTCACAGAATTGTAGGCCCGACATTTCAGTTTCTTTGAGTAAATTTTGTTTTTGTAACTCAATCAACCCCTTTTCACTTACGTGACTTAGTCTTTTATGCCAGAGATCACTACTATTAGGTTGATTACTACATATCCGAGATGCTCCACATGTGATAGTTTTGCCTTAAAGTACATAAAAGCCATTGCGAAGATCTCCCTTCATGTCAGTGAGGATACCTTTCTGAACTTTCATAACTTCATTTTCTATTTTAACAGTACATCCCAATTTGTCTAACATCCCAATTGAGATTAAGTTCCTTTTAAGTTTTGGAACATATCTCACATTCTGGATGGTTCTTATGCATCCATCATGCATGACAATCTGAATTTTACCCTCACCTTCAATTTGTCAGTATTGATTGTTGCCTAATGAGACTCTTCCACCAAGTTTTTCACAGAAGTTTTGCAACAACTCTTTTCTTGGTGTCATATGAAATAAGTAGCCTGAATTGAGTATCCACTGTTCTCTGGAATCTGTTGTAGAAGCTACTAACACATCTGATGACTTATATCCATCTGATGCCACTGAAACCTCACCTTTCTCATGCTTTTTTTCATTCTTTTTCCTTTTCCATTCATAGCAATCCTTTTTATAGTGCCCTTCCTTGTGACAGAAAAAGCACTTCCTGCCAACTTTGGATTTGGATCGGGATCTCCCTTTAGAATTTTTACCTTCTCTGATTTGAGATTTTCCCCTGATGGACAGTCCCTCACCTTCAGAAGTTTCTTTGGCATCCGATCTTTTTGTAACTCTTTGGAGTTTAATGCTTCCTTAACTTCAAACATTGTTAAGGTTTGTTTACCATAAAACATTGTGTCTACAAAATGCTCGTAGACTTTTGGTAGGGAACTTAACATAATTATCGGCTGATCTTCTTCATCAATCTTCACCCCTATATTGTTGAGATCAAGTATTATTTTGTTAAAGTCATCCAGATGTTTTCGCATTTCTTTGGAGTCCTCCATTGCCAGTGCATATAACTTTTTCTTGAGATATAGACGATTTGCTAAGGATCTTTTCATGTATAAAGCTTCAAGTTTAGACCACACTGAGAGAGCTAGTCTCTCTTCTGTTACTTCCTGTAACACTTCATCCCCTAAGCTTAACAGAATTGCACTATGAGCTTTTTCTTCTACATCATCAGCTTTGTTCTTGTCAAGTTCTTGCAGAGTATCCATGGCTTCTTCATCAATGGCAGGAGCCAAACCTTGGTGAACCAGTAAGACCTTCATCTTTATACGCCAAAGACTAAAATCATTATTTCCCTGAATTTATCTACTTCAAAATTTGCCATGATCAGAGATTACAATCTGTTACCGATTATCAAACTCAAAAGCAAGATTCTTTATCTGAAGATTCTAAATCCACGCTCACCACACAAATTGTTGTGGATTATTTAACAAGAATCAATGATAAACAACAAACAATAAAGATGAAAAGAAATACTCAAGAGTTTACGTGGTTCGGACAAAATGGTCTATGTCGACAGGTATAAGCGTCAGATTTCATTCATATTCATTTCAAGATTACATGAAGAACTACAACAAATTTCTTAGTACATCCCTTACCAGAATCACTAACCTGAGATATACAATCAGACAAAAAATATCAAATATCTCATAATCGCTTCTCACTTCTTCCGTCTCTGTTCTCCCCTGTTTCTTTCACCGATAACAGAACAATTTGCAGATTTGGAATAGTCATCAGAGAGAGCTGCAAAGCTACTTATACTTCTCACGTGAAGTAATCGACTATAACTGTCACATGACCCAGTTCATATATTTCTAATAACTAAGTCATTATTCACAATATTCTCTCTGTGATTTATTGTTGGATGTTACTGCTTTGTTGTTGGAACTATGCTTCTGTTGGTTTCTACTCCTTGGTTCTATGATGGATGTTTGCTCTGTTGATGCTCTCTCTGTTTACTGTTTAGTTGGTGAAGTGAAAGTATGATGTATGTTAGATTAAAACTTGGGTCTGTACTTTATTTAGGCTTGGAGATGTTTTACCATGTGGTTGATAATCTGTGAATCATGTTTGGATATTATTGTTGGATTTTGGTCAATATGGATGTATTTTGTTGCAGGGGAACGAGTCCCTATGTGTTTACAGCCTCGATGAATATTGATACATACTCTGTTATTGACTTAATTGGAAGTTATGCTGCTTGTTGGGAATCCTTACTGTTTGTTATAAATATTGGGAATTTTAGGACTGCATAATGGTTAATGGATATCTCGGTTCGATATTTCTGGTTATATTCTATCGAAGCCATATTCTAATTGGGAATAGTTGAAAGTAATAGGTTTGTGAATACTATCTAGGATACATTGTTGTTAAAGAATAATGTTATGGGTTGTGGAAATCTATGAAGGGATATTGGAGGGATGATTGTTAATAATTAAATATTGTTGATTGTGAAGGTGTTTAAAGAAAGGAGGATAAAGTTAAATTCAGAAATGCTCTAAGGATACCAGGTAAGTGATACGCATGTGTTTTGGTCTTTGGGGCCCTACAACGCAAGAGTTAGGAATTGTATGCTGATTGTTTACTGTTTTAGTAGAATATTAAGGTTGTTTATTGTTTTATTAGAATATTAAAGTTGTTTATTGTATGTTTGTACTGTTGTTTACTGGGTGTTTATTAGAATTAAGTTTTTTTAATGATATGTTTAATAATGAGTGTGCTTAGAGATTATAGTAATGATGTGGTAAAGTGTATGTAGTCACGAACATCATGCATCATGGTTTTCAAAATGTTACGAACATGTTTTACATGCATGATTTTAAAGATGGTTTAATAGATGTTCACACATACTAAGTGTACAGTGTTCATGGAGGGCTGATCACTCAAAACAGACTACCATCATTTGGGCTGTAGGAATATCTATTTTACCATGAAAAATGAAACAGATGATAATCGAAATAAATGTAAAGGAGATTATATGTGATATGGGGCGACAGTATAATGTGGGGCCGTTTGAGCCCTTGGTGGGCACGACCACTAATTAGGCTTTCGGATTATCCATTGACGCTAGCACTACTCATACCGGTTGTGGGACCGGCCAATGGTTAGAGGGCTTTCGGAATATCCATTCCTGCTACCAGAGGCGTCGGGTCAGATGCACTACCTGGATCGATCCACAGCTAGAGAGCTTTCGGAATATCCATTGCTACTATGTCGGGAGCGTCGGGGGCGGGTGCATCAGAGTAAAAGATAGAAACATAAAAGATAAAAGATAGAAGAGAAACGAAAATAGAAACTGCATATGAGTTTTAAAAGCAGCATGACACGTGCATTTTTATAGTTTATTTTATACCACTTACTGAGCATTCGCCTCATTAGATTATGTCATGTGATGTAGGTACACAGAATAACAGGTCAAGAAGCAGTTGATAAAGGATTTGCATGCACAGATCTTGTGACTGGATAGGCTAAATGATTTAAAAAAGAAACAAGTTTTGTGAAGATAAAGTAAAAAAGTTTATTTATTTATTTTAAATTATATGTTTTATGCGTCCGCTATGTTTTTCAAAAGGTTTTAAGAAAAATGATTTTTATAATGAAAAGTCTTCTGCTGTATTTATAAAAGAAAGATATTTTCAAAAGTTTTAAATTTTACACATTTTCAAAGGAAATAAGTTACGGGTCGTTACAATAGATGTGTCTTTTTTATGCATTGGATCCATACATAAAGTAGTTCTAATCAATGGCTTACTTCGACAAATATCATTTTCGCAGCTGATACGTGCCTTCTGCTTAGGAAATATAAAGACTTGCTTTCCTCAGCAAAAGACACGTAATCACTGAGGAAATGGTGTTCTTTGCAGCAGAAAGAGTATTTTTTGCAATGAAAAATGTAATTTCCGCAATGGACACATGCCTTCTTTTACCTTAGTATATAACTTCACAAAAATTGACTCTCAAAGGCAAAATTGCTATCTCTTAGTCTCAACCTCAATGGTGTTGGGTTATATATAAGATTATAGAATTTTTTGTTGTGGAATACATCTTTGCACTACGAAAATCATTCCAACTGATGAGCTCTATCTACAACGGATATTTGCCTTCCGTTGAGAAAATCAATATTTTGGAATATGATTTATTTTTCGCAGTAGATTCTTGTCTTCTGCTGCAGAAAGTAAGTATTTGACTAAAACTTCTTCAAGAACGGTCCGTTGCGGAAAGACTTGTCTTCTGTTGTGAAAAAAATTAAAATTTTTTTAACATGAAACGTGACAGCAATATTTGTTTTGTTCATTTTTCATATTTCAGTGTTTTATTTGTCAGTAAAAATTATTTAGTGTTTATTTTGTCACTGAGTTCAAAATTCAATAGTTGTTTTGTTAATTACTCTTTAATTAATAATCACGATAAAATAATAACAATCTAATTATTGTTTGATAAATCTTATTATCAAAAGGAATTTATAAAATTTGAATAATATTTAATGAATAATAATACTTTATTGATGTTGTATTATCAAATTACATAAAAAAAATACAAGTAAATGATTATTTTAAAGAAAAATTACAAATTAAATCCTAAACTTTAGGGCCGTTCAACTTAAATCTTAATTTTTTAAAAATAAAATAAAACTTGAACTTTACATTGTGAATAAATTAAACTTTGCCAGATTTTGCTATGATGAAACCAACCTGAACCGATATTATAATATTTTTATATTTTTAAAATTTTAATTTTAATTTTAAAAATTCCAAAAACTTTAAACAAAACTGGCCCAAATCAAGTAAAAAAACAACTAAAATTGACCAAAAACTAATTCCAAACCAACTCAAACTGAGTTTCAACTGAAAAATTATGAAATTAAAACTGAACTAGAATCCAATTGAGCAAAACTGAAAAAATCAGGTTGAAATTCATTTTGTTCGCAGTGCAAAATCCAAGGTTCATTTTATTTAAAAAAAAGTTCAAATTTTAAGTTGAACAAATTTAAAGTTTGAGGTTCATTTTATAAAAAAATAAAAAAAATAAAATATTTGAAAATTTGGTGCAAAATAAAAAAAAAAATCAAAATCAAAATAACTCATGAACTATAGGTGTCACGACCCACAAGGGACCCAAGATAGAACGGGAAAGGATCCCAAGGTCGACCGTGAAAATGACATATTCAATGTCAAGTCTGGCGATGAAGGAAACGGTCGACCCCAAAGTCGATCACAAAAATGGCAGTGGCATTTTGGAAGAGGGCAGTGCGTACGACGTTGGTCTAGTCAATCAAGTGATCGACCGAGAATATTGGATGGCGGTCGATCCTGGGATCGACTGGCCTCACTGCAATTTCAGAAAATTGTGTTTTAAGCTATGTGCAATGTTGGTCCGGTTGATCAAGTGATCAATCCAGAAAGTTGAGTCACGGTCGATTATATGATTGACTGGCTCTACTAAAGTTTGCATAAATGTGGCTTTCAAGCGTTGTTCCGGTCGAGCATGGGAGGAGTTGATTATCCAGTCCAAGAGAGAAGTGTGATCTCGATGTGATATTTTCTATGATTTCTCCACGTGTCCTCCTTTACAAATGACAAATTAGATAGAGAGTTCGGTGAGATATTTTGGGATAAATAAAACGCATGGGGGAAACTTTTTTGAGGAATTAGAAATAGAGAGAAAGAGAAGAAGAAAGAGAGAGAGAGAGAGCTCTCTAGAGAAAACTAAGAGATGCGACAGAAAATAAAACAGAGAGGAAGAAGAAAGAAGGAGAAGAGAGAAAAGTGAGGAAATCTCTGGAGAGAGCAGAGAGCTGCAAAAGGAAAAGAAGAAGAAAGATGGAGCAGAGGAAGGAAAAGGCTCTGAAGTTGTGAAAGAAGGCTGAGGAAGGTGAAGTCCTCTACTTCTCTGGTTCTTCTCGAGTCATCAGGTGAGAAGAATTCTTCCGTGGTTTTCTTAGGGATTTTATAGGAATATACAGTAAGAGATAAAATATTGATGAATGTTGTCCTTTGTTTTATTTATGGATGTTGTGCACTGCTGTTGATTTTGGTTTGATATGTTGTTGCGTATGTTGTTTCTGGTTGGTCATTGCTTCATAGAATCTGTGTGAAATATGTTTTGTTAATGGAATTGATTCCCTTTGATTGCTACTGCTCGGTGGTTGATATGAAGGAAATATTCATAGTTAATTGTTGGGTTTGGTCTCTGTTTTGGATGGGCCCTGTTCATGTATTATTCTGTTGATTGTGTTTCCAACCTTTGGTTTGGTTTTTGCCAAGAAATATTATTCTACATTTCTCTTATATTTGTTAATCATGGAAAGGAATATAAATATTGCAGTGCTGAAAGTGTGTTTTTGGATTATTCTCTGCTAATGTAGGGTTGAGAGCATTCTTTGTTAAGTTATTTCTTTGATCAAATTGGGTAGATGAGAGCATGTGGAAATGTTGGATATATCATTTGTAAATTTCGATTGTGTGGAATATTATTCGGTTAAGAAATTAGGTATGTTTTGTGATGTTAATTTTCTGATGCTAAAGGTTGTTTGTTCTACTGCCAGATTATTGTCTTGATAATGAGGAATAAGGGCATCGAAGTTGTTAAGGTCAATGAACTATAGCAATGGGGTTAATAACCTGTGATTATTGATGAGTATATATATTTAATTTTGAAGGTATTGGAAAGGGGAGAACTCTAAGGACTATACTGCAGTGAAGACCGTTAGGTAAGTGATATTGTTTGTGTTTTGCCGAAAGGCATACATCGCAAGAGTTAGTAATTGTATGTTGCCTGCATTTATTAGATGTAATAGGTTGTGATCATGTTCTGAGGATGTGTTAGTGCTTGATGCTGTATTTATTAGAATTAAGTTTTTTTAATGATGTGTTTATTAAATTTAAGTAAGTTTTTTTAAGTTAAGGATTTTGATATTGATCATGCTTTGAGAATTAGATTGAGGATATAGAATTGTGTGCATTCATACGCATTCATGCATCAAGGTTTTCAAAATGATATGAAAATGATTTTCATGCATGGTTTTTGGAAAATGATATAATGGATGCTCATACATACTAAGTGTACAATGTACTCGAGGGCTGATCACCAGAAGCAAACAACCTTCATTTGAGCTGTAGGAATATCTATTTTATCATTGAAAGTAAAACGGAAAACAGATATTAAATATAATTAAACATGAGTTATTGAGTTGGTCGCCTTAGGTGTATGCCACGGGATGACCGCCTGAGGTGTGTGCCATAGGAGTGTGAGCTTGTTAGTTGGTTCTCGATTGATGTTGAGGTTGGCCAAGGCAATGGTGTGGTGAGGCCATTTAAACGTTGGTGCGCACGACCGCTAGTGTGTCTTCGATCAATGTCGGGACCGATTGTTGTGCGTCGATGCGTACAATCGCTAGCAAAGCTTTTAGTCTGTGCCAGAACTGCTTACACCGGATGTGGGGTTGCTGTGCATTGATATGTACAATAGCTATCAGGCGATTCGATCGATGTCGAGCCTTTATCACATAGCAAGTTGTGGGTCCTCGATCGATGTCAGGACGAGGTGCATTGATATGTAAGGATACAGAAAAGAAACTAATATGTAAAAGAGAAACAAAAACAACATACAGATTTTAAAAGCTGCATAGCATGTGCATTGCATATTTTATTTTATATCACTTACTGAGCCTTAGACTCATAGTTTAAGTCTTGTGATGTAGGTATGCGTGGTATCAAGGATAGGAGCAATTGACGAAGCATTAATGCGTTGCAGGCTTAGTGGCTAACTAGGCTAAAGGATTAAAGGAAAAAGGAAAATGTAAAAAAGTTTTGCTAACAAGCTTTGTAAAGGTTTAGTATTGTATTATCAAATGTTTTGTTTTATTATAAAGTTTTCCGCTGTGTTTTGTAAAAGGTTTTTAAGAAAAGAATTTTAGTTATCATCTTTAAAGGGTTTTATGAATGAAAAGTCTTCCGCTACAAAAAAAATTTTAATTTTACATGATTTTCAAAGATAAATGCATTTTAAAATACCACGTTTTAAGAAAGGAAAATCGGGTTGTTACAGGTCAAATTGCAAAATTGCAGCCACACAAATGAATTCAAATGAGAAGTTGCAAGTCGATGATGGTACTACACCAACAAATGCAAAATATATCTAAAGTTTGGTCGAAGGATTAATTTATTTAACTCATACACAACCCAACATCGCCTTTGCAATTGGAGTTATTTCCATATTTATGCATTGCCCTTCAAAGCATCACCTTGGAGATGCCAAAAGAGTGATGCGATATATTGTAAGTACAACTTATCTTGGTTTATGGTTTGATCATGTTTTATATTTAAAGTTATGTGGCTACTATGATAACGATTGGACTGGATGTTTGAAAGATAGAAAGAGCACTTCAGGTTACTATTTTAATCTTGGATCAACTTCCATATGTTGGAGTTTGAAGAAGCAACCAACAACAACCTTGTCAACATCAGAAGTTGAATATATAGTTGTAACTTCATCAACATGTCAAGCGATTTGGTTGAGGAGAATTCCTACAGACATCAATCAAGAACAAAAACAAGCTATTGAAATCCATTGCGACAACAA
This sequence comes from Begonia loranthoides, assembly GCA_022433065.1. Classification (NCBI taxonomy): domain Eukaryota; kingdom Viridiplantae; phylum Streptophyta; class Magnoliopsida; order Cucurbitales; family Begoniaceae; genus Begonia; species Begonia loranthoides. The sequence continues at coordinate 4,761,512 of CM039477.1, read as the reverse complement.
AGCATCAATTGCAAAGGCAAAATATCCAGCTTATCATGCAAGGACAATGCATATTGATATTCGAGTTCACTTTATTAGAGAGCTTGTATCAAATAAATCAATCATCTTGCAGTACTGTAACACAAATGAGCAGGTGGCTGATATTTTAACAAAATCACTCACTCAAGACAAACATGTTTATTTCAAAAGCAAACTTGGAGTATGCAATTTTGAATCAAGGGGGACCGTTGAAAGTTGATTCAAGATTAGCTTTGACTTAGTCATTGTTTTTTCTAAGTTAGTTTCCTATTTTTCTAGTTTGAGTTAGTCAAAGTTAGTGCCAATAAAATCTGATTCTAGTTTAGTATTTTCGGCTTTGATTAGTTACTTGTAATTCTATAAATGAATGTTTTTAGTAAGTGAGCAATAAGAATATCATATTGACTCTCTTGTTTTTTATTCTTCTATTTTATCTATTGTGCAATTTTGTAGTTTCTCTTCTTAAACTCCCAACAATGTTCACCTAGAGCATATTTCATGTTTTAAACCGATTTAAAATATGAAACTCCATTTATTTTCGACACGTGTTGTGACCTGTCTAATTAAATGAATGATTGAATGAAAAAAAAGATTTTGTTCACGAATAATAATTGAAGGATTAATTTCTTTTAAAGTAACTTTTGAAGTATAAGAGTCATAACAAGCAGGTCCTTGTCCTTAAACTATTTTTGTTAACAAAGTAATGACTAAACTATTTTCTTTTAACAAACTCTCCCTTACAGTTAAATTTTTTGTTAAATTGGACATGTTCACGACACATGTCCAAAATAAACTGGGTTTCATGTTTTAAACTAGTTTTCTTGAACCGGTTTAAAACATGAAATATGCCCTGCCGAACAAACGAACGAATCGGTCGATCATGGAACAATTTTGGAACAATCAACCTCCAGCTCTTGCATTTCCCTTTCAGTTTCAAATCGAATCCAAAGTCTCCAAAATCGATGAGAGTTGCCTGACTGAGCAATTTGGTATGTCTCTGCTTTGTTATAACAATGAATGGTAGAGAATAATGAAGGAAGATTATTTTTATGTATTGATAATAGAAGAGGGATTACAAAGAGTTAATCGTAGAAGGAAGAAGAAGAGAGTAGCAAAGGGAAAGTTCATACTCAACACACCCAGCCTCATTCATGTTACAATTTGGTTTTTATACATTATTCTAATCCTAGCTGTCTTCCACGTCAGCGAGACGATGCCGATATATCTTTGAATTTAGAAGTTGATGGCAACTAATTAAACAAATCATTTTTTGAACCATTTGATCTTCGACGTTTTGTTTGTTAGATAGTTGACTATCACACATGCAACAAGGTAGGGGAGTTCAAAAACCAAACCCGATCGAAGAACTAAACTGAATTGATTAATTTTAGTTTGGTTTGGATCAGTTTCTACGCTATTAGAACCGAAATTTGATTCTACTTTTCAAGAACTGAAATTTTTTGTTCGGTTTTTGGTTCTAAAATCTAGGAACCAGACCGAACCAAAAAAAATCAATCAAAATAAAATTCATTTAAAAAATTATCTAAATATAAAAATAAATATTAAGAAATTATTCAATAAAATATTATTTTTAGAATCAAAATTTAAATCCCACAATTTTAAAATTCAAAATATTTGATTGTTCCCTAAATAATAATTAAATTATTGTCTAATAAGTCATTAAATTACATTAATTAGTGATTAAATTATTACCTAATTAGTAATAAGATTATTGAATTGTACTAGTTACTCATTCAGTAGATTGTACCTCATCAGTAAATATATTATTGAAATTTGAACAATTATTACCAAACTAATAATTTAATTATTTGACTGAATGAATTAATAATTGAATTGTATTATTAAAAATGAATTCTCTAATTAATTGATTGAGTTATTTAATTATATTGCTTAATTTGAATTTAGAGTATTTATTTATCTAATTAGATATTTTATTAAACTCATCATTTAATAATTTTTTTTAGTTTTTAAGAACATTAATTTGTTTTTTTTAAAATTAGAATTGAACCGAAATTGAATCGGACTGGAACCAAAAATTTCAGTTCGGATCGTGTTTGGTTTCCTCCCCACCCCCCACTTGGCGCCTGGCGCCTGGATAGTTCGATTCTATTTCTTATGAACTGAAAAAAGTTGGTTCGATTTAGTTCTCTAAAACCAAACCGAACTGACTTTTGTTCACCCCACAAAAAAGAACGAAGTCAAAGCATTAAACAGATTGTTCACGTGATGGAGGCTCGGAAAAAGAGAAATTCACATTTAATCGCGTGCAACATTATTTTTTCCCACCAATTTAAAATAAAATTAGGTTTGCTTTCTCGTATTTAAATGTAATCCCTTACATTTACTATTTTATTTCTACGTATTGTTAGAGAATAAACGATAATCGGAAAAAGAAAATACGATGTGAGACACCAAATTTACATGAAAAAACCCTTTTGAGAAAAAAAAACTACGGGCAGATTAATGAATCTACTATGAAGATCAAAATACAACTGCAAATTTTGCGACTTTAGCTTACATTAATTTATAGAGAAAATAAAATCCTAAATGAGATCTACAATGTGGGCCCATCGACCTGGCCCAATAGAATTCGGGTCACACTGAAATCTAACAATCTCTACCTTAACATGAATTTTATGAAAGAAATTTATAACGCGTGCTCGTTAGCTCGACCCAACAAAATAAATTTAAAACCCTGATTCTGACAATATAATTGGTTAATGAAAGTCGACAACTAAACATTGGGAAATAATTTTATAATATACTTCAAACTCTAATTTTATCTTATCTTCAAAACGTAAGTAACGTTTTGCAGATAAGATAAAGTGTAAAATATACATTTATTATTGTTTGGATAATTAAAAGAAAATTACAATAACACCCCTTGTTTTGGGCCGTGAAGCGGAATGGGCTTCCTTTGACGATGCTCAAGAGTTCGATTCGTCGGTATTCTGACAGAAAGTGGGGGCCGCTTGACAGAGTACATTGTCTCTTGTTGCCTCCACATTTTTCAAACTCCGCCGTGTCTTAACGTCGTCAAAGTATCAGTCGGGAAGTTCGAGGGAAGAAACAGAAAAGAGGGAGACGATGACGCTTTAGGCCTTTGGCGACGTTGAATGGAAATCAAATCGACGAAGAAAAAGGAAAAAACAAAAAGTTTAGTATTAATATAAAGTGGCAAGGCAACTGTACTTAGAGGAGAAAATCTTCAAGTGGGGAGTGAAAAATCTGAGAAATTTCACCGCCATTTTCGTTTGGTTTTTAGCTTGGAGTAGTAAGGAAGGGTCTTGCCGGAAGTGGTACCGGAATCTGGTTTTTGACGGTGGGTTTCATCTGATTTCATTTTGTAAAGGATGGGTTTGGATCTCTTTGTGTCAGTTCATCTTCTGTAATTTAATGGTTCAGGGTCGAGGTTGTTAACTTTAGCTCCGAAGTCGCCAATGGCGTTTTCTTTTCTTTGTCTTTTTTTCGTAATACTTGCATTAACCTTCTGAGTCCTGTATTTCGTTGTGTTGTGGGTTTCGTCTTCTTTATGCTGGTGAGAATGTGTGTCTAGATCTCTTTCTTTTGTTCGTCCTTGGGTTTCTGCTTTGGTTCGTATCTTCTCGTTTTCTATAATTTGATGTTTAGGAGTCGAGGTTTATCTAAATTTAGCTGGCGGTTTGTTTTCGAAAATGCTTTTACTCATTGCCTCGATTTAGTGATGAGTTTGTTTCTTATTTAAGCTTGTAAAATGTGGGTCTGGATGTCTTTGTTTTGATTCGGTATTTGGGTTCTGCTTAGTTGTCTTCTGCCTTTGAATGGATTAGAGTCGAAGTCTTTCTAAATTTAGCCTAGAAGTCGGGTATGGCGGTTTCTGTTGCAAATACTTTTAATCATTGCCTGTATTTAATGATGGGTTTGTTCTTGTTTAGCTGGTAAAATGCGGGTCTGGATTTCTTCGTTTTAATTCGTCATTTCGTTTTTTCTTAGTTGTCCCTTCCCTTTTAACGGATTAGAGTTGAGGTTTGTCTAAATTGCTCTCGGAAGTCGGCAATGGTGGGTTCTTATGACAATTCCTTTACTCATTGCTTGTATTTCAGTTTAGATCTCGTGTGAATTGTGTGTCTGGATCTCTCTGTTTTTGTTCATCATTTGGTTTGGGATCCCATGCGTATCATCTTCTGCAATATAATGGTTTAGATTGAAGGTTTTGTGTCCCTGTTCGTCAGGTTTAGCTCCCAGGTCGGCACCCTGCCTGTATTTTTCTGGGAATCTCAAATATAGAAACTAGGATTTTGAGCTATATTGTTTATTTTTCCTTTTATGAATCCTCCTGCTAATATTCTCTTATTTCACCGTTGTTTACTTTAACGTGAGAAATTGAGTCTGCTTCTCTCTCAATCTGCCTCTCCTAATTTCTTAGAAGTCCTGGTGTGAAACATGGTGACAAATAAGAGACTAGCTTGATGAAAATGATACCTAGTCAACTTTAAGATTGGTATCTTGGCTAAATCGACTTTAAGCACACCAATTTGCTGCTTAATTACTTCATATTTGTTGATTTGTTTATGGCTCAGTGATGAAGAGATAGTTTATCTGATCATGCTCCTCAAGTTTGTCTTTTTCTCCTGACCTCTTTTAGTTTCATTGAAAGGGATGAACTATAAAGAAAAGTTAAAAGTTTAAATCATTCTAAAACGCTTTTAGCTCTTGAAATCAAGATTTTCATGCTCTTTCGATGAAAATGAAATTGATGAATATAGCGATTCGTGTGATCTCCTTTGTAAACGTTTAATTTTCTATTTCAGGGTGATGGGTAGGGAACTTGTTGGCAGGCAGGTGGAGCAGAAGCCAGTGAACAAACTCCACATCACCAATAAGTTCAGAGAAGAAACTATCGACGAGGCAAAGGAATACAAGGTGAAAGAATGTACTGAAGAAAACTCTACCGTTGAGAAATACAATGTTTTAGGAAGTAAAAGCAAATACTTTGAAGCTAGCACCCCACAAGCTGATTGGAAAAACCAAAATCCCAAAAAATTTAGCTCCCCCGGATCAAAATCTGCATCTCCTGGAAATATGAATGGAAATTACTCGGTTCCTAAGCCTCTCGCTCACTTTGTTGGTCCTGAGACTCCAGCAAAATCTGTCGTAAATGGATCACCGAATGCTGTTAAAAATCCAGAAACTCCTCCCAGCTTCAAGAACAATTTTCAGGTGATCAGATTTGCATAAGATTATGAACATTTTGACTGAGCATGAAATTTTTGTCATTGTTCTTAAAAATTTTCTTTATATCAGATGTATTCACCAGTGTTACCGAGGAAGCCATTGCAGAACGAGTACAAAAGTCATCACGGAGAAGAAGATAATTGGTCCTTAGCGTCCTCGTATCCTCCATTCGACTAAAAAAGTTGCAAATTCAATCGAAGAATTATACTGAAAAGTTGTAAACTTGATTTTGTATAATCCTTGATCATGTGTAGAACAGCTGCGTCTGTTAAATCCCGAGTAACAATTGCTGTGGGTCCGACATTTAAATCGGCCGAACGAGCTGAAAGAAGGAGAGAAGTATTAGTTTGTTTATTCGTCCAACTGTTTTTGAAAGATGACCCATTTTTCTACTTGATTTGATCATATTCATATTCATTTTTGCAGTTCTACATAAAGTTGGAGGAGAGAAATGAAGCTTTGAAGGCAGAGAAAAGCCAGGTTGAAGCAAGAACTAAGGTATACCGCTTTATCGATCTATCGACATTTTGTTCATATTTATTGCTCTTTGCTTTTCGTTGTCAATACTTGGATTGTGAAAGCCAATTTTTTCCCAGGAAGAACAAGAAGCAGCCATCAAACAGCTTAGAAAAAACTTGGTGATCAGAGCCAATCCTGTACCCACTTTCTACTATCAGGGACCGCCTCCAAAGGTCGAACTTAAGAAGGTGAGACCGATCTATTATTCAATATGCATTTGATGAGGATTATTCATTAGGAAATAAACAAGTACAATCTCCAAATATAAGATATAACATGTAGCGGAATAAGTTCGTTATGTAGATAAGCAGGCATGTGAATTCTAAAGTTTAAATGTTCCGATTTCCAACTGAGTCTGGTCGGATCTATTTTCAGCATTAAGGGTCTTTAGTTACTCTATATTTATGTGTATGTATATTTACTTGAGTCGAAAAATTCAATTGTTTTTTCAATAGTTTGCGTGTAGTTTTCCATGTGAGATCTTGGTGTTTAAATTTTGTATTTTCCTTTTGAATATTATTGTTCGATTTCACCACGAATCTAATTAATTCTAATATTATCAAAAGACCAATAAAGATGATCACGGAAAAATGCACACGTCGACTAGCTTGAATGAATAAATTCCCATGATGGTATCTTTCTATATGATTTCTCAGCTGCCATTGACGAGGGCGAAATCTCCGAATCTAACCCGGAGAAAGAGCCATGGAGATGCAGTGAATCTGAGTCAGGAGGCGAAGGCAAGAGCATGTCCAAGAGGGCAGCGGCACAGCCTCGGAAGTCAGAGGGCAGAACCTGCCAATGAAACCACCCAGAGAGCAAAAATAAGGATTAATGGAGGAAGTAATGAGAAAGGAAAGTTGCAGGTGAAGGAGAGAGAGAAGGAGACAGCAAAAATAGCTCCTCCCAAGGTCACCATGGCGAAGCAGACTAACAATGGTGACATTTTTGTTCAAGCATGAACTTCTTCTTCTGTCTGATCTTGCAATTGCTCACTGCCAGTAGCATTCTCCTTTTCCTTTTCAAGTCGCTACTGGCGATTGGATTATGCAGATGCTAATTGTATATTTTTTTTTAATTATTAATGCCCGACTTATGTGTCTCGTTTGAGAATTGAGAATTGTGATTGGATTATCCAAGACCTTCCACTTTGCCCTCAACCCCCTTCCACACTTGATTCAAATCTATCCCCAAACCGAAAGCACCCATCCTGATTGTGGGCTGATTGCGGAGCCATTGCCGCCGGAACACCATCAATCCAGTGGTTGATGAGGTTGCTTGTTTCTTTTGTTGTATTTGGTTTACAAATGAATAATTGATTATTTTTGGAAGTTTGGTGTAGGATCAGGCGACAGTCTTGGCAGAGTTCTTACCATAATAAGCATAAATTTCAATTTGACAAAGGCAAGTGCTGCACGCAGGCCTCAAACTCATTCATAAGATCATCAAACTATGTGATCTGGCGGTATACACATTAGTCATCCAATGTCCATTATCAATTACCGTTTAATTGAACATCTTGAAGTAGAAGAAAATGGTTGGGTTTGTTCCGCTTCCACCTCATCTAATTCCTTCATCTGATGATTAACAATAATCCTTCTTTGATTTGTAAACTCGAGATAATCTTCGCCAGCCATTGCTCAAGTTTTGGGTGAAATTTAGTTGAATTAATAGACAAAGTCTGTACTCCAATAGATGAATGCCGTGCCATCCACATTGCCTATTACTCGACTTTCCACAACTCAATGGCAATAGATAGTGTACAATTTGCGGAACATGCACAAGGCTATATACCTCCTTACTCAGATTTTCAAATTAGAGCAAGGCCATCAAAAATGGAGTTGTTGGTAGATGCTCTCGTTTTGTGATTTAACACAGGCACCAACCATAAAAAAAATTAGAAATCTTCCCTTCTCGCTCACTTAGTAACTTGTGTGGTTGGCAAGCAAATTGAGGTGAATAAAGTCTGAGCTTTCTATCTATATACCCTCCAATTTTCCAGATCTTATCTTGAGGATCGCAAATATTGTGCACCAGCAAAACAAAGCATTGAAATGGCGGAAGAACTACATCAAGTCAATGAGTTTCTGATAAACTTGTTCATAAAAAAGTTTGTTTAACCAAAACAAAATTGCCACTAGAGAGAATAAATTTGACAGAGATAATCCAATTTGAAGTCTCAAGGAAAACCCAATGAAACATCAGGTTATACACAATATATAGATGAGAAGAAAAATGTTTCACTTGAGAGGAATGAACCTGGAAGAGTGTGTGGCACCAATACCAGGTCTGCCATGCTTCACAGGCTTATAGGAAATGGAAAATTCAGCAAGGTAGTGGCCAATCATTTCAGGCTTTATCTCAACCTGGTTGAAGGTTTTTCCATTGTAAACCCCGATGATGCTCCCGATCATTTCGGGGACAATTATCATGTTTCGTAGGTGGGTTCTCACCGGCTCTGGCTTTTCACCAGGTGGAGCTTCCCTTTTCTGTTAGAAGAGAGACAACCCGCAATTAGAGATGTTCAATCAGAAAACACCACAACAACTTAATTGCGAGATTGATTATTAAGCAATTAATTTCCAATTTAAAAATTTTGGAAGAAGTTGAGGAACATACATATCAGGAAGCCCTCAATAAATAAGGAAAGGAAATTAAAAATTTCAAACACAAGATTTAAGCAAGCACACTTGATTTAGAAAAAAGGAAATCAAAACAGTCGTATAATGCCATAATAGGAGGGGCAAAAGCAGTTAGTAGGAAAAGTATCGACATTCTTTATAGACAAACAGAACTTTAGGGACATGATAAACATTTTTATATGATATTTTCACAAGCAAATCAAGAACTTCACAAACAACTTACAAAAATAGTATCATTTTATGTTGCTTTAACAATATATAACAAAGTCACAGATGCATTCCTCATAGCCGTATTAGTTAACTTTTAGTTTATGAAACTGTATACCAAAGTGCAGAATTTCACACCTCCACATGCCTAACGTATTATGGCTCATGTTAATGATAAACACAACAATTTCTACCAAGACTCTGGAGCATAATCACAAAGATAAATAATGGAACGTGTGTGTCATAGCTCTTAGTCAGAATCAAGGAGACTCAGTTAAAGTAGATCTTAATTGGAAAAGAGTTATAAGCCCTATTCTTGTGGGATAAGGAAGCTAGATTGAAGATTTAAGCTATCCAGTTTACATTTCAAATTATTGGTTCTGAAAGAATTATAAGTGGCATAAGAAAATTGGATTGAAGATTTGAACTATCCAGTTTAATTTTTAAATTATTGTTTGGAATAACTACAGTAAGTTTAAACTTTAAATTCTTGTTTTAGCTTAACGAAGTGAATACGCATGTCAAAGACTCATGATATAAGAGAAAGGACCGACAGCTTTGCGTAGTTTCTTAATCAATGCCATTGGCTTTCGCTTCAAACCCCTCTGAAACCTATCAAACACATCAAAACACCACCATCGACGAATTAAAGACCGAAAAAAAAAACTAATTACAGCATTGAAAAACGATGTCGTAGGCTTCTCACCTTCTCCGTGCTCTAGCAGTGAAGAGCTTTACAAGCTCATCCGTAGACATATCAAGCAGGGCATCCAAATCCACACCTCTGAAGCTGAACTTCTTAAATGTCCTCTTCTTCGGTTGACCAGCAATCGCAACATCAGTCTCTACGTCCGCCTGTTAAAAAAATTCATAGAAGTATTAGAATTCTTTCAAAGCAAAATCTCTCTCGTTTTCCAGATTAACAATGAGCAAAACTAAGGAGGAGAAGGCGCTCACCATATTTTGAGCTAAATTTTGCACACACTGATCCTCTGCGATCCGAAATCGGTTCTACGTCACGTTCGTACGAACTCTTCGCGAATTAGGGTTTCGAAAAAGTGCCAGTGAAACAGGTATTTATAGTAAATGTTTAATAACGACTCCACATTCAAATGGGCCCCAAATTAGTACGGGTCGGGTCAAGCTGATCTCAGCGGCTCATAGATCACTTTTGGTCACTTGCGGTTCGATTCAGTTTTTGCGGGTTTTGAAAAAAAAAACCAAACCAAACCAAACAGTAAAAATTAACTAAGTAAACTAGACCTTTTAACCAAGCCCAAAAACCACCAAACTGGACCACCGGTTTTCTACAGTTTACTTTACTAACTGTAGCATTTTTTTGAACTTTCAATATAATATTGTTTGATTTGGGACGAAACTTGTACGGTTTTATTCTTGAAGTTAGCTCAAAATGCGTTGTACTAGATAGAGAGAAGAGTTCTATTTATAAATTATGCATTTTCTAATCTCTCAAGCGATGTGGGATTATGCACTCTCACTGATATGTGCCGGACCCACACCTAGGCTTTTCCTAACTTTCACAGGACAGACTGCCACAATCTCCCCTCCTTGGGTACTTGATATCTTAGTCGACCACACTTTCAGTTAGAATTTTGATATGATACCATTTGTAACATCTCATGTTGCTCCCAATACAATATTGTCCACTTTTGGGCGAATTCTGTATTGTTTTGTTTTTTAGATTAGTAAAAAACATGTTGTACTAGGTATGGAGGGGAACCCTACTTATAAACTATGCGTTTTCTACTATCTTAAACGATGTGAAATTGTGCACCCCCACTGATATGGGTCGAATCTACAACTGGGTCTTTCTTGACCTTCACAGGGTGGACTGCCATAATAACACTATATGATAATTAGTGCGGGTTGTAAGCGCCAACCCACAGACGTCCACACTTTAATTAGCGGACGTCTGCGTCAATTAACGACGTTAAAGTGCAGATGTCCATAAGTTGGCGAATACAACGCGCACATTCGAGACACGTTTTTCAACAAAAAAATGTGATTGTAATGTTTATTTTATTTAGTTTTTATATTTGAAGCTTTTATTTATTAACAAAATTAATTTTAGATTTAGTTTATCAATTTTGTTTTTTCTTTGGTTAAATACCCTCTAACTAAAAGAAAGGTTGGAATGCGAACATAAATAATATCAAGGTTTTTTTTTTATAATATAGAATGTAGGAGGCTGCAAAACAAATGATTTTTCTTTCTTCTTGTTTTTTCAGCTCTTCATTTATAGCAATGAATTTACAGCCTCTCTGATCACAAACAGGTACGGTGAATTCATCAGATTCTTGATAAAAAGAAACAGCAATCTCTGGAGACTGCAAAAAAATTCTGGGTTTAGACGCTCGAATTCTCCATGGTCTCTTCATTTTCGTGTCGATCACGAAGAAAACTATTTTTTACCGTCCCTTCGGATTGACGATCTGCGAGAAAACACCACTGGCAGTAGTATCTTTAGATTCTTCGATTAATTCGTGTTCGGATCCGAGGCTGAGATTGTTGTGAACGGCCAGGTTCTGGCTTCGTAGACTCACGTCCTCAAATTCGCCGTCGTTAATCCTCGAACAAGAACGAGTCGAACCATCTTCAGTTTCCTGCAACTGAAGTGCAAATTCAAGATTCCACAAAACATCGCCCATCGAAGGGCGTTCGACTCCGTGATCGTCCAAACATTTCTCGGCCGCATCGGTGAATTTCTTCAAACATTCGGGACTGATCTTCCCTTTGAGATGGGGGTCGATAATATCCTGGAGAATGCCTTTTCTTATGCAGTGCAATGCCCAATCTGCAAGACTGACCTGCTCTTTCGGGAGGCTCGGGTTAAGGGCCGGCCTTGCACAGAGGACTTCAAAAAGAACGACCCCGAAGGAATAAACGTCGGATTTTTCGGTCAACTGTTGCCGACGGAAATACTCGGGATCTAAGTAGCCGAAGCTGCCTTTAACGACTGTGCTGACATGGCCATTTGCCATATTTGGACCTGTTTTGGAGAGGCCGAAATCTGAAACTTTAGCAACCCAGTTATCATCCAAGAGAATGTTGGTTGTTTTGACATCTCGGTGAATGATTGTGTATTGAGCTCCGGTGTGAAGGTAGTGCAGCCCTCTGGCCGCTCCGATGCAAATCTCGAGCCGTTGCTTCCACGAAAGACGGGTTTTGCTCGTCTTGTAAATGTGCTCCCTTAGAGTCCCCTGCCCCATGTAGTCATAAACTAAGCACATCTCATTATCTTCGTCGCAGAAACCGATCAAAGACACCAAGTGTTTGTGTCTCAGCTTCGAAAGCAAATCGATTTCGGTCAGAAACTCGTGAACTCCCTGCTCGGAAGATGGATTCGACCTCTTAATCGCGACTTTCGTCCCTCCGTCGATAACTCCCTTATAAACTTTCCCGAATCCTCCGACTCCGATGACGTTAGACTCGTCAAAACGCTTCGTGGCCTGTAAGATCTCCGGCAAAGAGAAATGGCGGGCAAGTCCTTGAGCCAAATTGCTGGCTGTACTTCTCCCCGATATTGTCGATTTGCTTCCGCTCGAATGCGAATTTCCGTGGATTGGCAGCCAACTCGAAGTATGCGAATCTGTCCCATGAACTCTATTCTTCTTTTGATACACAGCAAAGCACAATGCAGCCACCACAACGGCTGCAGCTCCTCCGGCAGCCCCGCCGATCACATGAGAATTACTGTTGTGTTTTTCTTCGAAAGATTTTGGCGATTTAGTCTCCAGCTTGACTTGGAAATCTGACGGGCTCGGATTCGGACCCGCCAAGTTTTGAGTCGAGTCCAGTTTGAATATCTCAACTCCATTGAGAATGGCGTCGAAGAATTCAGGATCGGTTGCGGAAGATGGATGCAGTGCCAGCCAAAGCTGCTCATCTTTAGAAACGTATACGGCAAAGTCTTTGTATATCGGCACGCCCTTTCCGCCGCTCCAGGCAATCACATCGGCGGTGTTTTGAGCCGTTTGATTGTTGAGGAAGATGTCGAAGACAATCTGATTGGCTTTGGTCAGAAAGTAGTCACAGAAATGGAGTCTCACAAGGTACATGAAGTTTGGATCAATTTGCTGAAACACCCAGGTGAGATTGTAGCCTAAATTCACATTTTTGTCATTACCCATAGATCTGGAGGTTCTATAAATGTCAACCGGAGCTACATATCGAGGCATATTTTCGTATTTGATCCTAACTTTTTGGCTTGCTTCATTTGTAACTCCAGTTGCAGCCCCATAGATGTAAGGAAGATCATCATACCAAGTCCGGCTGAGACCCGAATCGTTGATCGGAGAAATATATTGACCGCCAACATTCAACCTGAACATAGTCTGCAAATTCGAGCTCTTAACTTGGACGGTTTGATCGGAAGCCCCAACCAAAGCTGCTTCAATGTCGAAAAGATCTGGAGTTGGAATTAACTCAATCCCATTGATAAAAGCAAATCCCACGTCTGGCTTAAACTTAAGCATCAACAAATCAGAATTTGAGGGTGCAATTGAATATTCCCTCACAATATAAGCTTGTGTAAAGGCCTGACATGTCAATTGGGCGCTGAAATTCTTCAGCAGAGTGAGCTCATTTGCCATCACAGAGAAATAGGATTCTGCAGCATTGTTAGAACCATAAACTGCAGGGTAGAAATGGAGCCTGAGCCAATATCGTTTTCCGGCCACTACTGGGAAATTGTAGGTCGCTTCGGAGGTGAAAATTCTTGCATCCATGTATGGAATCTGAGAAGTAAGAGAAGGGTCTTGAAATTGGGCTGTGGCCATTACTGAGTTACTCGAATTGAGGAATTTCAAATCAGATCCCCATTTTCTTCCATCCTCATCTGTACCCTCTTCGGCTGAGCCACACCCCAAGAGCAATGACTTGGAATCCGAGGCCAAACCATCAAACACATTCAACAAAACAGTCAGACAGTAAAGGGATAGCAAAACATGGGTCTTGTTTGACATGGCTCGAAACGAAGAATTGCGGGAGAATTATATGTTTGGCATACAGGAAAATGACCGCTCGACAAAAGAGAATCTTTCCTGCACGCCAGAAAAACTCTACACCAATTCTTGGTTTTTCCTTCGTGCTTCAATGGCGGGGGAGGTAATGCCTAAACCATCTCCAGAAAAATCCAGCATTTGCAGCCTCACCTGGATTACAAAGACGGACCAGGCAAGAAAAAAACATTACCAGTTTATTTTTCCTTTTCTTCAGCTCTGGTTGTTGTTCTTGCTTCCTTGTTTTTGGGTTCAGTCCACAGGTCAATGGAAGTTTGTTGGAAACTGATGGTCGGGAGTTTGCAAAAGTTTGTCTGGTTGTAAATATAGCTTCGACCAAAATGGCTAAATTTAGAATTTTGTTTTGGCAACAGTTCGTTCATGGGCATAAAAAAAGGCTGGCACTGACTAAACTTAGCTACCAATGGCAATGGCTACTTGAATTCTCTCCATGGGGTTTTATGCTTGTGAAATGTGGATTCTCGTCTCTTTTGTTTCAGTTCATCATTCTTTCTTCTGCTTCGAGTTCAGCTCAGAAGCCGGCAATGGCGGTTTTCTAAGCTTTTTTAGTTAAATTTTGGGTCCTAACCTGCTACTTCCCGGTTTATCAATGGCGAAGGCAGAGAAATTGGCTTTGGTTGGTTGTAAATATAGTTTTGATGCTGAAATTAACAAAACTCGACGCTGCTCAGACAACGAAGCTCAATTTCAGACCCAAAAAAATGGAATGCGTCAGCAAAAACAGACTATCACCTCAAAATACTACTGTCATAGTGGCAGCAGCCTCAGCACACATTACACAGAATATCCTAACAATCTCTAGTCTAGCAGTTTCCTCTGGTGTATATAAGCAATACTCTAATACTTGTAAAGTAGTACTTTTCATAATATAATGTTTTTCAGAATATTACCTGTCTATTTTCTTGATTTGGTATCACAGCCTTTCACATGGCTTCCTCCAGCATTACCTCATCTCCTCATAATCAGTTCGTCCTCCTACCATCCCCTCTCTACCTACCTTCAATCAATCCCTCGTAGTGAACCTTAATTCCTCAAATTACCTCATCTGAAAAAACCAACTACTCAACGTTGTGATTGCCAATAGTCTGGAAGTTTTATTTGGACAACTCTTCAATCCCACCTCCATTTCTTGATCCCTCTAATCTTCAACCCAATCCTACATTTATTATATGGCAAAGATATGATAAACTTCTTCTTAGTTGGTTTTATGACTCTCTGACGGACTCCTTACTCTCTCAATTTATTTGCTATTATACTGCATCGGAGGTGTGGAATGCTCTTGCTTGCATATCCTCCTCTACTTCTCTAGCCAGATTCACAGAACTTCGTAGTCAACTTCACAACATTTCAAAGGATGGCCTCCCTGCAACTGAGTATAGTTAGAAAATTAAAGTTATATGTAATACTTTACAAACAATAGGCGAACATGTCTCTCCCAAAGATCGTCTACTATACCTACTTGGGGGATTTGGGGAGCGAATACAACGCCTTTGTCACATCGATCACTAGCCGGCCGGATCCACCGACCATAGAAGATGTGCACAGTTTGCTCTTAAGCTATGATACCATCTTGACAAGCAAAACGCGCTAGGTTCCTTACCTTCTCTACAAGCCAATCTGTCCTCCTTTCAAAATCCCTGACCATCCCGTCCTCGACCTCCTAATCCTCATCCTCGGTTCTCCATCTGCGTTTTCCTTGGCTACAGTAACTCTCACAAAGGATATCTTTGTCTTGATGTCTCCACTTTATGTTTTCCACGAGAACCAATTTCCATTTTCCAATAGTTTGGTGTCTACAACGCAACCTCCTTCCTTTACTCCTGTTTCAATTTCTGTTCCGTCTCATCTATCAACCCTCACTTCACCCATTTCTTTACCTTCCTACCCTTCTGACCATACATCCACTACATCTACCTCTCATACTACTGATGCGAACCTAGGATTATAGAGAAACCATGACTCGATAACGATGCGGAATAATCACAAAAATGCCTTGATGATTCAAGAGGATAAAAACTTGACCTGAACCAAACTTGTTGATTGAATCAAAGCTATCAAGTTCAATCTTTTCAAGCAAGCACTTGAAAAAGATCAAGTTCTTCAATAAGAACTTAAGAAGAGAATTTTAAAAAATCTCACACAAAGCATAAGTTTAATTTTTCAATCATCAAAGTTTTTTTTTTTTCCTATGAGGCCTTACACTTGTTTACATTGGCAAAAAACTAGGTTAACCATAAAATATAGTAAAAAGACCTAAAAAGACAAAAGAAAACAAAAACTAGGGTTTTTGTGGGTGGTGGCCACGCGCTGGGCTGGGCAGCGCGCGCATTGGTCTTTACTGCACACACTAGGCAGGATTGGCAAGGGTGGGGCACTAGACTGGATCGGGTGCGGGCCGGCTGTAATACTCGAGTTTTGGATTATCATAAGCAGAGGAGGATAATGTTAATATTGGATAATAATACTATTTGTGAATTATTGGAGATTATGGAATAGTTTTATTATGGATTATATTACCTTGAAAATAAGTTTGGTAAACATAATATATTTTGGTATAATTTGTACCGATTATTAGAATGGGGGTTGAAGATTTATTATATGATTAAGGAGTGGATTATGGTTTAGTGAATAATTAGAATTAAGTTGAGTTAAAGAGTAAAATATAAATGGTTAAGAGAATTAGTTAAAGCACTGAAGAAATTGTTAAGGCAAATATTACAGGGGCTAAAATGGCAGTGAACTACAAGGAAAAAGGCACTGAATCGCAAAGGAAATAACAGTGGCGAAGATATATATATGCGGTTGATCATCTGATCAACCACTAGAAGAAGAAAGTTGGAATCTGATCGACCGGTGAACGTGATGCAATGTACAGTGGTGAAAGCGTGTTGGACCGGTCAATCAAGTGATCGACCGATAATTGTTAGAGGGGTTAGGTGAGATATTATGGAGATATACATGAAGTGTCTGATGAAAGCCTCTAGAGAATTAGAAAAATGAGAGAGAAGAAAGAAGACTCTCTAGAGAAAAAAGGAGAAAGCCGAGAGACAGAGTAAGGAAATACAGAGAAAGAATAGAGAAAGAGAGAAGGAGAGAAAGGGAGGTTTGGAGAAAGACAGAAAGCCGAGGTGAAATAAAGAAGAAGAAGGAGCAGGGGAAAGAGGAGCTCCCTGTTATCAGGTCCTTGGGTGCTTTAGGTAAAAAGAAGTCCCTTCACTTTAGTTATGTATTTTTATGGATTATATGTGGATAAATGAAGAAGATAAAAGATGAAGTATATTATTCTCTGTGAAGGCTTGGATTATACTCTGTTAGTTTAATGTTTGTCATTGGCTATTGTTTAGTAGATAATGCTGAGGAATTGTTGATGAAATGTCAATTTTGTGTGTGGATTATAACTTCTGATGAATAAAGGATGTTTATGATGTGAAGTATTAAAGAAGATAGATGAAAGATGAAGTTGTTTATAGCTCCCTATTTCTTATGCCCGATTGTGTGTATGATGATCAATGCTCTGTTATTGGTTAATA
The DNA here is from genome assembly GCA_022433065.1 of Begonia loranthoides. NCBI lineage: Eukaryota > Viridiplantae > Streptophyta > Magnoliopsida > Cucurbitales > Begoniaceae > Begonia > Begonia loranthoides. Next base: position 4,744,319 of record CM039477.1, on the reverse strand, counting down.
CTCCCTAATGTTTACTGCTTTTATGGACTTGGTGAGGATAATGCTTTGTTGATTGTTTGACTTCCTATTTTGTTACTGATGAGATAATTGTGGTTAAGGACTTTATGTTTGGCAGAGGGGAATATGTTTTGGTTAGAGCAGAATAGTTATTAAATGATTGTTATTAATAATTAAATGTTATGGATTTGTTAAGGTATTGAAGGGAATAAAAGGAAGAGCTTAAGTGCGTTGAAAACCATCAAGTAAGTGATATTGCATGTGTTTTGCCAAAAGGCCTATATCGCAAGAGTTAAGATATGTATGATGACTGTATTTATTTGAATTAGGTTCTGTACATTGAGAAAGTTAATATTGATCATATTTCAAGGATGTATTGTTGCTTGATATCGTGTTTATTATAATTAGGTTCTTTTGATGATGTGTTGATTAGATTTTAAAGGAATTGATATGGATCATGCTTAAGGATTATAGGATTTGATATTGATCATGTCTGAGAATATAGAACTGTATGCATTCACGAGCATTCATGCATCATGATTTTCAAAACTATATGAAAATGGTTTTCATGCATGGTTTTAGAAAATGGTATAATGGATGCTCATACATACTAAGTGTACGGTGTTCTTGAGAGCTGATCACCCGAAGCGAATAACCATCATTTAGGCTGTAGGAATATCCATTGTATCATTGAAAGTAAAACATATAATAAATGAATTAAATGGAATAAATGTAAACAAAATGATAAGAAATGTGAGCTTATTAGTTGGTTCTCGATTGATGTCGAGGCTCGCCAGCCAACGGGTGGGTGAGGCTGTTTAAGCGTTGATGCACACAATCGCTAGTAAGCTACAGTTGTAGCCAGAGCCGAGTGTTGTGCGTCAGTGCGTACAACAGCTAGCAGAGTTTTCAGTCATAGTCCGAGTTGCTTATCCCTAAGGTTGGGTCATTGTGCATTGGAGTGCACGATAGCTATCAGGCGGTTCGAGCGGAGTCGAGCCTTTATCACATAGTGGGTCCCTAATTGATGTCGGGACAGACTGACCAATGGTTAGTGAGGCTATTTAAGCATTAGAGCACACGGCCGCTAGTAAGCTATGGTTGTAGCTAGAGCTGAGTGTTGTGCGTTGGTGCGTACAACCGCTAGCAATGATTTCTGTCCTAGCCAGAGCTGTTATACCGGAGGTGTCAGCTTAGAAACAGAAAAGAAACTAATATGTAAAAAATAAAGGAAAACAGGAACATAAAACATAAACAAAAAACAAAAATAGAAAACGAAAACAGAAACTGTATACGGATTTTAAAAACTGCATTGCATGTGCATTTCACGTTTTGTTTTATATCACATTGATGCACCAGCGAAAGGGGTAAAGAAATAACCTGTAAAATATGTCGAAGAAGTGTTGAATAATTGATTAAAGAAGTACGATAATTGTTGAAGTATGTTGAACAACCAATGGAGGCTGTTTTCTGGCTTTGTGGTTGAGTTCCTCGTCCGAAAAACAACACAAATTCAATCTTTTGCTGCAGTCGATGTTTCAGTCGCAGAATCGGTCGAGTTAGTCGACCTAATCTTGAGTTTCCTTATTTTTCTGCAATTTCAATTACGGAAGGTCCGACTTTGGAAGTTTGTAACTCCTTCGTTTTATAAGCTTTTGAGCTGAAATTTTGACAACACCTTATTGAATAAGATAAGAAAAGAACCCTTCAAAAATCACATAAATATCATCCATGGATTAAGAAATATGCATGATACAAAATAGGTTGTCAGAAATAGAAAGTAATGTGACGAATGCACCCGTATGGATGATTTGTCGATGATGCGTCTTTGGAAAGTTGGACACCACTTCACACCCTCTTCCTCCAAGAAGTAAGAATGCGGATGCCAATAAGAAAGGCTACCCAACTTACAAGTAACCTTAATCCCATGATATAATGCACACGAGGGGGAACTTTGGATATAACTCACCAAAGGTTTGAAAAAGAAATCATTCCAATTTCGATAACTAAGCAAAAGCTTTTTGTATTCAATTCCAACCGTCTTAAACATGTACATAAGGTGGCTTTATATAGCCAATTACAAAGCATATAATAATAATAAACTAATTAAGTAATAATAACCCTAATTGGCTCATAGAATAAGTTATCCGATTTTTTACTTAATAGAAACTAGATTAATTAACTAAAAAAATATTAAATTAATATATTTATTTCTTTCTCTCCAAGTCTAGATGTATTTGACAGCTAATCCATGTTGGTGCTTGGCCACTTGGATGGTTTCCATATAGAGATTTCCTTAGTCTCTAAGGTTGGATACTTGGACTTTCCTTATTCTTTATTCTCTGTTCCGTAGGCCTTTGACATAGCAAATGAACTCCTAAATTAACGATCCAACTCATTCTAGAAAGGTTAGGAAGTCAGCTACAATCTTTATGAAGCATTTTTTTGAATAACATCATTTGGAGAGCCCAAATAGTCAAATATACATCAGAGGTCAAAAGAAAGACAGTTTTGGAAAGTCTTTCCATTTCTCTTTCTATTGCTCTTTGAACTTTCATTTATGCTTGACCTTAAATAACTCTATAATATTCTTTAAGGCTTGCTTAATAATAGACTATACCCGTAGTCCATCACACTTACTGAACGTTAGGCTCATAGTTTAAGTCTTCTGATGTAAGTACATGCGATGACAGATTAAGGAGCAGTTGATGAAGGATTTGCACACGTGGTTCTTGTGGCTGGCTAGGCTAAATGATTTAAAGAAAAATGGTTGGTAAAGAGTTTTGTAAAATATTTAAATTGTAAAAGAAAAGAATGATATTTCTTAAACGTTTTGTTTTAGTTATATAAGTCTTTCGCTGTATTTATAAAAAGAAAAACGTCTTCAAAATGATTTAAATAGAAAAGAAAAAGTTTCAAATTTTATGCGTTTTAAAAAATGACATGCTTTAAATGTAAGAAAAATTGGGTTGTTACACATGCGATGACGGGGTGCACAAATAGGCGCGCTGATAGGGCGCAGGATTCGCCGTGAGGCGCACTAACGAGGCGCGTTGATGAGGCGAATGCGAGCAATGCTGCCCACATGCGCTGCGCTGTGGTGCTGGTTGCGTGGTCCGTGCGCTGTCAGACTGGGCGCGCGCAGGGCTCACTGCTGTGAGGGCTGGTCAGATCCTTTTTCCAATTTATCAATATTTTTTTGTTCTTCATGCTTCCTTGGTCCTCCATTACTTCTTCCTTAATATTTAGCATCATCATGAGTCTTTGCTTTTCATTTGATGGTTCTTTATCTTGGATTTCTTTGATAAAAACATGTAGATTTTTGTACATCTTCTTTGTCCTTGATCTTTTCATTGGTCCTCCAATGTTTTGCAATGGATCTTGGCCTTTGGTCATGACTTGGATTTCAATGGGTCCTTAGATCACATCAACTACACAACCTCCTTTTCTATTACTATTGTAATACCCCGATAATTTTTTCATATTTATATAATGTAATGAATTTTTTAAAATAAATATATTATATTACGGGACAGTATTTTGTAGGGATAATACCGTGAAAATGTATGAAAAATTGTAGGGAGTGATTAAAGTACGAATTTTTAGGGAAAAACATGCACTGTGGGTTTTCGGTCGCAATGCAGACAAGGACGTGGACGAGATACGCGACCGAAAAATAACAAGTTTTGAATCTGTCAAATTCATGTATTTTACGGTTGAGTCATTGGTCGGGACGCGGTTGTAAAGTTCGACCGAAATGCATTACAGAGTGAAATTTTGGTTTTCTGTCGAGGACGAGGTCTTGGTCGCGGTCGAGGGTCTTGATCGAAATGAGCTCCAGATTGTAATTTCACATTTCGGTCGTTGTGCGGTTACATGTTCGGTCGAGGTACTCGACTGAAATGCATCTTTGGTCGTATTTTACACAATTCAGTTGTGACGCGGTCGCACTTTTCGGTTGAGGAACACGATTGGAAGACCAAATTTTGGGAAAAAAATTACAAATTATATCCCGCGACTATTTTTTGATTTCCAAATAAAATGGCGAAAAATCAGATTTCTTGTGCGGTAAGTTGTAACGTCCCCGATGGTTTCCCTCAATCTAACCGAATCGATAACATGCTAATAACGTGCTTTGACGTGGAGACTGCTTATTGGATTTCCTCCCTTGATTCGGGTGATTTTTCCATCAACCTTGACTTCCGTTAGTAGTTCTCCCTGCTTAAAGGGTTGAGCATGTGATGGTCTCGAGTCATTCTCCTTTGTTGTGAGCTGAGAGTCTGAGTGTGAGGAAGAGAGTGTGTGAGAAAGGAGTGTGCACTCTACCGTTTTCGGTGAATTGTGGGTGTAAAGGCGTGAGATTTAGCTGCTGCAATTTCCTGTGCTGTGAGCTTCGTCAACTGATAATTAGGAGGTAAGAAATTGAGATAGAGTCGTGGTGAGTGGAGGCCCTATACCACAAGTTGTGTTTTTTGTTGCTTGACTGAGTATATTTACTGCCTCCTTTGAATTGTTGATAACGTCTTTGTATTTTGGATGGGTGTTGTTATTGCTCTGTTTTGATGATGTTTCTATTGATTAAAATTATAAGTTGTTTATTAATAATTATGTTTAATGGTATAATCATTTTATTTATATTTATATTCATTGGAAATACCCTTGATTAGGTATTAAAGTTGTGTTAACATGTTTATCTAAGTCTATGTAGTGAATATATTTTATATTGGGACTTAGAAATATAAAGAATGACAAATGGGAAGCTGAGGTCAAGCAAGCTGGAGTTCTGGTCGACCAAAATCTCTCTGCAAAGGAACCAGTCGAGGACGTGGTCGATGGGATCAACTAAAATGCATTACAGAGAGCATCCTTGGTTTTCGGTTGACAAAGTGGTCGAGCAAGAGGAAAAATGGTCAACCAAAAAAGTGCAGAACTCACAACGGCTAGTTTCCAACGGTCAGATGTGGTCAACCAAAAAGAAATTGGTCGAACGAATTTACAGTGTCTATAAATATAAGACATTCCGAATCTCATTACAACGAACCAGGAATTGAGGTGAAGCCCTGCCAAATTTGAGACTCAATTCCAAATCATATTTTGAGCTTATAACCTAACTCTCCATACTCCCAAACTTGAGTTTTCTATTTGGGAGAGTTAGGGATCTTTGTTTTTACATTTTCCATCATTATACTCCAACGAAAAGGGTGACGCCCTACGAATTAGTCAAGTGAAGGGTGACACCCCGTAACAGTCAAGAGAAGAGGGTGACGCCCTAAGAAAGAGTCAAATTGTAAAAGGTTTGCTTGACACATGTGAAGTCAAAGATTGCTAATCGGGGAGATTGGGCAATTAAGAATCTCCAAGTAGGAAACTTGGAGCACGGACGTAGGCCGGAGTTGCAGAACCGCGTAAACAACATCGATGTCAACTTTCTATCCCTATCTCTTTATATTTGTTATTGTTTTATTTCATATTTGCAAAAAATCACATAGGATTTAGAAAATCGAATATCGCACGAAAAAAGATTAAATCGCCTAACGCTCCCTCCCTCCCCCCCCTCTCCTCTATAGACGCATATCGATCCTTCAATAATGTCAGTGCGACGTATATGACTTCTAATCCAGTTCTCCACTCGAAATCCAAACATGTGGAGATTGATTTTCACTTTGTCCTACATAAAATTGCCAAGCATGAACTTAAAATTGAATTTACTCCATCCTTTACATAGCTTGCAGATGGTCTTACTAAGCCGCTTCCCATTTCAAAATTTCAGTTCTCTCAAGACAATTCCCATTTCGAAATTTCAGTTCTCTCAAGACAATCTTTGTGTCCTTCAGCTCTGAGATTCCGGGGGGGGGGGGTGGGGGGTTGACAACAGAGTAACCTCAACACACATTACACATTGAATATTCCTAGTCTAGAAGTTTCCTTGGTGTATGTAAGCCATACTGTAATAGTTGTAAAGTAGTACTTTTCATAATATAATTTCTTCATAATATTATATCTGTCTATTTTCTTGATTCGTAGCTGCTCAAAACATTATCCTTGATAGACATCGAAGTGAAATATAAACGGAAAATAAAAGATCATTAGAGAAATAATTCTCAAAATAATGATAATTGTATTAATTGCCAAAAGTTTTTCAACTGTTTGAATAAAATATTTTATAGAATTTTTTTAATAATAATATAATAAAAAGACTAATTAATTAAATGGGAAATTAAGAGAAATAAATTTTTTTAATAAAATTAGAAAAAATAAGAAATTTAATAGATTAACAATTTGATTTGCTCTTGTCCATGCATGCTAACGGATAGACTCTGATCTGAATGCGTTTGTAAAGTCTCCATCTCCTCCAAATATTAGAAGATTGCTCCTAATTTGGTGTCAAGAATTAGTTCCATGAAATTTGGAAATAGTTGGTAGAATTTCAAAATGTCGGTGAAGCTTCCAAACAGGGGACATCCATGGCAGAATAAGGAAGGCTTCTAAAATTAAGGAGGAGGAGGAGTCGACAATGGCTGTTAGAAATGGACGGTGGAGCATCATCACAACTCCTTAACAGAGGGGATCGACAGAAACCCATTAAAGCTTTTCAAACCACCTTCACTTTGAGCCGGTTGGGGTGGTGATTTTCTCGAACAAATTCGTTTCTCCCACCGCCAAACTCCCCGGCGGCTCTCAACGCAGTCTCAACGTCGGCAATATACTCCTGAGGTTCGTCGTTTCCATCCGGAAAGGAGGTGCTTTGTCACGTGATCATGGAGGAGCAACAGCTGCAGAGAACTCCGCTGCCCATGTCACCGTCGCCGCCGCCGGGCGATCCGGAAGAGGAGTTGCAGCGGATGCCGTTAGTGCCGCCGAGGTTGCAGAGCAACAAGCGGCTATCGAAGCAACTATCGATGTGCGAAACGCCGCGCGACATCGCATGGGAGAAGAGGCGCCGCCAGATTCTGAGGCAAGTGAGCAGGAAAAACGCCATGACCGACGGCGAAGACATCACCGACGAGGATCTAAACGAACTCAAAGGCTGTATAGAGCTAGGGTTTGGATTCAACGAAGAAGAAGGACATAGCCTATGCAATACGTTACCGGCTCTCGACCTATACTTCGCCGTCAGTCGACAGCTTTCTTCGTCTCCGGTCTCTACCCCTCAGAGTCGCCATTCGGTCTCATCCCTCGGAGATCGTTCTTCTTCCTTCAATAGCCCTAAAAGCGATTCAGAGTCATGGAAAATTTGCAGTCCAGGTGAAGTTCCAAATCCACCGCCATTTATAAACGACCAAGGAAGAAAATGAGCAATCCCCACCTCCCTCCAACCTCCATAACTTCAAAATACTTTCAAAACTGGTTTTCAACTAAAATTGAATCTTCCATGATTTCATTTCAACCCACCGACTTTTCTTCATGGAATCAACAAAAGATTCACACTTTCTCTCCTGTTTTTAACAAAAGATAAACTTTTTGCAGGTGATGATCCGCAGCAAGTGAAGACTAAGCTGAGGCATTGGGCTCAAGCCGTAGCATGCGCAGTTATGCAATCACTGTGAAGAGTGGATTGGATTGGCTCGTCTTGTACAGAGAGAGAACAAAGGTCAATACTGTTTTTTTTAGAAATGGAGATTAAAAGGGTTGGCCTTGCTCTTCATTTGATTTCTCTCTTGCCATCCCCTTTTTGTTCCAATTTTTGTGTTCTTGAAAATCTTGTTATAAAGCTAGGTGGTAACTTATTTTAACCCTAATTTTGTTTTATGATGGAGATGAAAATCGGGAATAGATTTGAGGCAGACTCCCAATTTGGACGATGGGTTGCTATGCTGAGGGATTTTTTTACGTGAATAATATTACATTTATTTTTTATTCTTACTTAATGTTCTTAATTCTTTCTTTCTTGACGTGTCAAACATTGATTTGTGTAATTAATAACTTATTTTAACTATTTATAATTTATTATATGAAAAAAAAAATATTTGAACTTTGTATCATGAACAAATTAGTTATTGCTCAGTTTCGCTCTCAGCATAACCAAACCGAACCGATACTATAATATTTCTATGGAAAAATGACAAACCAACCATCGTACTTTGCGATCAATGACAAGTCACCCACGGCGAATTGACGACGATCCGCGGCCGCTTGACCACGATCCGTAGCGGATAAATAAGAAGGAAATTCATTTCTTTCGCCTAGAGAAACGGTGAATCTTTGCAGACCATAATTCTCTCCATTTTTAACTGTTTTGGATGTTTGAGGATCGTTTTCCATCGTTTTTTCACGATGCACAAGTAGGAGAGATCTGTTTTGTCATTCAGTTCATATCAGAGCAAATTTGGGCTGGAAAAAAATGAGATCGTTTACTCAAAAACTTCGAAATGTCATAATTTTGTGCTCAGTCGACCGATTTGGACAAAAAAAATTTTTGATTTCACATAAATTTTTGAGATCTACACTTTGGCAAGTGCCAAAGGCAGTTTGTCCCACTTTTGAGGGCTAAAAACGCTTTTAAGTCCTCTAATTTTCCTTACACAATTCAAAATCGTGAAACTTCGCACATTTTCCTGCTGGAATTTGCTCTGATAAGCACTGAATGACAAAACAAATGTTTCCTACCTATGCATTGCGAAAAGATGATGGAAAACGAGTTATCAAGCGTCCAAAACCGTTGAAAATAGAGAGAATTATTGATCTGCAAAAATTCATTTTTTCTCTAAGTAAAAGAAAAGAATTTCCTTCTTATCAACCCGACGTGAATTGTCGTCAATCCGCGGCAGATTACTACACAATCCGCCGCAGATCGAAATCAAAGCGTTTAATGGCAAATATGACAGCGATGTTAGCGGCGATTTTTTTCATAGTTTAGTGGTTAATTTGTTAGCAAAAATAGTTTAGTGGTTGACATGTCATTGATTGTAAAGTACGATGGTTGGTTTGTCATTTTCCATTTTAATTTTAGTTTTAAAAATTACAAAAAAAAAACCAAACAAAATATATCAAAACCAGCCAAAACGAAAAAAAATCTAAAACCAAAACCAAAGTTCAACTAAACTGAATAAAATTGAAAAAATCAATTGGAGGTTTATTTGGTTAAAAATCTAAAATTGAGAATTTAATTTGTAATTTACTCTAAATAATATGTCAAAATATAAATTTAAAAATACTTTATTATTTTAATGGAGACGCAACAAGAAAATCTTAATGGGCTCGGGTCTACTCCAAATGATAATTACAACCTATATATAAATATATGAAATTTCCATTGATGGCGATCAGGCGGCTCCTCTCTCTCCCTCTCTGCAGCGGACAGAGACAAATGGACAACCAACCATGTTTAGAGACACTGTTTTCCGGCGTTTGTTATTGTATTCAGGAAGAGAAGATACAGGTGAAACCCCATTTATTCATGCTGCCGATGCTGATGCTGATACTGCAAAGTACACTAGGGCGAGTGGCGCTAATCCTGCGATTGCTAGTGATTTAGGAGCCACTGCTCGCAGCAGGAATTGGTGATCTTTGTCACTGTCCGTTATTGTCTTCCCTACCTTGGGATTCTCGGGTTCTCTTTAGGTATTCAAAACATTTGACGGACTGTTTTTCTTTTCATGATGCACGTCACTTCATTTTGTTAAGAGCTGGAGCAGATTCCAAACGCCAAGATTGCAGATGAGGTAAGAATCTTTATGCATGTTTAGATTTTATAAAGTTCACAAAATGGCGAACAGATGACTATCACCGTGGAGTTTATCGGACATTCTCTTGCACTTTCTGAGCAGTAGTTATTTTCAGAAGTGGATATCCTTCCTTGATTCAGATACTCTTGTTGCAGCGTCTAGAGGCAAAGGACAAGCTGTTGAGATGGAAGAAGTTATAAGTGTAATTCAAATAATATGTTTTAGTTAATGAATGTTTTTAATGTAATTTTAGTTAAGTTCAATGTATTTGTGAAGAGTCGTCTAGAAGGTTCACATTCATGAATGTATAGGTACATTGGTTCATGTACTTGTATGATTTATTGATAGGTAATTCATATAGTTTAGTGATTTATTATGTATTAGTTCATGTATTAAATTAAATAGCTAGTTTATGTATTATTTTATATATGTACTAAATAATCCTATAAATAAGATATGAACTTAGACTTTTTATATCAAGCAATAGTCAAAAGCAATTTGAAGAAAAATTTCTCAGTTCTATCCACTCCTTGTTCTTCTTTCTGCAAAATTCATTTTCCTCCTTCCAACAAATTGGTATGAGAGTTTAATTTTTTGATCTTGTAGAAATGTTAAATTCTACATTTCCATTCCATTTCTTTCAACTTACCCAAGGCAATTACGATGAGTCTGGTCAATAGAGGCTACGATGAGCCTTGTGATGATTCCGCATTGACTCTTAACCAAAGAATGACTCTCCAAAGAACGCATAAGAGAGATCAACAAGCTTTCACCTTTATTCATTAATGTTTGGATGAAGTCATATTCGAGAGAGCATCAAATGCAACAATTACCAAGCAAGCATGAGAGATTATACAGAATTCTTATCAAGAAGTTGATAAGATAAAAAAGGTATATCTTCAAATCTTATGAAGATAATTCGAAGCGTTGCGAATGCAAGAATCCAAGTCCATAGCAGATTTCTTTTCGAAGGTTTTGGCCATTGTAAATCAAATGCAAATATATAGAGAAAGAATGAAAGACGTTCGTGTCAACGAAAAGGTTCTTCACTCGTTGAATTCAAAGTTCAATTATGTGATTGTACTATGATGGTTGATATAAAAAGGAGATTTAGCTACTATGATTGTTGACCAACTTATGAATTCTTTACAAACTCATGAAGAGAGAATTAACAAGAAGAAAGAGAAGCCAATCGAGTGAGTTTTGGCCACCAAACTTTCGGTAAAGGAAAAAGACAATGAACGTGGGAGAAGCCAACGAGGAAGAGGACGAGGACGAGGACACAGACAAGGTAGAGGAAGAGGTCGAGGACACCAAAATTTTGATAAAGAAGAGAAGAGTCATTTCATAAGAGAGTGCGGTAGAAGAAGTCACTTAAGACCAAATGATCGATCAAGTGTTCAATGTTACAATTGCCAAAAGCACGGACACTATACTCGCGATTGTGGAGTCCTCCCCAAAATGTCAAAGAAACGACTAATTATGCTCCAACAATCACATGTGTGACTATAAGAGCAAATTTATGGAAATCAACAACTTAGTTACTGGATTAGTCACATTTGGAGATAACTTCGAAGTTTAAATCGAAGACAAATGTGTGATTTTAATTCGTATGAAAAACGGCGATCATCAACTCATTAGCAATGTTTATTATGTTCTGAGTGTTGGTTTTTAGGTTCCCTCGCACGGCGGAATTACCGATGTTCATAACAACGGTAACGTGCATAACCTATGTATCATGAAAAACAATTTTAACATGAACATAAAACCGGATTGTTGTTATAATATATTAATAATAATATGTATTTACAATCACTATTTAGATCTAATCTAAAAGATAAAAAATGTTACCTGTTTAGCTTACTTCACACGGGTACAAAATCAACATTCGATCTTCTCTGCCAATCCTCTTCATCTCGAATAAGCACGTGTGGGCGTGATGAACGAAACAAGATCACACTCAATTTATGATAGATCGTATTCTTAACACATGAGACGATCTATTTGGATTTAGAAAACACTTTTCTAAAGCCAACACGGAAGATACAAATTTTGCTCTCAAAATAGATTTCTTAATCTCAAAGATTTCAACCTTAACTTCAACTTTTTCTCCTATTTCTTCCAACCATCATCTAATGAGGTTGGACCTCTATTTATAGTGGTATGTCTCTATAATGGCCATTATGGCATTTAGAGAAAAACACTATGAATTCCTCATTACATTTATAAAAATGTTATGGAAATCAAAAGTCTTGTCACCATATCTCAACACTTGGCACATTTAAGTTATAACACATTTATGACAAAAATGTTATGGAAAACAAAAGTTCATGTCATTAAATCAAATTTGACAAAATCCATTTTAAAAACTATTTTTAAAAGTTACTTTATATTTGTTAATTAATTGAATAATCAATAATTCAATTATTTCATTTAACAACTATATGAACTTCGACAACTTTTGTCATTTTATCTTAATTAATTGAATAATCAATAATTAAATTATTTCATCTAATGAAAAAATAATAATAAACTTATTATTGAGTATATTAAATAATTAATTCATAATTAATTATTTAATCTTCTTTGTTTATTTTTCTATTATTCGAATAATGATAGAAGGTGACGAAGGGACCGATGGACCTATAGTTTTAAGCTCCAATAATATTTCGTTAATTAATATAAACTCTTTATATTAAATAATATAATTATTAACTCTAAAGTAATTTCACTAAATACTTAGAGTTGCACTCTTAAAACTATAGAGTATATTTACTTAAAGTAATGTCCATTGATATAGTCATTACATATGTATTAACCCTCCATTTAGATTCGCAATAGAGCTAGGTTTATAATCCGTTAACCTTTCATATTGCTTCTTTATCATTGACTACCATTAGTTCTTAATTGAATAATTAATTCATAACAATTATGAATTGCAGGCTAACTATTTGATCCTTGAACTAACAAACAAAGGAATATATAGAAATGGATTTCGTTGTATCGATATTAACATTCTCAGCTATTCATTTTAATTTACTCCCAATATACAAGGTATACGAATCGTAACTTGTACAAAACTTTACCGAGTAAATCAAAGAATAAATTAAAATAAAATAGGAGTTTATTAAATACAACGAATTAAGATCATACATATATGACTATCATTATGATAAAATTAATTGTTCTATATTTAACAAAAATTATCAGAATAATATAATTTTTATCTGGTCCAGTCCTATATAATCATATTATATAAAATATATTTATCTTATGTCACTACATATTTATTCGGGACATGACTATACATTCTTAATGAGATAAACTATGTTTATAACTATGAACTATTTGAAGATTCTATACTTCAAATATAAGTCATGGACATATTTTGGTTATTACTCTTTATATTTTATCCCACATATATACAATATATATGTTAATATAAAGTCAGCATAAATAACCAATGAATTTTCTATAAATTTTATAAAACATAATCTCAAATGTTAATATAATATCAATCAATATAAATTTATTCATATATTATAAAATTGTTCTATTACATTTGCTTGTTGGGCACATTACTCCCTACACAGAGTATGAAGAGTAACATTTTGAACTTGGGACAATTCTCAGAGAAAAACTACGATGTTTTCATGAAGGATCATAGTCTCTTACTTCAAGATGATAGAAGAAATGTGATCGCGAAAGTGCCGATGACGAAAAACAGAATGTTTTTGCTAGATATTCAAACTAACATTGCTAGATGTTTGAAGGCTTGTGTGAAGAACACTTAATGGTTATGACACTTGAGACTTGGCCATATGAATTTGGTGACTTAAAGTTACTAGGCCAAAAAAAAGTATTGAGGGCTTACCGTCCATTGAACAACCAAACCAATTATGCGAATGGTGTCTTGTTGACAAACAAATTCAAAAGAGTTTTCCAAAGGAGATGACATCAAGAGCAAGTAAATCGCTTCAACTTGTTCATGCTAATGTATGCAGACTGATTATTCCTTTCTCATTCGGTAAAAATCGATACTTTCTCCTCTTCATTGATGACTTTAGCATGAAAACTTTTATTTTTTGAAGGAGAAATCTCAAGTTTTTGGCGCTTTTAGAAAATTTAAAGCACATGTAGAAAGGCAAAGTGGATATTCCATTAAAGCTTTGAGATTAGATAGAGGAGGTAAGTTTACATCTAACAAATTTAATAAGTTTTGTGAAGTAAATGGCATCTGATGATTCCTAACCATTCAAAGATCTCCTTAACAAAACGGTGTAGTTGAAAGGAAGAATTGAAACATTCTTAATATGGCAAAAAATATGTTGAAAACAAAGAAGATACTGAAAGAGTTTTGGGCAGAAGCAGATGATTGTGTAGTATACTTATGGAATAGGTGTTCGACAAGAAGCTTGTGAGATAAAACATCTAAAGAAGCATGGAGTGGATGAAAACCAAGTGCTTCCCATTTTAGAGTTTTTGGAAGCATCGGTTATGTGTATGTCCCCGATCAAGAGAGGTCAACGCTCTAAAGGCTACAAACTTTATGATCCAAGTATTGAAAAGAGAATTATTAGCAGAGACGTGGAGTTTGATGAAAAAGATTTTTGGTATTGGAGTGATGAAGACAAAGAGAGGTATAAATTCTTTCCTTTCTTCGATGAGAAGGATCAATGTAGAGAAGTTCTATAGTCCGTGACACCTCCAAGATCACCAATGGTATTAAACACACCTTCATCTACTTTCAGTGGAAGCTCAAGTGAAAGAGAACCTCAGATGAAAAGTCTTCATAATCTTTATGAGGTAACAAAAAATTTAAGTGAAGATCTAACTCTCTTTTGTCACTTTGTCGATTGTGAGCCTTTAGTATTTGAAGAAGCTGTGAAATATGAAAAATTGAGGATTGTCATAGATGAAAATATTGCATCAATTGAGAAGAATGAGACATGAAAGCTAGCAACCATTCCAAAAGGTCAAAAGTTCATTGGTATGAAGTGGGTCTTCAAATAAAAGAACAATGCAAATAGAGAAGTGGAGAAATACAAAACCAGGTTAGTGGCGAAAGGATATTGTCAATGTCCAGGTATCGACTATGGTGAAGTATTTGCTCCTATTGCTAGTTTAGAAACTATTCGATTGATTAATCCAAAATTGCTGACAATTTGACCCCTAAGTTGTATTTGGATTATTTGACTGTCGTCAATGTCTTATATCAAAACGTACACTTCATGAAGATTGTAGCTGACTTCACAAGCTTTCTAGAATGGGATCTTGCATTAAAATTAGAGTTTATTTGCTATGCCAAAAGATCCTCAAACAGAGAGCTTTATTTTCTGTTAAAGAAGTTCAATCTCACTTACTCAAAATTGAAGCCCAAATCAATTTAAAGACGGACCTTGAAGAATGATCCATTAGATCATTGTTGCATAATCTTATTTTATCTAACAAGATTTAATTTAAAATTATTATTGTTAGTAATACATGTAGTCTTTTGCATAAATCACTACATGTAGATTAGTTAGTTAGTTGTTATTTCAATTATACATTTAAATTGCCGATTAGATATTAAATTAGATAGGATTTTAAATATTTTCATATTCGAGTTTTTAGTAACATTTTAAACTCCTTTTTGCTGGAAAATAATTTCAATTTGAATTTGGTACAAAATTTATCAACCTTTGGCACCCTTTTTGTGTGATTGCAAAAACCACATGCTTTATTGGTTGTTCATCATACCAATCAAGATTGTTATCGGTTGTTTGATTCTTTGTGAGAGTTGAGTCGGACATTCTTTTCATTACAGTTTTCTCACCTCCTTTCCTTGTCAGGTAAACTACTAGTAAAGTTGTAAAAACTCATGAATTATCAAGTGTGAGTGCTTCTTTTCGTTGAAGATAGCCATTGAAGGTGGTTGCTAATTTTGGGCGGCATTCTGGACCAACTTGCGTTCATCTGATCATAACTTTCTCTTCATAGTGAATTTGAACGTCAAATTTTGAGGGTTTGACATTCACTATTATTCAATATTGGTGTCCAAAAATAAAAAAGAAAATTCGTCGTTTTGATTGAGTTTCGAGCCCTGGAAAGCCAGACGTAATATCTGGGAGGTGACTGTTTTTTCAATAAAGTTATCAGCTTTCTTGTCGTTTCCACATCATCTGGTATCAGAGCTGAGTTTGGTTTCCTATAATCTCTATTTCTTGAACTCAAATCTTGGAAGAATGAATTATTTGGGTGGAGCAACATTTTCACAAAGACGACGAGCGCAAACCATAGATTGGCATATCCCGTAAGTTCAAGGGACACCAATTGAATTTTTGTTCTATCGAAATAGTTGTAGCACTCGAATATCCTATCTACCCTTTCAGCCCAATCAATGAATCCATCACCATTGTAAGCTCCTTTGAATGGTGGAATTGTAAGCTTCACGTTCCATAGTTCATCTCCAGGGAAATTTCTCTTTCACGGACTATAGGGCAATTTGAGTTCGGAGGCATAATCTTCGTCTTCCTCTCCGAATATTGTTTCCCAGTCAATATATCGTCTGTCATGTTCTTCTCTTCGCCTTGCCCTAGGGTCAATGGTAACCCTAGCTTGTTGTAAAGCTTGTTGCAAAAGGAACTCGATGGATCTTTGCATGTTTGTTATTTGATCACGAAGAGAAACATCTTGATCATGGAGATTAGTTTCTTCCTCTCTTGGTGGTGATGGAGGTGGTGCGTTGCTTGAGGATGGAACATTGTCATGGTGTTGAGACGCTACAGCTCCACTCCTTGTCTTCATTGTTGGAGAAGAAAATCAGTACGATCAATACTGCCAAATGGAAATTTGGAAGCTCGTGTTTATGATACCAAATGATAGGATTCCAACCGGGGGGTTGGAAGAGTGCGGAAGCGAACAAAGGAACAAGGGAGACATGTGGGGGGTGCTCAAACTTATTCTTGATGGAATGGACTTAGCTCGCCTTGCTAAGTGTGGAGACAGGATTAACTTGAGGGACCAAGTTAATTGATGTACACTCACACTTCACTTGGATATGACTCATCAAGAAAAATGGAGGCTAGCTTGGATATGACTCACCAAGCTACGGATTGGATATGACTCATCAAGCTACGGTTTAGATATGACTCATCAAGCTACGGTTTAGATATGACTCACCAAACCTACTAACACTTAATTTGGATATGACTCACCAAAGTAAGGGATAGTAAATATAAAGTAAAGAACTTCACAAACTAAACACAAGAGTTTTTTATTTCAAAGGTTGGTTGAATTTTAAATTACAAAGGGGGGTTATATATAGCTCATCTTGGACACTAGTTACAATACAAATAATAAAGTAGATGCTAAGAACCAATCACCTAGGAAGATGGAAGGTCATTAGCAAACCTAGACAAATATTAACTACTTAGAAGAAGGAAGATGAGAAAAATAGAATATTCATCACCTAGGGAAATAAAAAGAGTCTAGAAAACTACAAGTAGAGTTTTAATGCATCTTGGAAGATAAATTAGAACCTCTCTTGTTATTTCTCTTGTGTTCGATAACATAAGGGAGTGAGGGTTTTCACCCTCATTTCATTCTTTTAATATTTTCTATTTACTTTTTAATTTATTTAAATATATATATATATAAATATATTTTTTATATTAAATAAATTTATTCTAAATTTCGATTCGTTCCAAATGTACCCGACAATGATTCTTGTGCCAAATTCATTTACCAAATTTTGTTTCGCTTAATTATTTACTATCGATAAGATCAACATTTACCAATTTTGAATATTTGACCAAAAATTCTAACGTGACAAAATCAGTCAATCTTTCAACACATTGACTGCACGTTACGAGAAAAATTTAACACATAAAATTTATCATGAATAAAATAAGGAGTTTTAGCGTTTGAGACTAGTGATTTAGACGTCTAATAATAATGCATGATACTTAGATAGATTGTGAAAGTAAAAATATTTTGATGTAGAAGATCCATGAGTATTGTTTAAGATTTCCGTAATATGTTTCTAAGATAATTTCATAAATTCAACTCTATTTCTGCTCAGGTCAAATCTATTTACTATTTAAACTGGTTTATCAATCAAAAGCTGTCTTTTTCTTGGCAACCAACCAAACACAAAAAGTGAAAAAGGGAAGTAAGAAAGCCGTGGATTTTGCTACATGCCACCCACGACGTTCTTCGATGTTTCCACTCTTATTTGTTTATATATATATATATATCATCCAAGGTGTAGACTGCGATTTATGTTGATCAAGGAGAATTTTTCCCAAGATTCCTTTCATTTTCTCTGCAAAACAAGTGTTGCCGGAAGTTTATTCTCGAGGAAATTCCTTCACTTTCTGCTAATCCAGAAAACAAGAGATTCAGACCTCTCTCTCTCTCTCTCTCTCTCTCTCTCTCTCTCTCTTCTTTGGGTGAGTTTCCGAATCTAGGGTTGGAGAAACTGGCGACGAAATGTCGTCGCTGAAATCGCCGATGAGTTACGGCGGCCTGTCCTCGTCCACCGGTGCGACCACCACCATTATTGCGGAGCCTTCATCGGCTGAATCGAACTTCACCTTTCTCGTTCGAGCGAGAAACACGACGCATTCAGTAATGGCGACGCGAAGGCCATGGCGGGAGCTCGTCGACTTCTCGTCCTTCTCTCGTCCTCTGAACTACGGCGACGCCATGGGTAGAATTCGACAGAATGTCGGCTATTTCCGCGTCAACTACACGATGGTGATGCTCTTCATCCTCTTCGTGAGCCTCCTCTGGCATCCGATTTCGATGATCGTTTTCTTGATCATTTTCATCGCGTGGTTCTTTCTCTACTTTTTCCGCGACGAACCGATTGTGATTTTCGGTAAGACCATAGACGATAGGATTGTGTTAGGTTTGCTGAGCTTGATCACCATCATTGCTCTCGTTCTCACCAAAGTCGGACTGAACGTTCTAGTTTCGCTGATTATCGGAGTTGTTCTTGTTGGGCTCCATTCCGCATTCCGATCAACTGTGGATCATTTTCTTGACGAGGAGAGCGCAGCCGGCGGTGGATTGATTTCAGTAGCTGGAGGTTTTCCATTGCAACAGACTCGATCTCGGAATTGATCTGATTCTCAGTTAGAAATTGAAAGCCGGTGTGATTGTCAAACCGATCCACCATCCTTGAATTTTGAAGTTCCCGACAGTTTTGTGATTGATTGATCATCTCAATCTTGCAGATGGAAATTTGACAGAGTGATGAAAATTTGCAGAATTTTGGATGATTGGAATTGGGTTTTCTGTTTGTCGTTTACCCTTTGTAGGGAAGGTCTGTAATTGCTAAAAGCTCACTGCTTTTCATACAATAAAGCTTCATTTTGCAGTCCTTATCTGGTTTCCAAACCAATCGAATTCATTACACAAACGAGCGCTTCGGAAGTAGTATATCATTGTTTCTGAGTTGTTTGTTCTTATCGAGCCTGCTGGCTAGAATGCGATGTGATGAATGGCTTTGCTCGATGAGTTATTAGTAGAAGCTACATCTGTTCATGGCAGATTGATTTGGTCTTATGGTAAATTGGTTGGTTTCAATGGTAATCGTCATAATTTTAGGCACTACTTCCTACCCAGAGGACCCATTTCCATAACCTTTAACAGTTGCACAAAGAAGTTGCAGAGAGTAAAGATGTAGCAATGGGTATGATTTAATCATACCACAAAGCACCACCTAGAGAGAGGTCTGAATTTCTGGGAAAAACAGAGCAAAAATTACACCTGTTAATGGTGTTTTTAGGAGAAAGAAAGTTTATATGGGAGAACAAACACTTGATTTCAAATCTAAAGATTATATCAATGGAATCTGGGTAACTTTAAGCGAAGATGAGCAAGGAGCGAGATCAGGCAAGCAGAAGATCTTTCTCCTCAAGCAAACCATCAAACAACATGAAATTCACATCCAATCCAAGCAAGCAACACCAATTCTACTTCTTGTAGTGTAGTCTCAGCCAAAAGTTAGAACTACACATTTGTTCAAGGAGTAAAAAAAAAAAAATCAGATGTTTCACAAGAGAGAGTTCATCTGTCTTTTCAATCCTCCTCGAGATTGATCGAGTCTTTGAACTTCCCGTATAATATTTTCTTCAATTCACCCATCTGAGCCAATACAGAATTCTTTTCCTCCTCGAGCTTCTCCAAGTTCTTGGTGTTAACTTGTTTCATTTCTTCTATCTTGGCTTCGACTTCATCCTTGGATACATGAGCAAAAACTTCCCCGATTTGGAATCTCACCACCTCCTCGTCAGTGAGAATCAATTCATTGCCGGCATCTTCAAGATTATCATTTGCTTCCTGACCAAAAATAACCATTTAAAACAAATGTGGGGCTGAAGGAGAGCAAACTAGACATGGGTAAGGAAGATGGGTAATGTTTTGCCTGAACATTTACAAAGGTAAAGAGGAATAAAAACAGCAGAAACAAACATAACTCACTCCTTTGTTATAAATCAAACTTTTGTTCCCTCGAAACTGGAACACAATTTCGGAAGAGAATTTTGAGGGATTTAAGATAAAACATGGATCAAAGTTTTGTGAATTTACATGGCATGAGAGCTATATTCCGTTTCTATTGTGGCTCAGAAGTATTTTTCCCATTCAATATCTTTAATGAGTTCTAATATTCGATGTCAAGCAATAGCCTTTTCTAGGTTTGAAAAGTGCATGGAAAAATAATAAGATCAGCTAAGACTCATTTGGCCACTTCATGAGTAATTGTTCATCTCTATTATGAAGTACCATAGCGATTTTTAGTCGTCTTGATGTGCCACCAAAATCTACAACTCACGATCAAGCGGAAAAATTTAGAGAATATCCATTACTTTCATCAAATATCTCAATATGTCTTGAAGTTATTCAAAATAAAATATAAGTAGAAGTTCAACGCAAGTTTAGAGACTTAATGTACTTTCCAAAACTACTTACAACCTCACCCCGAGAAATATATAGCATATTTGACATTTTTAACAATCTTATATCACAATGTACTCTTCATAAATATTGTCCATGACTTCCAAAGGTTTTTAGAATGGGGTCTAGCTGTAAATTTGAAAATAATTTGCTATTTCAAATTGGCCTTGAACATAGAACTAAATTCTACTAGAAGCCCAACTCCGAGTACAGGTATGATTTGTGAGGTCCAGCCCAAGATAATATTAAGCTTCGAGCCCATGAGTTGGAGACCTCATTTGCATGACAAAATGGGGTTTGCATGCTGAAGAAAGAATGGGTACAAAGGAGTCTAGAAGAATTACCAAATCCAAAGGATAAAGAATTACCAAAATACTTGCTAATTTGGGAGACCAATCACTCTTCCTTGGAAACCAAGTCAAGACTGAACCCTAGAGGACTTTTGTGAAAGAATGAAAAGAAACAAAGATTTGCAAGAATCAAGTGCTAAGCCAATGATCTTTGCTACTTTGTTACCTTTATTATTATTTCCTATTTACATTATTGTTTCCTTTTGATTGTGTGTTCACTCGGCTAGAGGGATTGTTTGGGTTGGGTGAACATTGCCTTCTTTTGGAGATTTTATTTGGTTCTTTCTTTATTAGGATTAACCCTAGGTTGTAGGGTATTTATACCTCTTATGTATTATAGTGGAGACACCTTGAATTTCAAGAATAAAGACACTTGTTATTTTCCCTAAAAACCGCAATACCACTCAGTTGTTTTAACTAGTATATTGTGTCGTTGTTTAATCCATTCGTGAGGGTTGGATTATAGAACGATTGATTCAACTTTCTTCACTTCTTAGGACGTTAGTGAAGTTGAAGAACCTCACAATACATCAAGTTGGAATGTTACCATTTTACCAAGAGTAGCTATGGAGGGGTTCATAGACACCCTTCTACCATTAATATCCTCAAACAAAACAAGTTAATAAGTTCTATCATAGTATAAGTGTGGCAAGTCAAAGACAAGAAGAGAAGAACAATGTTGTTGATACCTCTCAGCCAAGGGCTAAAGATATCAAATGCTCCAAGTGTCTTGGGTTTGAGCACAATGTTTCACAATGACCAAACCAAAAGAGTGTGATATTAATGGAGGGCTCAAACGATAAAGAAAGGAGAGATGAGTCTGGCAACAAATAATGGAGAAGAAGAATTTGAAGAAAAAATTATCTATCCTCATGAAGGACCACTACTTATGATAGATTCGATATCTAGAGATTATCAAATGGTTGAGGAAGTTCTTGCAAAAGAAGAAATCTCCGTGAATGAGAGTAAAGAAGAAATATTGTCAGCAACTAAAGAACGAGAATTAAAACATGAGAAGATGTTTTATACCCAAGAGGAACCTCTCCATGTGGTGCTTCAAAGACCACTAACTCTACAAACCCACGAAGAAGAATTTCAAAGGGAGCAAAATATTCACAGTCAATATTTGATCAAGCACAAAGTTTGTTATTTGATTATTAATGAAGAGAGTTGTAGCATCATGACTTTCATGGTTATGGTTAAGAACATTGAAATGGAAACTATGTTGCATCTAAATCTTTATATCCTAAAACGCAAGAATAGAGAGACAAAAAAAATAGTTGATTTTATCTCAAAGAAATATGTACTATTAAATAAATTGATTACTTGGCTTCTTAGAATTGAATGGATTACATTTTCTAATGTTATTGGTACTAACTTTGCATTATGGAATGACAACTTGAATGATGTGGTTGTGGATAGTTTCTATAATTATTCCGGAGGTTCATTTTTTGTTAACAACTTTTGCATGCCAAGTTTTTGAGTTAAAGAGTTGTTGAACTGAAAGTTTCTTAGTGTTGAACTTCCTAGCTATTTCTTTGATAAAAGAACAAATCATAATTTGAGAAAGTCTCAGATGTTGTGGGATTTTATTGATATTGATGTTGATTTGACTTTTTGGCAAGACACTAGTGACATTAAGGATGAGGACGATTTCGTTAAGTTAAATGGTTGTTTGTTTAATGGTATCAAACACTACTTACCAAACTTTGCATCTATGTTAGTTGTGGATGAATTGCCTAGGGTGACCTACATTACTTCTTGCTATAAGGGAAAGAATGTGCAGCAAGTAACTGAGTTATTCTTTAAGGATGTGGAGGAATTATATGAAAAGAGTCATTGCACAACCCATGAGATAAAGTTTTTGGAAAACTTAAGAGTGTCGGCGTACTTCAACAAAAAGAACTTGTCTTCTGATTTCCGTCATCAAAAGTTTAAAACATTTGCCACTTTCACGGTCCAATATATGTCTACTTATTTTGATGAAAAAAACTATGGAGAAGAACTTGTGGATTTGAGGTTAAATCCTCTTCAACCCTGGGAGATGATGCGCCACCAAAACCTACAACTCATTATCAAGCGGGGAAACTTACTAACCATAATTTTAGTATTTATTTTGTAGATGTTCAAGGAGAAAAGATTATTGAGAATATCCATTACTTCCATCAAGCATCTTATATGTTTTAGAGTTATTCAAGATAAAGCATTAGTGGAAGTTCAAGCACAAATTTAAAAGACTTATTGTACTTTCCAATACTGCTTACAACCTGACTCTCGAGAAGTATATGACATATTTGACATTTTTAACAATCTTATATCAGAACGTGCTCTTTATAAGGATTGTAGCTGACTTCCCAAGTTTTCCAGAATGAGATCTTGCGTTAAATTTAGAAATAATTTGCTATTTCAAATTTGCATTGAAGAACAAAGAACTAAATTCTACTAGAAGTCCAAGTCTGAGTAGAAATATGATTTGTGAGATCCAGCCTGAGATTATATTAGGCTTCAAGCCAATGTGTTGGAGACCTCATTTGCACGCCAAAATGGGATTTGCATGCTGAAGAATGAATGGGTACAAAGGAGTCTATAAGAATTACCAAATCCAAAGGATAAAGAATTACCAAAACACTTGCTAATTTGGGAGATCAATCACTCTTCCTTGAAAACCAAGCCAAAACTGAACCTTACGTAATTTTTGTGGAAGAATTAAATAAAACAAAGATTTGCAAGAATCAAGTGTTCAACCAATGATCTTTCCTAGTTTGTTATCTTTATTATTATTTCCTATTTTACATTATTGTTTCCTTTTTGTTTTGTGTTCACTCAGCTAGAGGGATTGTTTGAGTCGAGCGAACATTGACTTCTTTT
Source organism: Begonia loranthoides (assembly GCA_022433065.1). Lineage (NCBI taxonomy): Eukaryota > Viridiplantae > Streptophyta > Magnoliopsida > Cucurbitales > Begoniaceae > Begonia > Begonia loranthoides. The sequence goes on along the minus strand of CM039477.1, from coordinate 4,720,495 downwards.
AGAGATTTTATTTGGATATTTCTTTATTGGAGTTAACCCTAGGTTGTAGGGTATTTATACCTCTTATGTATTATGGTGGAGACACCTTGAATTTTGAGAATAAAAACACTTGTTGTTTTCACTTAAAAACTGCAATACCACTCGGTTGTTTTAACCAATATATTGTTTCGTTGTTTAATCCATTTGTGAGGGTTGGATTATAGAACGTTTGATCCAACTTCCTTCACTTCTTAAGGGGTGAAATCTTTCAGAGAAGTTGAAGAACTCACAATACATTAAGTTGGAGCGCTACCATTCTACCAAGTGTAGCCGTTGACGTGGAAGGGGTGTATAGGCTCCATTCCGACCAGCTTGCACCTTTCTAGGTGTCACTTCTTCTCCTATGCAAATTTGACCGAGAAATTGAAGAATTATTTTTCAGTCACTCATTGTTACGTTGTTCAAAAATCATAACGAATTTCGTTCATTTGGTTCACTTTTATTGAAGTTGAAGTTCTGTCCAGAATCTATGAAATACTTTTCTTATTTGTGGGATTTCTTTTCAAAAGCATTTGTTTTTACATCACGTCATCTCATTTAACCCTAGTGATTTTTAGTCGTTGTCTCTTCTAACCCCAGCTGCCCCCTATTCTGTTTTTACAAACTAAAAACAATGGCAGATCAGTGCGTGGTGAGCATATACTTAGAGAAGAGTTTTCTAGAAAGGGAGAATAGTAAAGCAAGAGAGAGGAGAACAGAGCAGTTGTCATTCCAATTGAAACAGGTTACAATATAATTATAGATTTACAACTGACTTGTACACGTTCATTCGTAGAGAACCATACACAATTTAGGAAGAGGACGTGGCATTTCCTAACATTCCCCCGCAAGCTGACGATCGAAGAACAGTAAGCTTGGAATGAAAGAGTTGAAAAGTAGTCTGTGGAAGTGGCTTTGTAAGATAGTCAGCGAGTTGTTGTTCCGAAGGAATGAAGTTGACCAATAGAGCTTGTTGCGCAACTTTATCACGAACAAAATGAAAATCTATCTCCACGTGTTTAGATTTAGAATGCAATACAGGGTTGGAAGACAAGTATGATGCACTGACATTATCTGTGAAGATGACAGGAGTAGAACTATGAAGACCAAGCTCCCCCAATAATGAAACTAACCAAGATAATTCAGCAGTGCCATTTGCGATGGCCCGATACTCAGCTTCAGTACTTGAGTGAGAAACAGACTTTTGTTTGCTCGATGACCATGAGACGAGGTTGGGACCATAAAAGATACAATAGGAGCTAGTGTTTTTACGATCATCAGGACAAGATCCCCAATCAGCGTCTGTGAAACATACTAACGAGGAATCCAAACTTTTTGAAAAAGTTAACGTATAATTAGACGTTCCCTTTAAATACCGTAGAATACGTTTCACCGCTTGCCAATGACAATCCATAGGAGAATGCATAAATTGACAAATCTTGTTAACGGCAAAATCAATATCGGGTCGAGTTAGAGTACTGTACTGGAGAGCTCCAACTATGCTACGATAACGAGAGCCATCTTGGAGAGGAACACCCGAAGTAAGAGATAAGAACTGCCCTGCTGCCATTGGAGTAGAAACAGGTTTAGAATCCATCATTGATGTACGAAGAAGAAGATCATGAATATACTGTTGCTGAGAGAGATGAAGAGCAGAATCTTCATATTTAATTGAAATCCCAAGAAAATGATGTAAATGACCCAAATCCTTTACTGCAAATAAAGATGTCAGGTATTTTATCAAATCAGTAATGAAGCAGGGATGACTGGCTGTGATAATTATGTCGTCCACATACACAAGAAGAAAAGCAGTAAGGTGGGCTGATTTAAAAAGAAACATTGAAGAATCAGATCGCGAAGCAACAAACCCACGATTTAAGAGAGTAAGCTGCAATTTTGAATACCACGCACGCGGTGATTGCTTGAGCCCATATACAGCCTTGCGTAAAAGACATACTTTGGAGGATGAAGCAGCGTCAACAAAACCTGGAGACTGAGACATATATACAGTTTCATGCAAATCACCATGAAGAAAAGCATTAGAAATATCCAACTGACAGATTGACCAATTCTATGAAAATGCATGAGCAAGAACAAGACGAATAGTGACCGGTTTAACCACAGGACTGAAAGTTTCAAAATAATCCACACCTTCGGTTTGAGAGAACCCTTTGGCAACAAGCCGAGCTTTGTAGCGAGCAATAGAGCCATCTGGATTAACTTTTAATTTATAAACCCACTTGCAGCCAACTATGTTTGCACCAAGCAGAGGATCAATAAGGTCCCAAGTTTTATTTCGGTGAAGGGCATCCATTTCTGAGCGCATAGCAGCGATCCAATCAGCAGACTTAGAAGCTTGTGAGAATGTAGTTGGTTCAGATACAGTTGGAGAAACTTGTTGAAAAACGAGTGTGATCATCAATAAACAATAGAAAGTAACGAGTATTTGTAATTGATGGTACAGGAGAAGGCCCCAAAATATCTGAATGAACAAGTGCAAATGGATGTGAAGCACGAGAATTGGAAACACTAAATGGTAATTGATGTCTTTTACCAAATTGACATGCATTACAGAAGGAAATACAACGAGAAAATGGTAAAGATAAGTGGGAAAAAACTCTAGATAAAACTTTTGTAGAGTGATGACCAAGACGCCGATGCCAAACATCAGAAGAAGAGGAGACAGCAGAACAAACAGTGGTGTTTAGTATCATAGAGGCTTGACTTGGTGTTGGAGATAGCTTATAGAGACCATCAATGAGTGGTCCTTGGAGAAGAACAGCTTTGGACCTCCGATCCTTGACAAAAAAAGAAGAGAAACTAAATTCAACAACAACATTGTTATCATGACACAATTGTGCTATACTGCCTAAGTTATGAGATAGAAAGGGAGATTGCAAAACATTGTTTAAGTGAAGAGGATGGGAAGATGTGAATACAGTGGTTTTACCTGAGCTAGAAATAGGGCCTGTCTTTCCATTGCTCATCACAATTTTATTGTGACCAAGATATAGAGTAATCTCGTAAAGATGAGAAGCAGTTGGTGTAAAGTGATGTGTTGCTCCAGAGTCCATAAACCAAGAATTTGCACTTTCAGCAGGAGTCTGTGAAGAAACAGGAACAAAACTAGGGGATCCAGTTTGAGTGTTTAGATTTTTTGGTGGAGGCTTATAAGCCATATTTGTGCGATGATAACACATTGCTGCAATGTGCCCAACTTTGAAACAAATCTGACAACGAGGCTTATAACCATTATTCTTATTGAACTTGGAAAATTGTTGTTGTCCAGATGGTCGACCAAGAATGCTTTGAGTAGGTGGGTGGTGCTGATTATATGAAGATCGAACAGAATGAAAATGAACCTGAGCCAGGAGAGTGTTGACTACTGGAGTAGAATTTTGTCGTTCCAAACGATATTCAAAATTAAGTAAGAGGCTCTGAACTTCTTCAACAGACGAATCCCCAGAACAACTCGTAATTGCAGCAACCAATGAGTTATATTCACTACCTAACCCATTTAGTAAGTATATAAGCTGATCTTTCTGACTTACTTTCTCACCAATAGCTGCTAGTTGATTGCAAATTCCAGTTAATTTCTGAACATATGAGATTGCTGATAAACCATCCTTTGAAAGATTCTGAAGCTGAGTTCAAAGGTCTGTAATCTGAGCAAGAGAACTCGTTGAGTATATTTTCTCCAAGGCAACCCAAATCTCCGTAGCAGTAGAATAAGAAACAATTTGTGGAAGTAAAGAATCAGATAAAGATGCATATATCCAACTCATAAGTAAACGATTGTAGCGTTCCCAGAGAGTGAAATCTGGATTTGGTTCCAGATTGGGCAGAATATGAGTACAAGTAACAGTGGAACAATAAAGAAACGATTCCAAACCATTTGCAATAACAATATTAAGAAGTTGATTCTTCCATACCAAATAGTTGTGGGCATCAAGCTTCACAGTAAGATTCTGATTCATTGCTGAAAATGAAGGAAGTGCAAAAGGAGACAATGGGGTAGAAGAAGGAACTGGTGTAGAAGAAGGAACTGGGGTAGAAGAAGACGGAAGCACAGTACTACTTGAGGATGCCATAGCTAGGCTCTGATACCAAGAAGAGTTTTCTAGAAAGGGAGAATAGTAAAGCAAGAGAGCGGAGAAGAGAGCAGTTGTCATTCCAATTGAAACAGGTTACGATATAATTATAGATTTACAACTGACTTGTACACGTTCACACGTAGAGAACCATACACAATTTAGGAAGAGGACGTGGCATTTCCTAACACTTAGGCCCCAACATATATATCTTCCACCACCACCCCACCCCCCTTTCCTCCCCACTTTTCTTTAGGGTTTTTCTAGTTCTTCTTCGAACTATTATGGGAAGCATTGAAAGTGGCAGTTACATACATGGAGAAGCCGATTCTAGTAATGGCAGAAAAGAGCAGAATATATTCTATACACAGCAACTCAACACAAACAGGAAATACGGTCTAAAAATTAGGGGAAGCTTCGAAATTTCACTTCAAAAAATTCACTCAAAACTTGACGTAAATGAAGCAGAAAATTTTCCAGTTTTGCACCAGAAATCAAAATAGACGGCAATAAGAACGGGAAAGAAACATTTCAGACCTTGGCGATTCTGATCTCGTCCTCAAGTTCGTGAAATCGATTATTCAATCTACCAAATTTGTTGATGTTCTGCTGATCCTCCCAGGTCACCTCCGTCTCAGATCCTCCACCCTTTGAGAAAATATTAAAACATCCCCATAATCAGAATCAAACCAGTAAACAGACTATCAAAATCTCAAAATTATTAAAAAAAGAAACGAGTGTTTCAGTCACCTGCTGCATGTTCGGCTAAGAGCAAACTGGAAAGCGAAAGAACAGACAATCCAGCTACCCTGTTTGAGAGAAGATGAAGGCTGCAGAATAATATATAATGATATTAATGTTAATTTTATTTTCCGACTTATTGAGAAAATAACTATGAATAAATTATTAGGTTAGTTAATAAATAAAAAATCATAAATTATGATAAATAAATTAGTCAAACTTCGCAGTCACATTTTCAACTAAAAATAGCCTCCAAATGTCCCTCAAAGTTTGACGCTTTTACTATTAATGTTCACATATTAACGGATATCATTTATATATAATAGACGTCTGCTATTTTAGTATGGACGTCTTTCATAAGAAGCAGATGTCTGCTATTTTAATATGAATGTTCGCATCTATGTAAATACGAAGACGAGGATATCCTTCCTATTAACGTTCACAGATTAACAGATATCATTTTTAGGAAGTGAACTTCCGCCATATGTAACAAGGTATACACAGAAGTCATTCTTATTAACAAACCTGATTACAAGGTTTGCCTCGTTCATTTTTCCTAATTCTGGGTTTTAGTTATTATCAAAATTAGTTTAAAATTTGACTTGTCACTTTATCTCATAATTCAAGGTTCTTTTTGTTAATTACCCAAATTACACTAATATTTTAATAATTTATTGTGACTATATAATAATATAAACTTCTTGCATATACTTTTTTAAAGAGTGCAATGTATAAAAGTGCATAAAGAAGACTAAGATTGGAAGAACTCAAACAAAATCAAAGATTGAAGGCTTAACTTGGACATGATTTGGGTTAAACCAATGAAATTGAATAATTAAAAATAAAATCAAAACCATAATGCCAATCCATGTTACTACAAACATCATGCTACATTAATAATAATAATAATAACAATAATAATAAAACTCAAAAAATAGTGATTTACGAGGCCGAAAACGAGATCTCTCCGTCCCCCCTTTTATGGTATTTGCAGTTTTCGAGAGTAGGAGAGAACCATCACAAAGTCTTTGGCTGATGAACCAACCAAGGCCGGTATTTTCTTGGTTGTAGAAGTCGATTGAACCCATAGGTCGACCAAGCTTTGTAGCTGCATGTTTGGAAGAACAGGCCGACCCCGACATGTTATTTCGATCTGCAATAGTAAATCTCGAGGAATTTAGAAATACTAGGGAAGATAAATCGTATTAAATTAACTTTAGTCAAATAATTTTTATTTCAAAACTTAGAATTGATGTAATAAAGTAAATCATAAAGAGATCTAAAACTTAAAATAATCAAACACTAGGCTTCAAATGAACAAAACAATTGTTAAGAAGATAAGTTGCATGTTATTACACTCAAAACTTCCTGAGACATTGTGAGGAGAAGCAATAAAAACCGCCCTCACGGCTTAAACTTTTTATCGTTTTGATTCTTCGGAGCTTCATGATAGTACTGTGAATGATAGAATTTCAAGACACCTTGATCCCAAGGTAGGTGATAAGCCAGTGAAATTATAGACAAGGGAAAGGAAGATCTGAATTTTAACAGTAGAAGCAGCAGGAAGAAGAGGGTCTTCTGGACAGCCATTAAAACTCATTTTAGGTAGATTTCAATGGCTGGCTTGTATATCAGGCTCAAACCATTGTTTTTGGTTAGTCTAAAAGCTTCGTTGTTATCAGGAAAGCCGGCTTTCAGCTCAAGAAAACATCAAATTCGAGAAAACGAGATTGTGTAAAGCTTTCTTCATTAATCTTTACGAAAAGGATGCTAACTCACCTCAGCCTCGTTCAGGAGGTCAAGTTTCTTCGTGAGGTACTTTTGGATAAACGACACGGGCATTTGACCGTCCCTGAGAAAGACAATTGTAAACACACGAAAATGAGCATAGAAATTTTGAAAGAATAGTCAAAGCAAAATCGGTCTTAGAAATCTGTAACGATACGATTAGCAGACACGTCGAAAACTTCAGTTACAGAGAAGTGAATCAACTGAGCATAACTCACTTTATTCTTAAATAACATGCTGATATTTGAGGCAATGAAACATCTCCTTTCCTGAAATATCCAAAATACATCATCTTAAACAGGTAGATAAATGTTGAGAGAGAGAGAGGGAGTAGAGCTTATCATACAATCTATACCTATCCGCGGAAGCAACTAATGAGAACCATATCGGGTTATTCCTTTGGCTGACTTTAGCCATAGATCCATTGTGCTCCCCTTGTGATGGGGGACATACCTCCATAGACGATGCAGCTTTGTTACGATTAGCTCCGCTCAATCTTTTACGTTTCATTGGGCTCACAAATGAAGCTGTCCCATTATTTTTATTATTGCCTTTCAACTTCTGGCCGTATCCTTTATTTTTTGTCTTGGGAATGCATAATACAGTATCGCGAGCTCTTGGGGAGCCGGATTTTCCCTTAGTTTCAGATGTAACTAGTTCGCTATTGGGAGCATTGGACGGCTCCGACTTAAAGAGAGTATGCCCTTGTGAATTTGATTTCGAAGATTTCGTTCTATTGGCAGCTTCTACGAGACAATTTAATGGAGTCCAAAGATCCGCTTTCCCTTCCGTTAATTCCCCATCGTCCATATCTTGCTTACGCCTTGGACTGTTAGAAGAATCGGCCAAGGAAGAATCCTACATCAATTTCAAGAATTTCATAAAAATATAAGAGTGAGTGCAAAGAGACATCGACAAAATCAATTTCACTCTCAAATTATGCAGAAAAAAAAGGCGAAAAAAAGCCTGCTTTCTTTTACCTGCCTTTTAATTCGAGCAAGTTTGTTTGAGGACTCAGGTGAGCTTGAGCTCAACGGATGATCTTCACCCGAATAATCTTCCTTTTTGGGAGGTTCTTCAATGCCGAAGTTGCATCCTCTTAAAGCAGCTGACTTTCGTCCGTAGAGTCTCGATCTTCGACCAGTCAAACCAGTCTGCATCAGCACTTCAGGGGTGTTGACCACTAAGGAGGATAACGATCTCTCTTTCCTTTTAACTGGTAAAGAAATCGAGGGTGAAACTTCAGGAGGATTTACTTTTCTCTTCTTGAGAGGAAAAATTTTAGCCCTTATATCTTGCAAATTATGATCTGGCCTGCACATAACAAGTAAGAATCCTTAATATGAGGAAGAACATTACAGTTCTTTGAAGAAAATTGTTTTCAAAATGCATAGATTTTGAGATGATTCATCCTAATGAGTATCATTATCTGCTTTGACCTATGGATTAGCTCCGAACGAGCCTCTTTTGTTGCATATATTAGGTTTAATAGCACTCTCGCTGAAGAAGATGGGGTCTCCAACTTATACGTCACAATCACAGATTCCATCTTTTCAGTTCTCCGCTACCCAAAAAAATATGCATTTCATGCACAAATGCAGAATGAGATGACAAGTTATTGTTTTGCAGAAGAATACATTCATAATTGACGGATGTTTACATAAAAACCTCGATAATATTACTATTGAAGATTAAAAACTCAAATTGCTAAGAGAGAGAGAGATTATAGTTTGAAGGACTGACCTGAGTTTCTCCACTGGAAGACAGCCCAGATCAACGTCGCAAACGGGACAAGAATCCACCACCTCGCTGGAGAGCTTCTCGTATATACATTTCCTACAAACTGGTTTGAAATCCAACATATGGGAAAATGATTATGACAAGAATCCAAACACAAATCATAAGAAACACATAAATCCTCACTAGAGAATTTCCACACCAACAAAGTTTTTAGATAAAAAAAAAACACACTCTACTACCTCTCTCCTCAATATAATCCACCCATCAGCAATAAAACTACCTAAAACAACTGCCAAACTCTACTTTTGGCCAATAAAACGTGTTTAAAAAGAAGTCACATCACAAAGAAAACAGTTCCAGTGCTGTATAGCACTGATAATCAGCACTATAGCGCTCTATTTATGAGTGCAGCACAGAGAGTGGGCACTGTAGCACTGCAATCCGACACTGTAGCACTCTAAATCTACCTTAAGTCAGCGCTAGATCACTGGTATTACAGCGCTGACAATCTGTAATGTCGGCGTTGTAGTGCTTCCAAGGCAGCGCTACAGCAGTGCTCCTCCATCCTTGAGCACTAGAGCGTCCATACACGAGCAATAGGGCATTGGTCCTGCTGCCACATCCTCTTCCGAACACAGCCTCTCCCACAAATTTCTCCCCTTGTTTGAGTTCTTCTTCCTTCTTCATTCTTCCATAGGTTACTTTAATTGTAGGTCTATCAAATTATTAAGAGAGACAAGAATTTGGACAGGGAAGACTTTCTACTTAGCACCACAAACAAAAGCCTTTGAAATCTTAAGACAAAAGTTAGATCTTGATAAAAATCCATGTTTTGTAATTAAAAAATAAATAAATATTATGTAATTCATAGTGAAAAATGTAATACCGTAATCACAGAATAATAGCAAAATGTAATGTCATAATCATAAAATAATAAGCAATGGGCAGTGTCTGTGCTCAACATTTGACAAACTGAGAAGGAAACATCCTCGAGAACCTAGGTCAAGGGGTCGAGGGAAAGCAAGCAAATGGTCAATAACTTCTAGCTGATGGAACGATTCCATAAACTAAGAGATAGTTTCATCTATTACCCTTTGTAAATTTACCAAACAATAAAATATTAAAAATATTACTCCTTTATATGATTTGTTTCATTGGAGATGTATCTTGAAAAATACAAGCTCACTGCTACAAAAACCTATGGATCAAGATTTTCCTTGTTGGTTCGTAGATTATAAAAATGCCTCAGTGGCAGGTGAGAGAAAAAGAACGACGGTGAAATGTTTTTTTTTTTTTTTTTGCGTAGGATGTCAAGCAAGCGGAAGCACAAAGATCAGAGAGGTGAATAAATCTCCAGTCCTATGACTGAATTTCCTGACGAACAACCATCCAACGAAATAAGTAGTCAATAATGAGATCATTGCCCAAAAAATAGTCGCAAAAGATCAAATCTTACAAGAACTTCAAGTTCTTTTTGTGACAAATATAAGCTAGGAATTGAAATCCAACCAGTAATCAAAGGGCAAGCCTAGAAATTAAATTATCAGACAGGAGGGAGAGTTGAACTTCGGAATCATTATCCCACAAATATTTAAAATTTAGTCAGCTTTTGTATGTGGCCAATGAGAAACTATTTTAGGCCACAAAAGATTCACTGGGATGTTCTCTAATTAATCTAACTTTGTACCTATTTCTCTTATAGTTTTGGGAGCTTATAAAAAAATTCAGGTTTTACTACCTACATTTACATTTAACTACTCAGTGGAGGTGAACAATATACTCTTTCAAATATAAAGGATACTATCTGCTCGATTTCTATTATAATGTAGGTTCGATTGCAACATCACATTTCAACTTTCATGAGACATAAAACTCATCAGATGTCTAAAATTGTAAGAATAATGATCCTCAAATAAAGCTGTAATTTCTACATAATGCTAATATCAACAGTAGATGAACTAAACGTAGTACGATGGCTGGAAGAACGGTGCTTAGTTTGCTATGCGGTCATGTGGCATAATACATCAGACATGGGCTTTTCTGCCTTAGAACAATCATCTTGAGCAAGAAAAGACTAAACGTTGTTTAAATTTGGCTTCTACGGCCTGCCTCATCTTTTGAAATATATCTATACCCCAAAGAAAACGTCTTTTTCAAAATCATTTCAACAAGATCCAGATCAAACAAGCACAAAAATGCAAGTGATTCGAGTCCATAGCTAGACTATGAATTCTCATAAGTTAAAAAAACACATACATAGATTGCAGGAAGCTGAATATTACACGTCGCAACTTTGAAAGCCACATTACAAAAACATGAGTATTACCAATTAGAATCCAGAGTACTCTTAAACCAATAATGAAATCCAAAATTGACAAAGATGAAAACTAAGAATCCATGCAAAACAAAGGGCAAACGCAGTGAGGAAATCAGCTCAAACACAACAAAATCCAAGCGCAACAATCACGAGAAAAAAAAGAAGAAGATGAACTAACATGTGTGAAGACAAAGAGAAATAGTAGTCGCTTCCTTCAACAGCTTATCACAAAGAGGGCACGTCATGCAAGACTCCAGTACCCCCCTCTTTACTCTCACCGTCTGATTAGCCATTTTTATCTTATTCTATCGCAGAATCTCTGCTTTCAGACCACATTCGAAGAAACTGATACAAAGGGGAAACAAATTCTCGTAGAATAGTGAAAGGAAACGAGGGAAAGTGAGGCGAAATCTAACGCTGTTTGAGGAGTAGATCTGAGGGTTGAGCTTGGAAGCAGAATTTAGGGGAGAAATTCGGAGATGGGTTTGGTTTTGTTCGCGGAAAAACTACGTGGGTTTGTTCAATTTCGGGCAAGGAGTAGGATTCTTCAAGGTTTCGATACGAAACAACGTGAAAACAGAAGACCAGCTACGGCAAAATGGATTAATATAATAAAGCATGATGGCTGCTTCGTCGCTGCGAACTTAACTACAACTGAAATCCAAGTCCCGAGTTCCTAGTTTGACAAACAATAAATGACGTCGTTTACAACTAAGTAAATTTATAATTTAATTAATTTTCGAATTAGACTAATATTTTAGTTTAATTTCATAATCATATACATTTATTCAACTATTTAATAACAAAGCATATATTTAATTTTTAAATGTTATATCTATTCTTTATACCTATGTCTTATACTATGTTTAGTAAATTATGAGTATGACAAGATTCTTGCACAAACCTTAAAGAGACCATAGATGTAAATTTATGTTTTGTCGATAAAAAAAAAAAAAAGATAAAATATGAAATTAGAACATATAATTAGAAATTAAGACATTACGTGCAAGTTCGAGATTAACCACTGTACGAGAGTTGATTATGACATTTTAAATAATCAGCGACGAGTGCATCAAGATGCAACCATTTATTCTTCGGTGTTTATTATATTGTCATTTTTATATACAACGTTTGTAAAGTTTAATGAATGAATAACACATTAAGCATGTAAGTTATAAAGGCGACATAAACACAATCGTTATAATTAAGTTCAGAATAAAAAATCGACAAATTCCCCGAGCCATTTTTTTTAAAATTATTAAACATATTTAATTTTGTTTCCTAATAAAAACCCTAATTTTCTTTCATTTTCACATAACAACTATATATAATAACAATAGGAACACCTTGTCACACACACACAAAGTTCAAACTCCCGGCCAAATTCGAATCGAACCGGTTCGGTCTGGCTGGATTCGATTTTGAGTGTTAATTCACTTCAACTTAGCACACGTGGATAATAGAAATCCAAATAATAAATAAAATTATTAATACTTCAGTTCCTGTTCTTGCACTTCTCCTCAGCTCTGGGTGCTGAAAATTAAAAAAAAAAAATTTTAAAAATTAATCTCCAAAACATTTAAAATTATTGCATTTTTATCGTGTAAAGTAACGATCAAAGCCAATTACCGAGTCCAATGGCTTCGGACCCTTTCATAATCCTCAGTCGTTGGCATGAATCAACAAACATTCTGAGAAAACAAAGAAAAAAACCCAAACATGAATTTATCGAACATTTGTCGAGCAGAGATGATTGATCGAAAAGCCAAAAGCTCAAAGCAAACTTACTCCCATGGTACATCACCGACGAGCATCCAATCGCCATCTTTGTCTTCAAAAGTAGGGACGTATTCTGAATTCTGCAGAAGATCGATCAATTTTCTCTCGTTCATGAAATCCTTCATTCCCTCGGATTCGCATTTTCCTGGAAACCAAACACCGGCATAGTTAAAGATTAGTGATTAATGACCAAAATAACGGGAGAGTAAGCCAATCAAGTTTGCAATTCTGAGACGGGTAATGTTACGTTCATTTTATAATTCTACGCTATAATCTTACCTTTTGACGCGACGTTTATGTATCATTCATTCATTGATACAATAATTAAGATAAATGATAAATAGTTAAACTAAGACATTAATTACATCAATTAATGAGCAGTAATTCACTATCTTATTGATTTATTACTGTCAGAATTCAAGTCATCGAACTCTAATTCATAACACATCAACATGCCAGTTTAGAAGGCAAGAATAAGCAAATAATCGCGATCTAATTGCATGGAATTCGTTGTTTCTGGGATTCAATATTGAACGGGATCTTCACTTTCATTCGATTCGATCTAACGAATTAAGTAAAAAATTGAACAAAAATTACTAATAAAATAATTACCAATAGTGAAAGAGCTAAACATTTTGCTCAAGGCAAGGGAAAGCTCTTTGTAGCTCTGGTAGATCTTCAAGTCTACTTTACGTAGATAAGGAGCACCATCCATGCTGACCTTCACAAACGACGCCGTATTCCCTCCACTCTTCTCCCCTTCCCCGCTCCCGTTCTTCTGAACCACCATGTTCTTCCTGAACGACCTCACCGGCGGCCATCCCACCACCTGTGCTCTGAAAATCAAGATCTATGGTCATTTTTTTCTAAAATGGTAATGGTGAATCTCCTTTTCTAAGCTCACCACCGTGCTAGCTGAAATTATCGGTGATGAGAAAACAAAGATTCCGTCGGTGTGATTATTTTCTTTTGTTTTCCCGGCAGCCAAACAAAGTACTCCAGAAAATAACATCTTCGTTTTGTTTTATGCGGAAATCAAAGCGAAAACAGTAATTATATAGCTATCATAATCGAGGATGGGGAGAGAAAGAGACGTGAACTGTCGATTTCATAAATCGGGTTTTACTTCCTCAAAATTTTGAAAAGTAAAAAGTAAGAGAAGAAAAATTACTTTGCGGGAGGTTTGGCCGGATCATTACTAGGCAGAGAAACAGCGGCACTCTTCTTCTGCAACTTTTCTTCTCCTTCTTCTTTCCCAGACTCCATAGAAGAAAGATTGAGCTTCAAATTCACAGTCTCAACGAACCCCCTCTTGCATCCATTGCTCTTAACGACTTCCCCATCGCCAGGCAGCCCCAGACGTAGCTCAGTCTCCATTAAACAACCCATTCCTTGAATCTTCCGTCAAATCTTCAAAAATCTCGACAAATCCCCGCGATTCTCTTTCTTTATGCGTATCTGTTGAAGCACGAAAAGTGTGAGAGCTTGAAATGTGCAAAAATGGCGATTTTATTCGCTGCAACGTACAAAGAAGGTGAGATATGGGATACTACGAGGGCTGTGATTAAGCCACGTGTAGGGTGATGAGATCATGTGTGACTTCAATTTGTGAATGATTTATGTGGGGAGAGGCAGGCAGGTGAACAGGCCATTTGCTTTTGTATTGCTTTCTTTAATTCCGTTGCTCGGCTGCTCCCTTATTTGTTTATCAATTAATTTTAAAAATAATAATAAAATCAAATAAATCACCATATTTTAATTTCCGTGCATGTTTTATTGTCTACGCAAATTCTTGTTTGGCATGACCCAAAAAAACACGAAGTGCAATGTATTTGACGAGATCAAACAATGAGATATTTTAAGTGCTCGGGTTTTTGAAATAGTGAATTTCTTCTTCTCCCGGAAGAAAGAAGGTTGGGTAGAATCGACTTGGACCCGTAGACATAACTAACCCAAACGACTCAATAGTTTATCGTCTAGAATTTTCACGTAAATTCATGTATTCTCCTTTTGTATCTGTTAGAGATCAAACGATAACCGCAAAAAGAAAGTAAGATGTGGGTCACCAGATTTACGCGAAAAAAATTCTTTTAGAAAAAAATCACGGGCAAATAAATGAATCTACTATGAAGATCAAATACAACCGTGAGTTTTGCGACTCTAATTTACATCAATTTATAGATAAAACAAAATCCTAAATGAGATCTACAATGCGGGCTCATCGATTCGATCCAATAAAATCCGAGTCACACCAAAATCTAACAGTATTATTGTCTATTCTTGTTTTTAACGTGTTTTTGTTAATCTAAATAGGTAGACTTTCTTCGAGATCTATTGCGAGCGTTTTCAACTAGTTAATTTCTTTCTTCTCTTGGTTATAATTTTTAAGGGTTTTCACTTATATCTTTACACTAATTAGCTGCTTCATTCTTGTTTTATCTTAATCTATAAATAGATATGTTTTCTCGAGGATCTACTGCAATCGTTTCGTCTTCTTTTTCTGTGATATTTGTATGGTCTTAAGTTTAAGTGTTTTTTCTTTGTTTGGCTGTCTACTTTATTTTTGCACAATTTAAATACGTGGTTAATTAGATCTTATTGATAAAAAAAAATAGATTGATTATTATTTTTTATTTCTATATAGAACATTATATTGATAAAAATATATATAGATGTTAGGTACATGAAAACATATTAACGTACTAGATTTTTCGTTCTTATTTGTTTGATGCGTTATACTTTTATTCGTAACAATTATCAACAAATCATATAATAAAAAAAATGACAATAAAATTTGATCATCAAATTTTAGGTCTTCAATTAACCGTGACAACGAATAAATTAGTTTTAAAAAATAGAAAAAAAGATAAATTTATTTGAAATAATGATTTAAAATATATAATATCTTTGAGGAATGTCATTTAACTATGATGTTGCTTATATTCAACCTTTCAAGAAGATAAGGTCCAATTATTAATAAGATATGGCAAACACCCTTTACCAAAAAAAAAAACATTATTTTATACTATAAATCTATCTTTTTATCTGTTTTTAACAATTAATTTTGATTATTTTAATCAAGAAAAAATATAAAATCTGATGGAAATTTTTTTTTATTAATATCCAAAATTGATGTTGTTGATGATCAATTTTTTAATTATCTTCATATAAAAATAAGAGTTAATAACTAATTAAAAAAAATTATCTTATCATGATTTTTTTAATTTTAATTAGATAAGGTTTATTTTTTAATTGAAATAAAAAAAATTATATACAAATAAAAAAAAATTACATTTCAATGTTAGCTTTGACTTTTAAGTAACGTAAAAAACTAATAATTTATTAAAATGACAAAACATTGTACTAATTATAAGTTATCGTAATATTATTAAGGTAATTAATTAAAAAAAATAATGACAATTCAAAATTTAAACTAATTTTTGTTAATAAATAAAATATTTAATTATAAAAAATGAAAAACAAAAATATTACATTCACGTTTCATTAATAAATGTGTCTTGAATGTTTGCATCAACCTGAGGGTTGGGGCAGACGTAGCGGACATCCATGGCACGTTTTTTAATAGAAAATGTAACTGCAAGATTTGTTTTGTTTATTTTTTAAGGTTTAAAATTTTATTTATTAGCGAAATTAAATTAAAGTTTGGTTTATTATGTGGTAGTCTGCTATGTGAAGACCAGGAAATGTTCAGGTGTGGATCCGACCCATATCAGGAGATACAATCCCACATCATTTTAGAGAATAAAAAATGCATGGTTTATAAGTAGGGTTCCCCTCCCTAACTAGTACAACGTGTTTTGGGCTAACTCCAGGAACAAAATCGTGCTGACTTCAACCCAAAATAGATAATATTATACTAAAAGCACCGAGCGACGTTACATATTAGGATATTATAGTTGAAGATTTATTTCATTAAATATCCTATTATTTATTATGGCCTATTTTAATTTAGTATTTATAATTTTGTTTTTATTTTTAAAAAAATCCTTACTTTGATGAAGATGGAGATGGATGATTGATGCTGACATGGCCAACAAGGATGGGGTTGATGGGTATTGAATTGCTATTCAAAACACAGAAAACAAAGACGATAAGGGCACCGGCAAGGGCCCCACTTGCCAACTAATACAACCCACGTGGGTCGTGGGTCATGGTCAACCATGCCCCACTTTGACCCCACACGTGTGTAGATCAAAATGTACTCTGTACCAATCCATCAGACACTCGCACGTGCACCTTAAAAGCTTTTGTTGATGTTAATGCCTCAACTCTCCTCTTCTTGACTTTCTCCTTGTCTCTCTCTTTTCTTGTTTCTCTCCTTGTACCCATTTAGTACTCTCTCTTTCTCTCTCTAAGCTCTTACCTTCATTGGACTCACAAATATAACTAAGCTAAAATGTATTTAGACCCTAAACTTATGTCAACTTAAACAACAAATTATTTACAAAATATATCTCAAATTTTATACCGTGACCAAATTAGACCCGATGTTTAAAAAACATGTGTACTGTGTGTGACGCTACAATCAATTTTAAAATGTATTAATTGATTTTAATTCTCTCTTCTTTTTTTTCTCTGTCCTCCTTCCTCCCTCTTATCTTATAAAATAGATATGATATTTTTTAATTATTTATATCTTATCTGTAACGTCTTCCGGTGTTTCCAGTACAATATTGTTTGCTTTGGGTCGAAGGCCGCGCGATTTTTGTTCTTGAAGTTAGCTCAAAATATATTATACTAGGTAAGGAGGGAAATCCTACTTATAAATCACGCATTTTTTACTCTCCCAAACAATGTGAGATTGTGCAACCTCACTGATATGAGTCGGACCCACACCTAAACCTTTCATGACCTTCACAAGGCAGACTGTTACATTATCGTATTTACTCTGTTGATGAGTAAATATTACGAGAGCGTTTATTTATATTATCTTTAATTTTACCACTGTGAAAATGACATTATGTCTAAAACCGGTAAGGAGGTCTATTCATATCTTGTGTCTAGAAGAAAATAATTGATGAAAATATATTTTTATTAATTCTAAGTCAAAGGGTTTTTATTATCGAAAGACAAGAGCCTCAAAACTCATTCAAACTAATTGTTGTTTAAAAGTTCAAAGATTCAAACTTTGAACCACATTTATCTTTTATTTTGATTTTTATTGAATAAATGCATTCTTCTTCTTAAGGGCTCTCTCGTGCATTTGGTTTTCGGTTTTCAGTTTATTTAAATAATTTTTAATGTCAATAAATTACTCTAAAATTGTTTCAGAAAATATATTTCATTCTTAATCAAATTTTCAATAACAATATATTTTTTTTTATGTTTATATTTATATTTCTTTTTATTTTTTAGGCTCAAAACCCATAAATTTCAATTTAAATTTTCATTTAAGCTCCCTTTTGTATTGATTTTGGAAAGCCAAAAGTGTCCATTTTATAATTTTAATTGTCATAAATAAATGCTTGGTAAAAAAAATTTATTTTTTTAATAGTTACAACAATTTTGAAAAACTAAATAAAATATATATATTTTACAAATAAATTTATTTTTTATTTTAATCCTCTAAATTTCTAGATAATAACATTTAACTACTCACTTTCTCTTACACTATTATATCATTTTTTCATTTTTCTCTCAAGTTTGAGATACTTTTATGTAATTTAATAATTTATCAAATAATTTATGAGAAATTAATTTATCAAACAATTGTTGTTTTTTCACAATTAATTATTTTACAATCACAACTATCAATAATTATTAAAAAAATGAACTAAAAAACTAGATTCTGCCCTCGATTTGATTTCAAAGCGGGTTCGATTTAATTTTGATTATGAGAATCGAACTCATTCGATTATATTTTAATCAGGGGTGGAACCGAGTCGAACTAGCTCAATCTCACTCAACTCTTGAAAATTACATTATTTTTGCTTTTCTATTAAATCTATAATATTTTAAAATTTAAATCTATAAAAGTAGTATATAATAAAACTACAACAATTCCACATATTAGTTGTTGGGGATGGCTTTCACTAGACCTACTTGTGTTGGGCATGGAACAAGTTTGTGACAATTTGGTCGCCAATACTTCCTAATTTTGTGGAAATTATTAATATAATGTCTTTTTTTAATATTTTATTCAAAAATATTATTCGATATTTCATTTATTCATTAAATCACTATTTTTTATTTATAATTTCACACTAAACAATGGTATTTATTTGTTTATTTCAAATGTTTTTTTTAAACTTTATTATAAACTATAATTTAAAATTAAATTTGATTATTATGGATTATGGAATGATTTTATTAAAGTTTTTTAAACATAAAAAAATAAATCAAAATTTCAATAAAATATTTCTTAATATTATATTTATATAATTTTCAATTTAAAATATATAAAACAAATAAATAAAAATTGCTCTTAAATTTCATACTTTTTAAGTATTAAAAGGAATGTGGGGCTGAGTGCCACGTGCAAAACGGCCCAATCTGGGGACCAGATCACGTGGGTTGCGCCTTCTAATTACAAGTTAATCCAACGTTCCAAAATTATTTGAGGGGTTTGGTTGTTTCAATATGAACCGCATGATGTGCGAAATCAACGGCTTGAGCTTTGTCCTAAGTCTGTCCCCATAATGGAAACACAACTATCATAAATGTGTAGCAAATGCGACGACCACCTTAACCACTTGTGATTATTTCCATCTGTACTCTCTAATTTTATTTCTTAATTATGTATTAATTATTAATTTCTACAAATATTATAAGATCATACATAATTAAACTCTCTTAATAATTGTCAAATCTTAAGATAAATATTAAAAATGTGAAAATAAATACTAAATATTGCATCACTCTAAATTTTTCTTAGAGTTCCCTCTCACTCAGTGGGTGAGACCGAGCTTGATTTGGTTTGATTTGGTTTGGTTTAATTTAGTATAGCTCTAACTTATAATCGTACTCAATCTGAAATCAAGTTTTTTTTTTTAACGTAATTTGATATTACAATAATAATTAATTGATATGGTCTACTTAACACTGAAATTTCATAAATAACTTTGATAGTTTCAACTAATGATTTCACATAAATTTTAAAGTTGATAATTAAGTACAAATGAATGTACCTTCAAACAAATATTATATGTTCATAGGTATTTCAACATGTAACTTAACTTATGACACATGTTAATAAGTCGTATCGACATTAAAAACATACTACTACAAATTTGTGTATGGTGGTTTATACATTTTATTAATTCTTATTACAACGTTATTCATTTACGAAGTAGGTGAAAAACACATAAATAAATGTATTATTTCAAAATTTTAACTAGACAAATATATGCCTAATTTGCAAGATGAAACCCCAATTCAATAAAAAAAAAAAAAAACTTCTGATAGAAGCAATGTGATGTAATGGGCGTCTCATTATGTACTTATGCATGAAGTTTCTCTGGAATTGTCAAATGGTCGGGTTGTCATACCCTTGTAATTCGAAAGGTGATGGGACTCATTAGATAAGCATGCCTAATAAGAGAAAAGTTCTCAGCTTCGTGACTGTGTGAGGTAGATGTCACTCTTATGATGAAGGACACCCCTCATAAAGAAGCAAGTTTGAAAGATAAAAAGTTTGAAAAAGAATGCTACTTCTTTGTAGATTTCAAGAGATGTGTTCTCTTCATGGTGTGTCATTTTATGACAACCTCTCCTTATAAATAGTGAGAGTCTCAACGTATTCTGCATCAAAAAAAAAAAAAAAAAAAAAGAGAAGAAGAAGAAGAGAAGGAAGAGAGAAAATAAAGTGAGAATTATTTTGAGTGAGAGAAAAAAAGAGTGGGTGGAAAAAAAATAGGTGGGGTGCTTTTATGCAAATTGTGAAATATAAGAGTGGTAATTTTTTCTCTTTGTGAATATTCTCTAGAATATTCTATTTCTAAAAGAATATTGTAAATCCTATTTTTCATAGGGAGATCTTTCTAGACTCGGTCCCCGTGGTTTATTTCTCGATTTGGGTTGCCATATAAAAATTATGAGTATGTATTTTTGCTATTATTTCTTTTACTTTTTTATTAATATATTATAACAGTGTGGGAAAAACATTCTTGATATTTTTGAATCATATCTGCTATTGCTTTTTGTACGAGTTAGTAGTATAATTGTATTGTGTATGTCTAGGGAAGGGGACGAAGAGTTGGGAGGTGACTCTCGATTCGTTCCCCGTCTGTTCAGCCGACCTGTGACATAATATTGTAGCAAGGAAATGAAGGAAGGTCGCGACCCAGAATCTTTTGGGTCACAGCACATTAACATGGGCTTTGCCCCATTCTGTTTTGGGTCTAGAGCTAGGCCCCGTTTTGTGCCAAATTCAGTTTTTACCTTAGAAATTTTAGTCTTATTGTTCTTAGGTCATTTTGGGGAACGTATTGGACTGTGTTGGGTCTCCGACCTTATCATTATTAAATCATCCTTACTTAGCTTAAAAATCTAAATAATTAATTTTAAATTTTGAATCCTAATTTTTTGTGAAAATTATTATGGTTTGGTTTCAAAATTTAGGAAGTTTGTTATTGTTGGGTTTCAGTGGACCATTCTCAGTTGGACTTTGGTATTGATTTATCCAAATTTGAGGTATGAGTTATTTTATTTCAGCATACATTACTTATTAAAAATTGGTAATTTATACATAACCTCGCACTAAATGATGTGTCTTTATTTGGCACATCAAACTTTTAATAATCATATAACTTTTTCATTAAATATGTTTAAATTTAATGTTCTGTTCAGTTACACCAACATTTATATTTTTCTTTTCGTTATTATTAACTAGAATAATGAGACAACTGTATCCCTAAGCGCAAAACCTTAAACCAGATCAGGGTCAGTTTGGCTGTTGTGATCGCCTGAGTATTGTCGTTATTGATTTTGTTACATTTTTTATTATTCGTTTTTATTTTCTTTAAATATTAAACTATTTAAAAATAAATAATTGGAATGCACACCTAATCATTTTATTTTTTGTTAAATATAAAAATTTAATCCCTACTGAGTTTAGTTGATTCACCCCAAATTGACTTCCCTTTTTTAGGAAATAATCATAATAATTTTCAGTTACCACCACATGAGTAGATTTTTCCCAGCAAATTAATTTGTTTTTTGAAAGACTTAGAATATTTTAGTGAGCTTCGTACCTTAGTTTTTATTTTTCATTATTTTTTCTTAATTTTTACATTTTTTTATTTCACACTAACTGAATGTTAGGTTGGATCTTTAATTTTGGGTTTGGTTTGTAGGTTAATTACTTCTCTTTCGCTACTAATTTTGGATTAAGATGTAGGTTGAACAATTCTAGCTATTTTTAGACTGAGTTGTTCCTCTTTTCTGTCTCGGGTCTCTTTTAGGGCGTGACAGAAATTTTGGTATCAGAGCTAGATTCCATCTTGAAAAGTGACATCCAATAAACAATGTGAAATAATATAGAAAAATCATGAAATACTATGTTTAAAGCTAAATTCTAACTTACACCGTGAATTATTTTCAGTTTCTAAAAAATGTCTTCTAGAAGAGCCCCTAGAAACTATACTCCTGTAGCTTCTACTGTGTACACCGCAGAGTCACAACAAATTGATCCCTTTATAGCCTTGCGGGATGTGTTTCAAAAATTTTTCAAGAGATAGCGGTAGTTAAGACCCAAAAACACGCCGAATGAATTTCTTTATACAACTCAGACGTTTAAGCCCACCGTTGTTTGCGGGTAGTGCTGATCCTTAAGATGTTGAGAATTAGTTAAGAATG
This sequence comes from Begonia loranthoides, assembly GCA_022433065.1. Taxonomy (NCBI): domain Eukaryota; kingdom Viridiplantae; phylum Streptophyta; class Magnoliopsida; order Cucurbitales; family Begoniaceae; genus Begonia; species Begonia loranthoides. The sequence goes on along the minus strand of CM039477.1, from coordinate 4,698,205 downwards.
ATGCAGAAGAATTCGATGACTATTGGAGTTCCAACTGAATACTAGGTTGGATTTGCAACAATTTATTTTGAGAAAATGGATGAGGTGTGGTGAAAATTGCTTAGACTAGATTATCCAGTAGAAATAATGACCTGGAATCAATTTGAAACTACCTTCAGAGATAATTACTGCAATGTGGGGCATTAGGAAAACATGATTATTGCTTACCATAACTTGGAACATGAGAGTTTGACTGTATTGGAATATTATATGAATTTTATAGAATTTTCTCAATATATCAGAGACATGAACCTGGTGGATAAAATAGTTAAGTTCAGAATGAGTTTAATGTTAGTATTGTTGCCCACCTATGGGGGGAGGGGTGAATTAGGCGAACTAATATTTTTTGTGCGATTTAATTTTTCTAATTTTAAGTGTTTTGATAATAATAAAATAAAGCAATAACAAATATAAAGAAATAGAGATAGAAAGCTGACATTTGTGTTGTTCATTGTCCGCTCTCCATGCTTTCCACTTGGAGATCCGTAATCTCTCAATCTCCCCGATTGGCGATGTTTGACTTCATGAGTGTCAAACAAACCATTACAATTGACTCTTTACAGGGTTTCACCCTTTACTTAACTAATTCATAGGGCTTCACCATTCACTTGATTAATTCGTATGACATCACCATTTTCGATTGAGTACAATGCGGAAATGGAAAATACAAACTAAATCTTGACTCTCCCTAAAGCAAATCTCAAGTTTAAGGATGATGAGAGTTAGGTTACAAGCTGAAATAGTATTTTGGAATTGAGTATAAAAATTGGCAGGGCTTCACCTCAATTTCTGGTTCGTTGCATTGAGCCTCGGAGTGTCTTATATTTATAGACATTGAGAAATTGGTCGACCAATTCCTTTTTGATCGACCGCTTCTGATCGTTGGAAGCTAGCCGTTGTGTTGAGCAGCATTTTTGGTTGACCACTTGCTTGACCACTAATTTGACTGTGAATCTGATGGGCAATTTGTAATATGTTGCAGTCGACCAATTTCTTTTTACTCGACCGCTTTGTCGACCACAAAACTAAGATGCAATCTATAATATAATTCGGTCGACTATTTTGCCGCTGCTCGACTGCTTACTTGACCGCAAAACCTGGGAGCCTTCTGTTTTGGTCAACCAGATCTTCGTGCAGACTCTTTTGGTTGACCTTTCTGCCTGATTTAGTCGACAAGTCCCAATATTTATATTATAAGCTGCAAGGGCTTAGATAAACATGTTAGTAATATTAATACCCGTATTAAGGGTATTTCTAATGAATAATATAACATATTTATGCAATTTCAACAAACATTTATTAAACAATTTAATTACACAATTAAGATTGTCATCATCAAAACAACTAGCCTAATGACACTTAGACTAACATTTAAGACCTAAGATTCAATACCAGTTATTTGCATTCAAATTTAGCTATCTTTGAATGGTTGTTTCAGCTCCTCAGAGGGTTGAGGTTGATCTAGAGGAGCAGTTTGGTGTTTATAAAGGCAAAGGGATTAAAGAACAACCAGTGGGAGGAAAAATGACAAGAAGAGATCAAGAAAGAGTTCAAACAGAGGTGGACATACTCAGAGTGGAGTTAGTGGTCAGTTTAGTGACACACCATATGCTTTTGGACATTCAGAGCCTTATATCTGTCATAATTGTGGGTAACCTGAACATCTAAGGAAGAATTGCCCAATGAATCAAAGACCAACACAAGCAAATTCTACACCTACACAGACAACATCTTATAGACCTGGATTTGGGTTTAGCCGATGATTTTTTGGACATGGGCAGCGTAATTATTCTTGAACTGAAACTTTTAATTCTCCATAGCCAGTTATGTACAAGCCTCTGTATCAATATCATCATCGGATTTTTGAAAATGACTTTTTGATACCTCCTGGTTATCAACAGAGTTTTGCTTCTAGCCCCACTCTTGCGGGATCTTTTAGTCAGGTTGCTGGGTCAGTTCTCAATTATTCTATATGTGGTTTTGGTGGAAATAAGAAAGGAAAAGAGAAATTACTAGCCAGACATATGCAGTTACAGGGTCTAAGGTTCCTGATTAGATTGGCCGATGCGTTATTGGAGGTCCACTTTCTTTCTTTAATACTGCAGTGCATATGTTATTTGATACTAGAGCTACACATTCTTTTATATCTGTAATGCTTGTTTGTGTTATGAGTTTAGAAGTTAAAAAATTAGAAACTCCTTTGATATTAAATACTCTTATGAAATAAATTCTTTAGTTTGGTTTACTACCCTCATTGTGTGCGGGTACGAACTATCGGTTGATCTGATAATAATACATATAGATCGATTTGATATAATCTTAGGTATGGATTGATTGAGTTATTATAAAGCAAAATTTGACTGTCACCAAAGAAAAATAATTCTTATGTTAGATAATGGAAAGGTTTTAATACATTCATGTGATAACCATGTAAACATTGTTGATTTTATTCTACGAGTCTGTCTTGGCGATTGAAGGAAATTAGAGATTTACGAGAATGTTTTTGCTATTTGTAGTGATCTTGTTACGATTTGGCAAGATTATGAGATATTGATAATTTCTGATTATCTTGATGTTTTTCCTAAGGATTTGTCTAGGTTACCACCTGATCGTGAGTTTGAATTTACCATGGATTTAGTTCTTGACACTTCTTTGATTTCTATTGCTCCGTACCGCATAGTCCTGTTAAACTAAAAAAGTTGAGAACTCAGTTGAATGATTTACTGCACAAAGGATTTATCTAGAATAGTACTTTGTCTGAGGGTGCACCCGTTTTATTTGCAAAGAAACAAGATTGTTTGTTGCACCTATGTATCGATTGTCGAAAGTTAAATCAAACGACAGTTCAAAACAGATACTTGTTGCCAAGGATTGACGATTTGTTTAATTAGTTGGGATGATGTAAGCATTTCTCAAAGATTGATTTGATGTTTGGTTATCACCATATGAAAGTTCGTAAAGAAGATCCCTAAAAAATCTTTTAGAACTAGATATGGACATTTTGAATCTCTAGTGTTTGCTTTTGGATTAACTAATGCGCCTGCAACATTCATGGACTTGATGAATAGAATTTTTCAACTATATCTTGACAAATTCATGGTGGTTTTTATTGTTGACATTTTAATATATTCCAAGACTTACGACGAACGTATGGAACACCTAAAAATTATTTTAGAGACATTACGTAAACATCAGTTATATGCAAAGCGAGAAAAGTGCAACTTTTGGATGATAGAGGTAAAATTTTTAGGCCATGTTGTCTCTCAGAATGAAATATTAGTGGATCCGAGTAAGATCGAGGTTGTATTAGATTGGAAGCCACCCAAAAACTTCACTGAGGTAAGAACTTTCTTGGGTTTGGCTGGTTACTATCGTCGGTTGTGAAAAACTTTTTTTCTTTTGCTATGCCTCTAACACAATTGACTAAGAAAAACATGAAGTTTATTTAGGACGACAGATGTCAGACAGATTTTGATGAGCTTAAACAAAGATTAACTACCACTTTAGTTTTGGTAGCGTCTGATGAAAATTTGTCATACCCAATATTTACTGATGCATTGAGAATTGGTTTAGGTTGTGTGTTAATGCAACAAAATAGAGTGATTGCTTATGTATCTCAACAATTGAAGACTCATGAACGAAATTGTAATATCTAAAAATTCTTAGTTTACTTAATGTAAATTATGTATGAAATATGTTCGATAATGATGACATATTTAGAAATGATAAGATTTGAATGATTGTTGAGATTGTTGTTTGTTTGAATTATGTTAAATGAATTGGTATTGTGAAAGTTGTGTTATGGCTTATAGAGGAGTGTAATTTTTAATGGTTAAGGGTATTCTGGCTTATGTGTGGTCGACCATTTTACTAGCTTGATCGATCAGAATTAGACAAACCAAATTTGAGGTGTTCTCAGGCTGTTTTACTATAATATCTCGATTTTCCACCATGAAAATTAAATAAGGAAAAGAGAACATAATCATAGGAAAATCTGGATAGTAGCCTGTTCGGTTAATTTAGATTATATAGATATTATTTATACGAAATATAATTTTGTAGATAATTATTGATAATAATTAAGGGTTTATCTAATGAAGAATTAAATTGGAAATAGAATCGAATAAATTAAATTAGACGGGTAATTATGATAGAGAAATATTCAGAATAAATCGAATATAGGAATGGATCGATTAAATTACGTTCCGTATATTATAAAAGAATAAAATAAATAAAGAAAAAGGAAATAATGGGAGTAAATAATTGGAGTGAAGCGGCGACGTTTATGGAGAAAAAGGAAATTCTGCCAAACACGTTACTCCGGTCGCATCACGTTTTCGTGACGCCGATCAGAATGCAACGTCTGGTCGCATAGTGGGTTGCGACTGAAACCACATGTTTTTGCGTGAAACGTGATTTTTCTGAAGCTGCGGTCGCATGCCTTTGCAATGGCTCCGATTGCCAGAACGCCACAAGTCGCATGGTATGCGACTTGAGCCACTGCTGCCGACAAGAATTCCCTGTACAACACACTGTGCTTAACTCTACCTAATTCTATCCTTCTTGGAGGCAACGTGGCTGAATGTTCAGTCTTCAGAATGCCTACAAATAGCAGGCATTCTGTTGAAGGAAATCACAAGGCACAGAGGAGGGATGAAGGAAGAGCCAAAGTGAAGGAAAGGAGAGGAGAGAAATAGGAGTGTTTGTGAGGATTTTGGGTTGTGAAGTTCAAGGGTGAGTTTGTTACTCCAGCGAATTCGGGAACTTCGACAGAAGAAATTACGCGGTTGCTCTTAAAATATTTTGGTAACAATTTCTGACTCTCCTAAATTTATTTAGTTGATCATTATTAGTTAATATTATCGTTATTATTGCCATATTATATTAGAGATAAAATAATATTAATGATGTAATTGTATTGTGCAAATAAGTTTTGTCTAAGGAGATTGGTATTTAAGTGGATCATTGTGACTCACCAGCCTTTCCTAAGAACTTATTTGGAAAGGATATTATGTCTAAGGAGAATCGCTAAGGGTCTTCTATCTTGAGAATATTTTTGATCGGTACTATCCACGTTTAATAAAAGAGATAAAATAATGATAGTTAAATAATTATAAATGAGTTATAATATATACGGTTTCAACTACTATACATAGATTATAATTAGGATAGAATATTTAAGAAATAGAATTACTGCACGTAATTAAAGAAAATGTATAAATTAGGTAAATCAATAAATAGATAAATTAGTTAAGTGATAATTAGTAATAAATAAAAATACGTTAATAAATCAAAATACAGTAATACGATAAATAGTAATTAATAAATAAGGAATTAACGATATTAAAGGTAGGACTATAACTAATAAATAAAATGATAATCATTTTGAAGGTATTAATGAAAAAAAAGGATAAAGAGACAGACATTAAGGAACGAAAGGAAATTCTACAAAGGTAAGAAATAAGATGCGGTGGCAAATGGAGACCATGCATCGCGGGACTACTTTTATGCTTTAATGTATTGTATACTTTGATATTTGTTATGAAATGAATATGAACTGTCATACATGCATCATGATAGAATTTATGAAATTGCTGACATATGCATAACATGTTAATAAATAAACAAATAAACGTAAATAGGTGTATGAGATCAAGTAGTGACACCTTTAATAGATGTATCTCCTCGTTGGAGTGACGGTTAAGCCACTAGACTAAATAATGGATCTAACTTTCCTAGACTTATGGATCTCATACGTCTGGACTATTAAGTGAAACTAAAGTTGCATTAAGAAGAGATAGGTTCTTCTCTATCACGGCTATATACGTATTGCATACATTCTATTTCTTGTTGAGCCTCGGCTCATGGTATTGCTCATGATGCAGGTAGATATTATTACGATAAAGGAGAATGCATTGCCAGATGATCCATTGGATTATTAGCTGGGTGCCACATGGAATGTTATGGCTCAAAGAAAATAAAAAGAGTTGTTTAAATTATAGTTTTATTTAAATAATGTTTTCATAGTATTTCACGAATTTACTCTGATATTAAATAAGTCTTTTAAAAGAAAGAAAGCGAAAATTTTTATTACAAAATAAGAAGTTTTACAAAACAGGATGTTACATTTACAGTTGACTAGAAATGTGTGGGCGGTCGACCAGAAATAGGGCAGATTAAAAAAATGCAATTCTCAGGTAGTTTGAGATCGATTGACTGTAAGGATTTAGTCGATCAGAAGTATGATAAAATAGAATATTTGAGTCTCGAGTAGATTTGTTATCAACCGGCCATTGATTTTTGGTCGACTGGTAAGATAAAAGATCACTTAAAACAAAGTTTTGATTGGCTTGAGAAAGTGGTGCCTTACTTGGTCACGACTAGGAAGGATGCACCTCCTGCTTGTGACTGGTGAGAGAGTGTTTAAGTACTCCATAAGCTAAGGAAAATGTAAGCTTGATGTTCAAGAGGAAGAATACCTCTCAAGAGCTCTCAAGGACGTTCTCCCTCTCTTCTTATCAGAAATTAAAGGTACTAAAGATTTTCCTTATAAGTTTTATGAAATATGTGAAGTTATGGAAGTTGTAATAGAGAAAAGAAGTAAAAAATGAAGAAAATAGTAAAATTGGGTGGTTAGGACATTCAATAATTGTTGCCTATCTTCCTGAAACTTTTGAGTAAAACCAATTAAATATGTTGTTAAGGATATCTTAAAGAAGAAATAGATTATGGAATTTATGAATTTGGTTAAGTATGGAGAAAGTTATAGGTAGTTGAAAATGGATGAAAATTGGAGGAGAAACCCTAGATAGTATGCTTAATGGATTGATGTTAAAATGCACTAATTTAGTCTCATGCAAGTGATATATGTCAAGTGATTATGCAATGAACATATTATTAGAGGAGATTGTATTTATGCATACTTTGTGCTTGATACGTTAAATAGTCATTGATGAGAATATTATTGGTTGTGAATGTATTGTCGTTCAAGAGGGTATTCTAAGTATTGGCACCACATTACGGATTTAAGATAAAAGATATGCATGTCTTTGGCCATTTTGGCCTACATCACAGGATATTAGGTTTATGTTTCTTTGATGATATTGTTTGTCGTATTGTATACGGTAGAATATTAAGATAAAGTTGTTAAGTTTAATGTGCTGAAATGTTTGGTATTGATAGCTTGAATGAAATGCATTCATGTCATGCTTCATGATTTTTAGAAAATGAATGAAAATGTTTACATGCATATTTTTTGATAATGAAATTGAAAATGGACTGAATAAACATAAATAAGCATTGTGAGGTTAGGGGGTGTAGTGACGGTTCTGCCTAAGATGAACCATAGGATGTATCTTTTCCCTTGAATTGATAATCTAGACTATTACATGGCTATAAGTAATGAATTGAATGTAAATGCACTTCACTTTTTTAATGTTATATAACATGAGTATCAAATTGTCTATATTCATTTGCTCTCTTATTGAGCGTTAGACTCATAGGTAAATCTTGTGATGTAGGTGATGAGTTTGATCTTATTAGAGTAAATATAGAGTGATGGCACGAACTACAAAGGTAGGAGCATAACTACGTCGAGCGATTAGGTCACTAGGTGCTTTTGACCGATGGGTTATGACTCACCTAACTCTAGAAAACTATTTTATTTGTAACGTATGAAGTTTAAGTGATAATTTGATAATGTTATGTTGAGAACCTTTTAAATATTTTAAATGTTAAAGTGTATCTTTTGAAGTGGTATTAATCAAATGTGAAATGCTTCCGCTACAAATTTAATTCTATCTCTCACACGTTTAAAATTTTTTTTTTTATGAAAAATGATAAGAAAAAACGAGTCGTTACAAGAATTACCCTATATATGATTTAAAGTTAACTGTTATTATTTTTACTTTAAAAATTTGGCAGAGTTATCTTTATGGTGCTAAATTTGAGATATTTTTTGATTATAAGTGTTTGAAGTATCATTTTACACAAAGGGATTTAAATCTTTGACAACGTCGATGGATGAAATATATGGGAGATTATGATTTCTCTTTGGAATATCACCTTGGAAAAGCTAACGTTGTAGCTGATGCCTTGAGTTGTTATCCTCGTGGTTCATTATCTGGTCTAGTTTTGGAGGATTGAAAAAGATTTTTGACTATTGAAGATTATAAGTTAGAGTATCTAAAGGATGACCAGACAATACAAGTGTTTAATTTGATAGCAATTTCTACACTTTTGCAATTTGTCAAAGATTTGCAGAAATTTGATGATGAGCTCCAGGAAAAGTTTGAAAAGATCTGAGCTAGTGAACATTTTGATAGTTGGGGAATTAGTTCATATTGTTTTCTACATTTCAGAAATCGAATTGTTGTACCCAATGATTCAGATTTGAGGCAGACAATTTTAGCGGGGAACCATAAATCGAGGTGTGCTATTCATCCCGGCAGTACAAAAATGTATCATGACTTGAAACGTCAATTTTGGTGGATTGGAATGAAACGAGACGTATAAGAATATGTTTCAAAATGTTTGACCTGTCAACAAGTAAAAGCAGAGCATCAAAAGCCAGATGGGTTGTTACAACCTTTACATATTCCATAGTGAAAGTAAGATAAAATTATTATGGATTTTGTAACTGACTTGCCAAAAATGATACAGAAGTTTGATGCAATTTGAGTTATAGTTGATAGATTAGATTGTGTTGGGTCTCCAACCCTGTCATCCTTGGACCATCATTATTTAGCTTAAAAATCTAAATAATTAATTTTAAATTTTGAATCCTAATTTTTAGTAAAAATTATTATGGTTTGGTTCCAAAACTTAGAAAGTTATTGGACTTGTTGATGTTGGGCTTCAGTGAGCCATTCTCAATTGGACCTTGGTATTGATTTGTCTAAATTTGAGGTATGAGTTATTTTATTTCAGCATACATTACTTATTAAAAATTGGTAATTTATATATAATCTCGCACTAAATGGTGTGTCCTTATTTGACACATCAAATTTTTAATAAACTTATAACTTCTTCATTGAACAATTTTAAATTTAATGTTCAGTTAAGTTACACCAACATTTATATTTTTCCTTTTATTATTGTTATCTAGAGTAATGAGACAACTATATGTTCCGTGTCTCTGGAAACAAAACCCTAAATCTGATCAGGGTCTGTTTGGGTATTGCGATCGCCTGAGTATCACCATTATTGTTTTTGTTACATGTTTTATTATTCGTCTTTATTTTCTTTAAATATTAATCTATTTAAAAATAAATAATTGGAATGCTCACCTAATTCTTTTATTCCTTGTTAAATATAAAAATTTAATCTCAGCTGAATTTAGTTGACTCACCCCAAATTGACTTCCCCTTTTAAGGAAATAGTTAGAGTTATTCCCAGTTGCCACCACAAGAATATATTTTGGAGATTTTTCCTTGCAAATTAATTTATTTTTTAGAGACTTAGAATATTTTAATGAGTTTCATACCTTATTTTTTATTTTTCATTATTTTCTCTTAATTTTTACATTTTTTTATTTCACGCTAATTGATTGTCATGTTGAACCTATAATTTTGGGTCTAGTTTGTAAGTTAATTACTTTTCTTTTGCTGCTAATTTTGGATTAAGATGTGGGTTAGACAATTCGGTCTATTTTTGGGTCTGGTTGTTCCCTATTTCTGTCTCGGATCCCCTTTGGGACGTGACACCTTCAATCTTTCTTAGGAACTTACTTGGAAATGTAATTCTATCTAAAAAGATTGTCAATTACAGTCTTTCCTGGGAATTATCCTGATCAGTATTATTCACGCTTATTTTTCAACTCTCTATATTATCGTTATTTTTTCCAACAAGTGATATAAGTACCACGTTATTATGGCAGGAAGAGTTGAAATTAAAAAGTTCAACAGAAATAATTTCTCATTGTGGAAATTAAAAATGAAGGTGTAGAAGTATGATTGTGCTATGGCCATCGGCGAAAGATCGAAGACTGTTGAACAAGAAAAATGGATCAAAGCAGATGAGGATGTGATGCACCACGGGCTCCGCCTAATTTTTCTTTTGATTTTATGTTATTTATTTTATTTTGTATTAGTTTAAATGTTGCTGGGATTGTATCAGCTAGGTGTTCTAGTCGTGGTGTTTTTGTTTATTTAGAGGGTTATAGTTTTGATTGGAAAATTTTTTGTTTTTTTTTGTATTCTACGGAAGCATCGACTGCCACGGACACCCAGCCCCTCATCATTAGCAATCCATGTGTCTTCTTCCTTTTGCAGCCTTCCTCTCAGCCATCGATTGCTTCTGCTCCATCAACATCTTTATGCTCCATTGACATCCTTCGCTCCCTGGGAATCTTCCTATCCGCGGACACCAAAGATTCTCATTCGACGCTCAATATCTTTTCCGCTCGATCCATATAACGGTCGGGCCGCCTCCCTCAAGCCATGTGTGTTTTTCACGTGACTTCGTCCTTGCCCCAGACGTTTACCCTAGCCTCGGATACCCTTTCTCATCTAATGACCTTCCTTCCTTTTTCGCCATGATCCAATGACCCTTATACTCTTCATTTGATTTCTATTCATATCGGATATCTAAATCTCTCTCAATCTGGGTATTCGCTCCTCCCATTAATTTAATCCAACCGTTCATCTCCGTAATAAGCCGTCCTTGATCAAATCCAATGCCCATTATCTATCGCCTTTTTCCCTTTGTCTACCTGAACCTCCAGCCAGCCTTCCTCATTCCTTTGACTCATTTTGTTCATCTGATTTTCATCCCAAAACATCTGTCTCCTTCATTTCCATACCCCTCCTTTGAGAGAGCTTTCATGGTGCATTAGGATGCTATCACTAATTTGCATTTTGCTCTAGTAGATAAAATTTTGTCAAGTGTCTCAGAAATGACAACTGCCAAACAAATCTGGGATACGTTGACAAAATTATATGAGGCAAAGTCGTTGCATAATAAAATTTTCTTGAAAAGAAAATTATATACTTTTTAAATGTCAAATTAAATATTAGTGACAGACCGTATCAATATTCTCAACACATTATTTTATGAACTTACAACAATAAAGCACAAAATTGACGATAATGAACGAGAAGAACTTTTGCTTCAAACTTTGCCTGATTCATATGATCATCTCTTTATAAATTTAGTCAATTTTGATGCAAAGACAACATTGATATTCAATGATATTGCAACTACGATTCTTGAAGAAGAAAGTAAATGGAATAACAATGTGCACTTTTCTGTGGAGACCTTATCTGTAATGAGAGGGAGATCAAATGAACATGAGACTTTTGGAGCTAGCACATCAGGAAGGTCAAAATCAAGAAGTAAAAAGAGCATCAAGTGCTATTATTATGGCAAAATGGGTCACAAGAAAAAGGATTGCTGGAAGTTGAAAAAGGAACAAGATATTGAAAGTGCTAAGAGTACGACTACAACTGCCTCTGATGGTGAAGATGTAATTATATGTGAAGATACTGTCAACCTTATGAATCATAAATCATGTCGGGTGTGTGACTCTAGTGCATCTTATCATGTTACCTCAAAGGCAAAATATTTTATATCTTACACGAGTGGTGATTTTGGCATCGCTAAAATAGGAAACAATCACATTTCCAAAATAATTGGAAAAAGTGACATCTATATCCAGATCAACAAAAGCTGTGAGTTTGTGCACAAGATGTTAGACATGTTCCAGATATTAGACTAAATTTAATATCAATCGGTGCTCTTGATAATGTTGAATACAAGAGCAAATTCACTGGTGGTAAATGGAAGCCCAATAAATGTTTGCTAGTTGTAGCAAGGGGAAACAAAGAATCTAGCTTGTATGTGACTCAAGTGACTGTGAAAGAAGAATCAGTAAATATAACTCAAGGTAATTCATCCATTGAGTTATGACACAAATGACTCGGTCACATAAGCGAGAAAAGAATTCAACTGCTTGGCAAGAGAGAAAATGTAATGCCCCGCGTTAATTTTCTAACCTTTTTTCTTTTAAATTTCGGTGTAAAAATTTTTCTTTTTATTTAATTAAAACATACAAGAGGAAATAAGTTAAAGTAACCAAAAGAAATTAGAGTGCGTAAAATAAATCAAAGTAAAAATGTGGAAACATTAATAAATCCAAAATACACTTTGACAATTAAACACAAGTTCTTAGTTTCACAAAACGTTTATCATTTCTCAAACCATATCAAAACAACATTTTTGCTTTTTTGCGAGCCATAACCCCTCAGGTCGATTCAGCTAGGTAACCCAAGTGTTCAACGGGTAATGCCTCATCCTCCACTCCGGGACTAACCGCATCCTGACAATCACTTACATTACAAGCAAACTGTGAGCCCAAGACCTAGTAAGAAATGAGATGCAATAAGATGTATGCATGTAACTCATTATGTCAGAATGGAATCTAGCCAAACTGTTTTTTACTCATGGTTATATATACGTCAACTCATACATTGAGCTAGAACATTGGAGGTTCCGTTGCAGGGAGAGTGGCCACTAGTTGGCATCTAACCTCTTTGGGTAGACAGGCTCTAGCGACCCAACAATGGAAGGGCATAATCTCGAGTCTACCCAGTTACGATTCAAACCACCTTTCCAACCTCCAATTCCCCTTACATTCATTTCTTTTATCCATTTTCTCTCACAATGAATACCAACTCACATGTGGCATCTCTAATGGTTTCTAATATCATGATGCATGTCAATGGGACAATAAAATCACAGCAATATCATACAACATAATATAAAATGTCTATGAGTAAAACATTCCAAGCCAATTATTGAAGAAAATCACAGTCTATATCACTAAACAATTCCTACTATATAACAATAGTTATGACACATACCCCAATTAACAAACTAGAAAATTAATTAATGAAGAACTAACGCAATATGATATCGGGATACTATCATGCTTGAAAATTAAAGAAAATACAGCGATGTTCAACTTCCTAGCATGCTTAGAATTTAACGGAAAAACAGTAGCAAATCGAATATTAAACGTGCTCAATAATTTAAGAAAATATAGTGATATTCAACGTCCCAACATACTTAGAATTTGACAAAAAACAGCAGCGATATCATGCTCGATAATTGAAGGAAATATAGTTATATTCAACGTCCTAGCATGCTTAAAATCTAATAGTAAACATCAGCGATATCATGCTCAATAATTGAAGGAAATACATCCATATTCAAAGTCTACCATCCTAACATGTTTGGCAAATCACAAGAAAACAACAACATATAATTTGGGAAATGACAATGTTATGTGTGCTACTAAACATGCTTGACAGTTAGTTGAAGACGTGTAATGAACATAAACATAGTGACAAATAACAACCTAATATCCAGCGAATGAAGATAGTGGAGCAGAGTACAATAAGACGTTCTATTTGACAGCAAAAAATTCGACAATGGAGCTGCTAACAAAACTAAAATCCAGCAGAAAAATGAGTAATACAACATCCCATATAAGGCAGCAAGACATCACTCCAGAGAACTAATAACAACTCATAATAATGTGACTGTACATGCTTGACAAGTTAAAGGGACAAACAATAATATCAATCCTTGCAGTAATGAAATAGAATTAGAATGAACAACCAACTGAAGTATTATGCAACAACCAATTTAAATCAAGGAGCAGCATGTAAACATAGTAGCAATCAATAGCAGGAAAATACCCTGGATGGAACACTACTGAGAATTGATCAATCAACAGTGGCAGAGGGTTAGCAAACCAACGAGTAACCAGAATTTCTGGCATCATAGATAATCTAGAATGCATCCAAAATACAAGAATATCAATCAACAAAACCAAGTAGGGGACAAAGTCCTAACCATAAAGAACTAAACATGCCATTTAGAATTTAGGATTAACCTAACCACTGATAACTTCCAGCTAACAAACCAGAGGGTAAATCAAAATCCAACCATAGTTAATGCTTCATATAACAGGGAACTAAATCACAGTTCAAACGTTTTATATCAGAGGCTAACTAGGTAGAGACTAACATTGCATAATCAGCCAATTAACCAAACCAGGAGCAGTAGTATCCAACAGAAGTATTATCAAGAATCATCCAGAATATAGAAACATTATAAGCAATCAAGAAAAAAAGACACTACTTGTGGTGTAGGGCCTCCACTGGCTAACAACTCTACCCATTTCTTACCTCACAATTACCAACCGTTGAAGTTTTTTTGCACAGGTAGAACACAACAACGAATTTCCAAGACTAATAGTTGCTCCAATGCACAACTCTCACCGAACACAAGTGTAATTCTCCTTCACTCTCTCTTCAATACTCTTGGCTCACCCTTTCTGTCAACACCCAACCACAGAAAGGAATCCCCCCCCCCCCCGAGGAGTG